>SKCR01035421.1:0-398393 GCA_019454045.1 Zanthoxylum bungeanum | reverse complement strand
ACACATCTCCCTATTTCGTTCTGATGAGCAAATGTAGTATTGCTTGGTTCTGAATTCCAGTGATAATTGTTGGGCTGGACAACAGGCCTCAGAAAACTAGACTGTTGCTCCCAGATTTGGGGTGTATATTTTTCTAGTAAAGCTCGAAATTTTTCAAAATGTTCCATTTTTTTTAATCACCTGAAAACAAAAGGAAGAAATAAAATTACAGATAAAAAACAAAGAAAATTAGATACAAGTAAATTAGATAGCTTCAAAATTAATAACTCAAGAAAAATAAGTCACCGACAACGGCGCCAAAAACTTGACCGGCGTAAACACACACGTATAACGCAAGCGCACGTATCGTTCAAGTAGTATAAAAATATCGATCCCACGAGGACTTAATTCCTACTATTATTATTAATTGTTGATACTATTTATTTACAAATATCTAATTGAGGGAGAAGGGAATTGATTGCTTGAATGATTTGATTTGTAGATTTGCTAAATAAATAAAAAGATAAAAAGACAAAAGAAAATAAAAGACTCAAAGATATAGGGTTGTGAATCTTCTAATATCTTTAAAAAGATGAAGTGATTATTTTATGTTTGTGTAATAAATCAGTTTACTAACCTGGAACACGAATTTATGCGAAAGCATCTGTCGATGGTCAGACACAAATACCCAGTTTAATCCAATTGAATCATATGTCTATGTCAATTAAATTATCTGAATTCATTAAGTTTAAGTTCAATTATGGCTACCCCCGCCTGACAGGTATATTCTTATCCTGTAAGGAAATCTATTAAAAGGTTATCTATCCTTAAAGAAGATCGTGAGCTATTAAGTCAAAGGTTGAAACCTAAAATCCCTATGTCTAGTTCATTTTAGATTTACCACATCAATCTTATTGGTGATCAAACAACAAGATGCATTTAAGCCTTAATAAGTAAACCTTTAAATTACTCAAATTATAAAATAACCTCTTATAAACCGGTGATATTAGATTTCATCACAACCTAGAAAACTAACTTAGTTATAACACATAGCTAAAGCTGATATAAACTTAAAAGACATAAAATGAAATTACTGAAAAGTAATAAAAAGAAATGCTAAGGTAAAAAGAATTAACTTCTACTATTCAATATTTAGATATCTCCCATAAAATAATATATATAATCTTGTGATATTTTAAATCAACCGTCCGGAATGGCGGTATCCTGATTAAGTCAAATTCAAATATACCAGCCATAAGGCGGAACAAAAATATAAACTTAAACCAACCGTCCAGTATGGCGGTATCCTCATTAAGTCAGGTTTAACCAATTTAAATTGAATAACCAACCGTCCGGAATGGCGGTATCCTTTATTAATTCAGGTTTTAAATAGTTTATATATTATATTTTAAGGGAGATTAATCTAAATAGCAAAAGTATAAGAATTACCTTTTTACCTCAGCATGGAGAAGTTACCCCATCATGGATGGATAGAATTACTACTACAAAGCGTAAATAAAACTGAATATAAGAAGAAAATAAGAAGAACTCTCTTTTATATAAGTATTTCAGAGGATTTTGGTACATTGAAACTAAGAAATTTGAACTCAATTTATAGGCAAAAAAATCCAATTTTTTTATTATTAATTTTCTGATTTTTTTTATTATTATTATTATTATTATTTTTTTTGGATCGCTGAATTTTCGACACGTGGCATGGTGGCTAAAAAAAAACTGCTTGTCGAATTTTTGACACGTGGCATGCGGTGCACGTTAGCAGATTGCTTGTGATGATGACACGTGGCATGGTGCATGTTAGCAAAGTCAAACTTGGAAACTTTGACTTGTTGACCTGGCGCATATTAGCAGTCTCCGGTGCACGTTAGAGGTCGGGATGCCCAAAATTACCAAAATACCCTTTGTGTCGGGACGCCCAAAATTACCAAAATACCCTTTTGCCAAATTTCACAGTTTTGCTCCAAATCACCTCCAGAATGTCCTGAAACTTTATTTATCTACAAAATAACACAAAATACATCAAAATATTCACAAAACTCAAGAAACTATACAAAATATTAAGTTAAATGAGTGGGAAATAGTGATAGTTTTACAACTCATCAGTGTTTACCGATGATACGGAAACAGCTTCGCTCTAGATAGACCCCGCAGAATCCCATAGGTAGTATGACTATGTGTCTATGGGAATCCGCATCAGGGTAGGTGTATTTGGTCTTAACCTGAGACTTGCATCGCTAGTACTTGCGATAATCAATACGCTTTGGTTTTGGTCGTCCAGGACTTTAACAGGTTCTGTGTACGCCTCTTCTGGGTTTATTGAGAATCGTAGTGTATTGGGTGTGATGTCAAGATGGAAGTATCACTTCAGTCATATGGAGATGATGATCACGCAGGGATACAGAACTGGTACTCTAAATGGTTGCAACCATCGGGATAATATGACATGGTCATGATTATCCGATTACAGAGACTAGTTGTATAATTCGTACGGGGCATACACTATTCCAGTCCTAGGCCTTGCATGTGACATCCGATACTGGATCGCAATACGCAATACTACGTATACTACACCTGACATAGATTATAAATTCCATTAAGAATATTTCTGGAGAATTGGGTAGGCACGGTGCTTTGCTAGAAGCCAACCATGTCTTGTAAATCGGTAAAAACGTAGTACAAGGTACGTACGTGTTCGGATAGTCCGACGACCGGATTTACTGCCAACATATCCAGGGATCTCATGGGTCGCTTCTCGAAGATTCACCGATGACGTATGATTTGAACATAATTAATCTAGGATTAATTGCGGAGAGATATTATCTGGGATAAAATACTATTTGAAAAGCGAGAATGATTAATTTGGAATTAATCGATTAAATAATATATTCGATATATTAAACGAAATTAGATTTCGACGCGGAATTAAAATTGGATTTTAATTCGGGCTAATGAATTGATTTAGAATTAATTCGCGAGCAACGTGAATAGTAATTTTACTAAGCATAATTATTTAATTAAATTTGATTTAATTACGTCGCAACAGAAAGTTCCTTAATTCGGAATTAACGAACCCGAGCCCAGAATGTGTTTACGGGCCCACTCGCATTTTGAATTAAAGTGCGGCCCACAAGTCACATCGCAAGTCACATCACCTGTCACTTTAGTGATGGGAGTCATGTTACCTTTTTTGTGATTGACAACCAATCACTATTCATGATGGGAGTTGTTGAAGGCATTGAATGCCATTTTCCCTCCATTTTGCCTTTTGCTTTTTTGGAAAAAACAAAAACCAAAAGTGTGAAGGATTTTGTGATATGTTTTTAGGAAAAAAAAATAGAAAACTCTATCTCTCTCCCTTTGTGCTCCATTGCTGTGAGCTCCATCAAGAACAAGAAATAATTGTTGCAATTTTTCTTAGTGCTAGCACACCAAAGGAATCATATCAAGGTGTTAGGGAAACTAATCCCTTGAGCTTGGAATCAAAGATCAAAGCTTGGAGCTTGGATTCAACATTCAAATAGGACCTTGGCCGAATCTTGGAGGACTTCTCAAAGGCAATTTTTTTGTGTTCAACGCATCCAACATCCGCTCTTTGTAAGTATGATTCCGCCATACTTTACTTTTGTATTCACAATATTTCATTGCTTATATGATCTTGGATAATGTCTTAGAGACCAACACATACAAGTTAATTTAGCAAATTCTTCTCTATTTTTAGCATCAGAATATTTAAATAAATTTAAAGCACTCATACCTCTACTAGATGATGCGTACCTAGCCATTTGAGTTTGCGTCGTATCAAGTCCAAGCTTAACCGCATGATGTCTTTCCAGGTGCTTGATCATATTACCGTATCCACCAGAAAATTTGTAAGAAATCCCATAGTGGTTGCATACTGCTCTTGAACCTTCATCAGTATCATCTAAATGAAAATGAATTTAAAAAACAGCCGAGGAACGATGTTTAATTTATCTTCTCCGTAAACCGATACTAGGGCTGTTCTCTTGGGTTGACACATTTGACATTGTGTTCTCAGATGAGCTTGCCATTAGAGAATTGAGAATGATAAATTGTAATTTCTAATTTGCAAATGAAAAAATTGAGAATAAGAGAATTGAGAGAATTGAGAATTGAGAAATTGGTGTGTTGAAATAATGAAAAATCACCCATATTTATACATTTAAGAATATTTTTGTGATACCTAAATTGCCCCTAAAATTAACCGTTTTATTACCGTTATTAGGGGTAATTTTGGAAAATTGAAATAATTTATTTAATTTTTTTTTTTCTGAAATTGGGGCAGGGAGCAATGGCTCCCTGCCCCCAGCCCAATGGCTAGTAGCCGTTGGGCTGGTTGGATGACACCCAACGACTAGAAGCCGTTGGGTGTTACCGTTGGAACCCTAGAGTTCCAACGGTTCCAACCGGTCGTTTGGAACCGTTTGGAACCGCTGAAACAGTCCGGTTCCAACCGGAACCTTGGCCGGGTCTACAAAGGACCATAAAAATGAAACACGACGCTAACAAACATGAAAGCATCTTATAGCACAAAGACAATTGAGGAAACAAAGAGCTATAGGATCTCTCAAATCAACAGGCAATCCCGATAGAAGCTTGTTCTCGCCTGCTGCAGCCATGGATTTTATAACAACATTTACAGATTTAACCGGCCCTGATTTTAAGCTCTGTAGCAATGGCAAGCCTTTTTGAAGATTCATTTTCATATTTAGTAGTAAATGCTGCTTTGTTTGGCATAAAATTTGAGTGCCAGAAGATGCTGCCGCAGACATTTTAATTGACTTAAAATCACCAGGAATCTTCAAATTCAGTTGAAATTGTGACTTGCTCAAAACTGAATGCAAATAAACAACACAACATTAAACTTCAATACTTCCTTTGCATAAATTGTGTATGGCAATTATATGTCTAAGTAGAAATTAAAATTTTAATAGAGAAAATGCTGTAAACAATTCCACAAACAAATGCAAAAAAGAACATTGATTGATCTTAATCCTTGACTTAACATCATGCTCAAACAACAATTCAATCACATTTGACTAGAGAAAATCTTGTTATCTTAAAATGCCATATGAATTGTAAAACCAAATTAAAATAGGTGTTGCCTTTTTATATAGGTTTATAATATAATTTTAAAATCTAATAAAATTTCAAATTTAAATATATAATATAATTATATATATATATATATATATATATTTTTTTTTTTATCTTTTATTATTTATCGATATAGATATCATTTAATAAACTCACCTAAAATCTCTAAAGACAACTCAGAATTGCCCGACTTAAGTTATATAAATTTAAAAAATAATTTAAAAATTGTTTACTATTTCGAAGTTGTTGTAAATAATATGGTCCCTCGCTTTTATTTTTCAATTTTAGTTTATCTCACATTACTTAAGGATAACAATCTTAACCTAATCTCTCTCTATAAATAGATAGCAACTCTTGTAAAATTCATTCATTCAGAATTAATAAGAAAAACCTGCAGTTTTTCAAGGTATTTGTAACAAATTCTCTTAATATATAGATAAATATATGAGAGGTTTGTCCCTAAGAAGTGCATTGTGGGAGGGGCACAAAAGTGAAGGGACATATCCTCTAAATTAAAATGATGCATCTCTAGGCCTTTAAAGGCATTAGGAAATGGTATAATCCTTAGGAGAGTTACACCATAAACCAAAGGGTGTCTTCAAAGACACTATTCCATGCCTATAAATTAAGAGGCATTGAGATCATTTGAATGATCCAAAAATATTCATATTTCATACATTGCCTAGAGAGTCAAGAGAGAGTTTCCTCCATTTTCCTTATTCAAGTTCTTGTGAAATGAGTACCCCTTAAACAAGAAGCAACCAAGTAATCCTGGGAGAACGTTAGCGACAAGTAGGGATGGCAAAATCTGGATCCGGATCCGGAAGCATATTCATTGCCCTAGGTCTGGGTCCGGACCCGGGTAAATATACACGGGTTCGGACCCGGATACCCATTTTTTATTGTATTATTTTATATTTATATTTTGTAAATTTTATTAGTTTTATTTCAATTCTTTTATATTTTTTAATTATATTATATTATATATTTTATATATATTGTTGACGGCGGATTTTGGTCTCGGGGCAATACGGTAATATCACCTCCGAGGTAATCCTCCTTCAATAGTGAATTTGTTTGGTTATGGGGGACCAAAAGCAAATTTATCAAAAGACAGACAAACACACCAATCAACAAGGAGATTTAACGTGGTTCGGTGGATTTTTGATCCGACCTACGTCCACGGACAAGAACAGGATGGTACTCTTTATTACTAAATACGCTTCTCGGGTCTCTTCTTTGTTTTTACAAATCAGAGCTTGATGATTCTGATCACTGATTTTTTGATGATGCCTTTTACACATACTCTGCTCTCCTATTTATAATAGTACAGAAATCAGATTCCTATTTGTACAAGAATTCCCAATTTGGAGATGGTCTCCTTTTCCTATCAGGATTCCTAGTCAAAACTATTCCCTTTTCCCATAAGGATTCCTAATCAAAACTACATTTACTTCCTTTATCCTATTAGGATATTAACTTATTACTTTACCCCATTAAAGTAGGACAACTTATCCCTTTTCCGCAAGAATATGATGCTTTATCTTCCTGAGCACGCCTCGTCATGTGCTCGGTCTTCATGAGGTCGGCCATGATAGCCATTTGAACCGAGAATGTTGTTGTCGATCTGATAATGCTCGGTCATCCGATCTCAAGTGGTCGGTCACCTATCATCAAATGCTCGGTCTCTTACTGTATAGTGGCCAGGTCGGCTTTAATGATCTCGCCCAAGAAGGTAGTTACCCTTTTTACCTCTGCTGTACTCCTTAAATAACATAGGTCTTGAAAACACATCAACATCTGTCCCATAGTTCTCGGTAACAACGAGTTTGAGAGTTGATGCCGGGAACTATAAAAAAAGATGGTGTGCTGATCGCCTAGCTGGTGGTCGTTCCAGAAATCACAGAGAAATTGTCTTCTCCATCAACTAAGTCTTCTGTTTCTATCTTCATATCCTCGGTTATTGGAGATGCTGACCCTATTCAGAATGATTCTCCACCTCAAAGCAAATTGCTTACTTGGGTCGTCCCATCAGGAGATGAAGTTCCTCTTGTTGTCCAAACTAAAAATGACTCCTCTCTTGTAATATCTGTACCAGAGATTTAGAGGTCCTGACCCCTGACTGATCCAATCTCGATTGTGAGGAGAAAATTTTACCTCTGAGTTAACGATGATGTGCTCGGTGGCATGTGATCGTGTCTCGAGCTGTGAGAGATGCTCGGACCTGGGGGAATGTTACGTCCCCAGTCCGAAGGACTGACTCGGTGGGACGCAACCCGACCCCGAGCTGAGAACGACACTTGGACCTGAGGGAATGTTACGTCCCCAGTCCGAAGGGCTGACTCGGTGGGACGTACCCCAACCCCGAGCTGAGAAAGACATTTGGACCTGGGGGAATGTTACGTCCCCAGTCCGAAGGGCTGACTCGGTGGGACGTACCCCGACCCCGAGCTGAGAAAGGCACTTGGACATGAGGGAATGTTACGTCCCCAGTCCGAAGGGCTGACTCGGTGGGACGCAACCCGACCCCGAGCTGAGAAAGACACTTGGACCTTGGGGAATGTTACGTCCTAAGTCCGAAGGGCTGACTCGGTGGGACGTACCCCGACCCCGAGCTGAGAAAGGCACTTGGACCTGGGGGAATGTTACGTCCCCAGTCCGAAGGGCTGACTCGGTGGGACGTACCCCGACCCCGAGCTGAGAAAGGTACTTGGACCTGGGGGAATGTTACGTCCCCAGTCCGAAGAACTGACTCGGTGGGACGTACCCCGACCCTGAACTGAGAAAGGTACTTGGACCTGGGGAATGTTACGTCCCCAGTCCAAAGAGGTAGACTCGGTGGGACGTAACCCGACCCGACCCCGCTGAGAGAAGTCATAATGGCCTCGGTGGAACGAAATCCAGCCCCGTGCCGAATAATCAAGTGGCATCGGCGGAACGAATCCAGCCCCGAGCCGAATAATCAAGTGGCCTCGGCGGAACGAATCCAGCCCCGAGCCGAATAACCAAGCGGCCTCGGCGGAACGAATCCAGCCCCGAGCCGAATAAACAAGTGGCCTCGGCGGAACGAAATCCAGCCCCGAGCCGATTAACCGAATGTCATCGGCGGAACGAATCCAGCCCCGAGCCGATTAATCCCTGGGACTTATTCAGAAGGGAAGTGAATCAACCTTTGAAGCCCTTCCGAATCTGGCATGGGTGTCCCTCTCCCAGACCGGCGAAAAACAAAAACAAGATTCTGGAAAATAAAATCAAAAGGCGGGGGTGACTTAGCACTTATCCCAAAATAAAAACGTTTCGCAAGCATAAACAACAACATGGATCCCTCAAAACAGCGTCCCGCCCGAGGTCTCCAAAACACAATTCTGAATCTTTCAATTCAGTGTCCCGGCGAACCAGGATTCGGATCAGAAGAGCGTTTGAATGGTAAAGGCACATCCTCTACACGTCGGTTCACTGGGGAGCCTGTGTATTGTATGAAGGCTCCTCCTTACCACGCTGGAGTAGGCACACGCCACAGGGGCACAACGCATCCCCGTGCTGTGTCTCTCGCGGATCCGAATGATGAATGGATCAAAGAGTGTCCGGACTACTAAGGGTATATTCCTCCTTACTTCCGCCATCACTGGAGCTAGCAATCGTCACGGGGGTGTCATCACCCCCCGTGCTATGCTTTCCCACGGATCCATTACATCGGGTAGGTGAGGATCAAAAGAGTGTTCGACACATTAAGGGCATGTTCCTCCTTATGTTCGGTAACACTGGAGTAAGCAATCGCCACGGGGGTATCATCCTTCCCTGTGCTATGCTTCTCACGGATCCTATGCATCGAGTATGCCCCTGAAGACCCCGAGCTAAGATAGATACTTGGCTCTGGGGGAATGTTTCATCCCCAGGCCAATAAGAATGACTCGGTGGGACGCAACCCGACCCCGAGCTGTAACAAACATCGATCACGGTGGTACAAGAGCAGGCCCGAGCCGGAAAGAGCCATCGGTCTCGGCGATACAAGAGCAGACCTGAGCCGGAAAGAAACATCGGTCTCGGCGGTACAAGAGCAGACCTGAGCCAGAAAGAAACATCGGTCTCGGCGGTACAAGCGCAGACCCGAGCCGTAAAATATATATCAATAAAACGGACTCGGCGGCACAAGAGCAGACCCGAGCCGTAAAACAAATATCAAAATCATTGTGTGAGCCATAACAAACAAGCATAATCAAATGTCAACCTAAGTCAGAAGAGGTTTTACTCACCTTTTTGGGATCTGTTGCCTTTCTTGCAACTCTACAAGGGTCACTACAAGCAAGGCTCTTCTTAATACATCCTCTCTGCATCTCAGCTTTCCACGCATTCGACCGGATGACTTCCGCTATCAACTTGGTCGACCTCAAAAATCGAATGGTCCATGTACACACTGAGGTAGCCTTCTTTCACCAAGTCTTCCACCTGCTCCCGCAGGTCTCTGCACCCATTCATGGCATGTCCCCTTACGTTGTGGTCATTTCTCTGATGGTGTTCCCTCTTCGGGATATTTTCTCCTCGTTTTCTAATAGAACGAATTTTCGGGCCACCTCTAGGGCGGTTGCGTAGTCCGGGGTGTCCTGGATCCTTAGGTGGGTCCATAGCCTCCCGACTTTCAAGGCTCCATTCAAGCTTTCCAGGGCCTCGGGGGATTCATACCCTCCGACTTCGAGTACCATATTATGGTATCTTTCAATAAATATCTTCAAAGGTTCATCGTCTCCTTGTTTCATAAGCCTTAGTTCTCCAATTGTCTTTCTGGGGACACAAGCCCCCTTGAAGTGTCGTATGAATGACTTTCTGAGTTGTATGAAGCTGCTGATGCTTCTTGGGGCTAGGCTTCTATACCATAGGATGGCCGGTCCGGCTAGAGTTAAGGGGAACACTTTGCAAATGGCGTCCCCTGTTACCCTTTATACCTCCATTAGTAGGACGAAGCCTTCGATGTGGGTTTTGGGATCGGTATGGCCTTTGTATGGCGCCATATTTGGTATGCTGAATCTTTTTGGGAATTTCTCTGACTTTATTTCTTCTGTGAGAGGGGACTCATATTTGCCGTCCTGGGCATCCCCTCTGTCTGTATTGGGGCATACTCCCCATTTGGCCAGCTCCTGCCGTAACCAAGATTTCATGCTGCTATCCTTGGTTCCATGCCGCCTCCTGCGGTCTCCTTTCTTTCTGTTATCCTGGGGGTGGTGCTTCTCGTGGTCGGTATCTTCTCGTACCTCTTCGTCATATTCTTTCTCTCTTTGCCGGGTGTTGCGAGGGCCATCATAGGAGGGGTCTGGTGACGATTGGTCATCCTCTTCCTCCCATGTGTCCTCGGTCTGGGAATCTTTCTGCACCACCACAGATCTTACCCTGTAGGGACCCCTCCTCCGGGGTCTGTCGTCCTCACTTGTATCGGCAATTCTTTTTCCCTCTGTTGTTTCGTTCCTTCGTCGGCTAGTCCCGGCCTCGAATTTTCCGTTGTGGACTCCTTCTACCTTTTCTAACCGGTCTACTATGGTTTTTAGCAGATTTTGGTTTTCCTCCCTTTCCTTCCTCAGGTTCTCCTCGATCTTCTCCATCCAATTCGCAGCCGAGCTCCCTGACGATTGGTGGTTTCCGCCTTCGGCCATTGTCTTACTATGCGAGTTGCTTTTTGTTGAGTCCCCACAGACGGCGCCAACTGTTGACGGTGGATTTTGGTCTCGGGGCAATACGGTAATATCACCTCCGAGGTAATCCTCCTTCAATAGTGAATTTGTTTGGTTATGGGGGACCAAAAGCAAATTTATCAAAAGACAGACAAACACACCAATCAACAAGGAGATTTAACGTGGTTCGGTGGATTTTTGATCCGACCTACGTCCACGGACAAGAACATGATGATACTCTTTATTACTAAATACGCTTCTCGGGTCTCTTCTTTGTTTTTACAAATCAGAGCTTGATGATTCTGATCACTGATTTTTTGATGATGCCTTTTACACATACTCTGCTCTCCTATTTATAATAGTACAGAAATCAGATTCCTATTTGTACAAGAATTCCCAATTTGGAGATGGTCTCCTTTTCCTATCAGGATTCCTAGTCAAAACTATTCCCTTTTCCCATAAGGATTCCTAATCAAAACTACATTTACTTCCTTTATCCTATTAGGATATTAACTAATTACTTTACCCCATTAAAGTAGGACAACTTATCCCTTTCCGCAAGAATAGGATGCTTTATCTTCCTGAGCACGCCTCGTCATGTGCTCGGTCTTCATGAGGTCGGCCATGATAGCCATTTGAACTGAGAATGTTGTTGTCGATATGATAATGCCCGGTCATCCGATCTCAAGTGGTCGGTCACCTATCATCAAATGCTCAGTCTCTTACTGTATAGTGGCCGGGTCGGCTTTAATGATCTCGCCCAAGAAGGTAGTTACCCTTTTTACCCCTGCTGTACTCCTTAAATAACATAGGTCCTGAAAACACCATCAACATATATATATATATATATATATATATATATATATGTATATTTGTTGAGGAAAATATCCCACATCGGCTGAGATAAACAATTAAACTCAAAATATAAACATTGGACAACCCTCAACTCTCAAGCTGGCTTTTGGGTTGAGTTAGGCCTATGAATTTCAACATGGTATCAGAGCCACACTCATGCATGGGTGGGCCCACACTACCTGTTCACGTGACATGAACCAGGCAAAAGACCGGTTTATACGTGAGGGAGAGTGTTGAGGAAAATATCCCACATCGGTTGAGATAAACAATTAAACTCAAAATATAAACATTGGACAATCCTCAACTCTCAAGCTGACTTTTGGGTTGAGTTATGCCCATGAATTTCAATAATATTTTTTTTTATTATATTCTAATTTATTACATTTAATTATTTTTTTTCCCAGACCTGGGTCTATCCGGGCCGGACTCATGCGATCCCGGGTCCTAATTTTTAAAACCTGGGTTCAGATATTTAATCACAGACCCGGGTCTACCCGGACCCGGATCTTCCGGGTCCATACGGATCCGGGTCGGGTCCGGGTACAACTGCTATCCCTAGCCACAAGACATCCGTAGAGCACCGACGCAGAGCTAATAAGTTCTTAAGGACAAGGACAATTCGACTTGCTTTAAGAATCACCATCTTATACAACACATTTTTCAAGTTTTTCTAAGTTTCCATTGATTGCATGTTAATTGTTTATTAGCTTGCTTGAATTATGCATGAATTACAACATATCCGACCAACAATCTTAAAAACTTATTATTCTTTGTGTTGTAATATATAATTTTTTTTCGAATGATTCACGCATACATATCTCATTGTTATATGTAATCTGGAAAGAAATCAGGAAAAAAAAAAAAAAAGAGGTGACATTAAACTGACAAGCCTATTCAAAAAAATTTTAATGTCTGTTTGGAAAAAAAAATAAAAGGTGTCTGTTTGTTTTGTTTTTGGAAAAAAAAAATTAAATAAATAAATTACACACTTTTCGAATTTAGGCATCAGAAGTAGCATGCTATTTATATCATCATGCATATGATGATATTCTTCATATGTACACATGCATTATATGATTAAAAAAAAGTATTGGTTAATTCTTCAAAGTTTTCAATTGCTACTATATATTTCATTGGTTTATGCATGTATTATGAGTAGATGTGTTGTATAAATTTCTAAAATAAAATTATTTAAGTAATATCTAGCACACATGACGACTTACTTTGTTTAGAATTTATTCATTTATTCATTTTTAATTAACTTAGGAAAATCAAATAATGAAATTGTAAAAATTGGTTATTAGAAATTTAAGTTAATTAAAGTATTTTCAATTATCACACATTAACATAATAATTATGTGATAAAATTGAAATTATTTAATGTTTGTTGCATACTTGTTGGAGTAAATCCATCCAAGCTTGATTGAATTTTACATACTTATTATTTGTGAATTGAAAGTGTAACACTAAGATTGAACGTCTAAGATATTCTATTGAGAAAGTGTTTAAGGAAATTCTGTCAGCAAGGCGATAAGAGCCTAAGTGGGCAGAGATTTAATTGGTTATTCTAGACCCCCCTCGTCCTCTGGGAATTTTCCTATATTCACTTATCATAAGAAACCTTGGTCATAAATTCAAGGACTTGTGTTATTTGGTACTACTGTCCAAAATAACAATAAGTGGATTCTTAATTTACCACTTAAACAAGATCATACGATTGATAATTTGTAATTTGTCTTTTGTAGATTTATTGTTTACTGTCATTTTTCAGTTACTTATGGCCAGTGAAAATATCACAGTATCGGTCGCTCAAGGAGAGAAACCGGATAAGTTGGTGGAGAAAATTTCAAACAATGGCAGAGTAAAATGTTGTTCTACCTAACAACACTGTAGTTGACTAAGTATCTCAAAGATCCTCTGGTTCCTGTGGAAGGAGAAACGGAAACAACCAAGCAACTGCGAGATGAGACATGATCGTCAGGTGACTTCTTGTGCAAGAACTATCTTTTGGGAGGGCTTGACAATAGCATGTACAATGTGTATCAAAACATGACTTATGCGAAGATTCTATGGGAATCTCTCGAGAAGAAATACAAAACAAAGAATGCTGGACAAAAGAAATTTATCATTGGTAGGTTCCTGGACTACAAAATGGTAAATTCAAGAACGATAATGTCTCAGTTGGGTGAACTACAGTTGATCATTCATGAAATATTTGATGAAGGAATGAAGCTCTGCGAGACGTTTCAAGTTACCACAATCATTGAAAAGTTTCCTCTATCATGGAAGGATTTCATTAGTTATCTAAAGCACAAAATAAATAGATGAGTCTTGAAGACCTTGGAGTTGAATTGAGGATCGAAGAGGACAACATGAAGTCCGAGAAGGCTGGCTACAAGACTATGTAATCTAAGGCCAACATCGTCGAGGGTGGAAAGAGTAGCAAAAAGAGAAAGAACAGTGAAGCTGATTCTTCCCAAGCAAACAAGAAGTTCAAGGGGAAGTGTTACATCTGTAGAAAAGTGATCACATGGCAAAGGACTGCAGAAATAAGAATTCTCAGGGCAAAGGCAAGAAAAAGAAAAATGAGGCCCATGTCACTGAGAATGAGAAACTAACTGATGAGATCTCAAAGATGAACCTCTCAGCAGTTGCAACAGAAGCAACTTGGTTGGGAATCCAAGAGAATGGTGGATAGATACTGGGGCTACTCGTCATATTTGTGCTGATAGCAAGATATTTTCCTCGTATCAGAAGGTCAATGGTGGCGATCATCTGAAAATGGGAAACTTGTCTACCTCAAGAGTGGTTGGACAAGGCACATTGGTTCTGAAGATGACATCTGGGAAAGAGCTTACGTTGAAGAATGTTTTGCATGTTCCTGATATTCAGAAGAACTTGGTTTCGGGTTCACTCCTTAGCAAGAATGGTTTCAAGCTTGTATTTATTTCTGATAAGTTTGTATTGACTAAGAATAGTGTCTATGTAGGAAAACGATACCTCACTGAAGGCTTTTTTAAGTTCAATGTAATGACTGTCAATTGACACAGTGCTAATAATAAAGCTACATCTTCCGCTTATATTATTGAGTCACAAAATATATGACATATGAGGTTATGACATGTTAATTATGATACAATGCGTAAATTAATTAATATGGACCTTATACCTAAATTTACAATTCATAATCAACATAAATGTGAGAGATGTGTTGAAGCAAAAATGAACATAACATCATTTCATTCCATAGAACGAAGTTCTGAACCCTTGGAACTTGTACACTCCGATGTATGTGATATGAATGTTGTGCAAATAAGAGGCGGTAAAAAGTACTTTGTAACTTTTATCAATGATAGCATAAGATTCTATTATGTGTATTTGATGAGGAGCAAAAATGAAGCTATTGAGAGATTTATACACTATAAGAACGAAGTTGAAAATCAACTTGGCTAGAAAATCAAAAGAATCATGAGTGATAGAGGAGGTGAATATGTGTCACCATTCGGTGAATATTGTTCCAATCATGGAATTGTACAGGAGAGGATCAGGCCTGGGACTTAATTGAAGAAATGGCCAACAATAATTCTTTGTGGCCAACAGAAAGGAGCATGATCCAACGAATCGTAGAAATTTATGAAGTTGGAGCCAACACAGCATTGAGTGCCAAGCTGGATCAGATTTGTAAAAGTCTGGATACTCTTAACGTGAAGCTTGGTGCTGGATCCACAAGTTCACCATATGGAGGAGCACCAGAGGCAAAATCATACAACTAACATGATGAAATGGTAAATTATGTCAACAATTTCAACAGACATAGGAACAATCCATATTCCAACACCTACAACCCAGGGTGGAGGAATCATCCCAATTTCGCATGGAGCAACACTGCAGGGCAAAAGAACAATCCACCACCTGGATTCCAACAGCAAAACAAAGGCCATGAGTAGGAAAAAGAACCAGAAATAGCAGAATTATTGGCCCAAATGAAAAGGCAACAAGCAACATATGATGTTATATTTCAATCCCAAACAGCATTGATTCAAAGCCAAGTAGCATCTTTGAAGGCACTTGAGAATCAAATGGGACAACTGGCCAATGCTCAGAGTTACAGACCGCAAGGTACCCTTCATAGCAACACATAACCAAATCCAAGGAATCGAGGGAATGAGCAATGTCAAGCCATTACTTTGAAAAGCGGTACTGAAATCAACAAAGATGTTGGAGTTAGAGATGGCAACAAGACCCGGACCAGGACGACCCGGGTCCGGAAAAAAAAAATAGTAAATTAGATTATAATAAAAAAATATAAAATATTATGCATATATATATATATAAAATAAAAAATTAAAAGAATTGAAATAAAATTAATAAAATTGACAAAATATAAATATAAATATAAATATAAAATAATACAATTAAAATTTAAAAAAAAATTAAATTTTTTTTTAAAAAAGGAATCTGGGTAATCGGGTCCGGACCGGGTCTACCCGGGTCCGGACAAGGGTAGACCCGGGTCCAGACCCGGGGTAGCAAAAACTCTTCCGGATCCGGACCCGGGTTCGGATCCGGATTTTTCCATCCCTAGTTGGAGTCAAGACAACCACCAAGGAAGTTCTAAAAGAAAGCAGTGAAGCAGATCCACATATGGAGGAAAAAGAAGCAAAAGTAAATGATCAAGAAAAATTCACTCCACCTCCACTTTTTTTCACAGCGTCTCTAGAAAAGTAAACTAGACAAACAATTTGCTCGATTCCTGGAGATCTTTAAAAAGTTGCATATCAACATTCTATTTGCAGAAGCGTTGGAACAAATGCCCAGCTATGTTAAATTCATGAAAGACATTTTGTCACGGAAGCAGAGATTGGGAGATTACGAGACAGTAGCATTGACAGAAGAATGCAACGCTATCATTCAAAGGAAGCTTCCCCCAAAGTTGAAAGATCCTGGCAGTTTCACCATCCCTTGCACCATAGTCGAACATTACTTAGATAAGGCTTTGTGTGATTTAGGTGCCAGCATTAACTTGATGCCTTTGTCTATTTACAGGAAACTATAGATTGGAGAAGCAATGCCCACCTCAGTTACTCTGCAGCTTGTTGACATATCGCTCATATTTCCGAGAGGTGTAGTGGAAGATGTGTTGGTTAAAGTCGACAAATTCAATTTCCCTGCAGATTTCATTATCCTTGACATGGAAGAAGATAAAGATGTACCTATCATCCTCGGAATACCATTCTTGGCTACAGGTCGAACCGTTATTGATGTATAAAAATGAGAACTAACCATGAAAGTGCAGGACCAAGTAGTTACATTCAATGTTTTCAAAGCCATGAAATTCCCGAGTGATGAAAAGGAGGAGGAATGTTTCAGAATTGATGTTATAGATAGTATCATCCAGGAAACTGATGCAATGCAACTTTCCACAGATAAACTTGAAGCTTGCATCACTAACATGACTGACAACGAGCTAGATGATGAAATTCTGGAATGTATCAACTATCTTGACAGACCCTTTTCGCTTCAAATCGACACCACATGTGGAAAGTTTGGAACTACCGAAAAAGAAGCGAATCAAGCCTTCGATTGAAGAACTATCACAGCTGGAACTAAAGCTACTTCATAGCCATCTCAGGTATGCATTTTTGGAAAACTCTTCTGATTTACCTATGATTATTTCTTCGTCGCTAACATTGGAGAAAAAAGATAAGTTGCTGAGAGTTTACGAGAACACAAGAAAGCCATTGGCTGGACTATAGCAGACATTTGAGGCATTAGTCCATCATTTTGCATGCACAAAATTCTGATGAACGGCGAGTACAAAGCCACAGTGGAGCATCAACAAAGACTAAATCCAATCATGAAGGAGGTCGTGAAGAAAGAAATTATCAAATGGTTGGATGCCGACATCAGTTACCCCATCTCTAAAAGCACATGGGTGAGTCCTATGCAATGTGTGCCAAAGAAAAGAGGAATAATTGTAGTCACAAATGAAAAGAACGAGCTGATTCCAACAAGAACGCTGACTGGATGGAGAGTATGCATGGACTACAGGAAGCTGAACAAAGCAACAAAGAAATATCATTTTCCGTTGCCATTCATTGACCAGATGCTAGACAGACTGGCAAGACATGAATTCTACTGTTTTTTTTACGGATACTCGGGGTACAATCAGATTGTCATCGCCCTAGAAGATCAATAGAAAACCACTTTTACATGTCTGTATGGTACTTTTACTTTCCGCATAATGCCATTTGGACTATGTAATGCTCCTGCCACATTTCAAGGTTGCATGATGGCCATCTTTTCAGACATGCTGGAACAAAGTATGGAGGTTTTCATGGATAATTTTTCTGTGTTTGGAGACTCGTTCTACCACTGCTTGCAAAATCTGGAAAAAGGTGTTACAAAGATGCGAAGATACCAACCTAGTACTCAATTGGGAGAAATGCCACTTCATGGTGCGAAAACCTCCATTTGGACTATGTAATGCTCCTGCCACATTTCAAGGTTGGATGATGGCCATCTTTTCAGACATGCTGGGACAAAGTATGGAGGTTTTCATGGATGATTTTTCTGTGTTTGGAGACTCGTTCGACCACTGCTTGCAAAATCTGGAAAAATGTGTTACAAAGATGCGAAGATACCAACCTAGTACTCAACTGGGAGAAATGCCACTTCATGGTGCAAGAAGGCATTGTCTTGGGACATCAGATCTCACAAAAGGGAATCGAGGTAGACAAAATAAAGATTGAGACAATAGAAAAACTACCTCCACCATCATCTGTCAAAAGGATTCGGAGTTTTCTCGGACATGCAAGATTTTACAAGAGATTTATCAAAGACTTCTCCAAGATTGCTAAACCTCTATGCAATCTGTTGGAGAAAGATGTGCCTTTCAACTTCACCAAAGAATGCCACGAAACTTTTAAGATCTCGAAACAAAAGCTGGTCTCTGCCCCCATCATAGTAGCACCAGACTGGACGCTTCCATTTGAGGTGATGTGCGATGCTAGAGATTTTATTGTAGGTGCAGTTTTGGGACAACACAAAGTAAAATTTTCCATACCATTTACTACTCCAGCAGAACTCTGGATGAAGATCAACTCAACTACACAACCACTGAAAAGGAGTTGCTTGCAGTTGTGTTTGCTTTTGATAAATTCTGCTCATATCTGCTGGGTTCCAAAGTGGTGGTCTACACAGATCATTCAACAATCAAATATCTGATCGCGAAGAAAGATACCAAACCTAGATTGATCCGTTGGGTACTTCTGCTGTAAGAATTTGATGTTATGGATGGCAACGGATCGGGCTTTGAAAAGCCCGGCCCGAGCCCGGAAAAAAAATTTAGGCCCGAGCCCGGGAAAATCCCGAGCTTGGCCCGGGCCTGATTTTTTATTATAAAGATTATAAATATAAAAAATTTATTATATAAATATATATATTTTATAAATAAAAAATATTTAATTATTTATTTTAAGCCCGGGCCAGGCCGGGCCCGAACTTTTTTGGTTGAGCCCGGCCCAGGTTTTTTTGCCATGTATATTTGACGTGGAGATCCGAGACAGAAAATGGGCGGAGAACCAAGTGGCAGATCACTTATCGAGGCTCGAGAATGGAGAAACAATTGGCAATGAACTGACAATCAAAGAAACCTTTCCAGATGAACAATTGTTTACCATGAAACAACATGATGTCCCTTGGTATACTGACTATGTAAACTATATAGTATCAGGACAATGGCCGTTGGAATGGACTCATCAGTAACGAAAGAAGTTCTTCAAAGCAGTCAAACACTAGTCTGAGATGAATCGTACCTGTTCAAACGTTATGATGATCAATTACTGAGACGTTATGTTCCACATGAGGAAGTCAATATGTCCTGCAACATTGTCATTCATCACCATACGGCGGACACTTCAGCGGAAATAAAACTGCAGCCAAAGTCCTACAATCAGGTTTGTTCTGACCCACTCTGTTTAAAGATGCTTACTTATTTGCTCTTCAATGTGATAAGTGCCAGAGAACGGGAAATATATCGAGGAGAAATGAAGGACCTCTGCAAAATATTCTGGAAGTGGAGATATTTGATATATGAGGGATTGATTTTACGGGACCCTTTGTTCTATCATTCAGAAACCTATACATACTAGTTGCAGTAGACTACGTCTCCAAATGGGTTGAAGCAATAGCACTGCCATCAAATGATTCAAAAATGGTGATAAAATTCCTTAAAAAGAATATTTTCACTCGCTTCGGAACACCTCGGGCAATTATCAGTGATGGTGGCACACATTTCTGCAACAGATACTTCGATGCACTCCTATCCAAATATGAAGTTACTCATAAAGTTGCCACTGCTTACCATCCGAAGTCAAATGGACATGTTGAAGTTTCAAACAGGGAGATCAAAAAAATCTTGGAGAGAACGGTTGGATCAACAAGGAGAGACTGGTCTACAAAATTAGATGACGCATTATCGGCCTACCAGACAGCTTACAAAACACCCATTGGTATGTCCCCATATCGAATGGTGTTTGGGAAAGCGTACTGGGCACTGAAGAAGTTAAATCTTGATCCACAAGCTGCATGAGAAAAATTGCTCCACCAACTCAATGAATTGGAGGAATTTCGCCTACTAGCTTATGAGAATGCCAGACTATACAAAGAAAAGACCAAAAAATGGCATGATCGAAAAATAGTACGCAGACAACTGGAACCAAAACAGTAGATGTTGTAATACAATTCACGGTTGAAACTTTTTCCTGGAAAGCTGAAATCAAAGTGGTTAGGTCCATTTGTGATTACTCAGGTTTTACCATATGGAGCTGTTGAGTTACTTCATCCCAACACTAACGATACATTCAAAGTTAACAGCCAGCATGTCAAGCACTACTGAGGAGAATCATTTGAGCGACAAAAAGAAAGTGTTACACTTTCAGATCCAGCCTAACGTTCAGGCAGTAATGTCTAGCTGACAACGTTAAACTTAGCGCTAGCAGGGAGGCAACCCATGCAATTTGTGTATATATTAAGATTTTTGTGTTTAATTTTTGTAGGTAAAATCATAATTCATGATGGAAATCGTTCTCGCAAATCTTCACAAACAATTTCATTCTCTCCCTCAAAACTCTCTAATGAAAGTTTACAAAGCTCGCATGGACCGAATGATACTTCTGATGATCAAAGGTATTTCTAATGACATTCGTTGGTTAATTGAAGCATGAGTCAAATTGGCAGGTGAGTCATCTGACTCTTTTGTTTCATTTCTGCCTGGTTTAGGAAGAATCACTTATGCTAAGAAAAGAAGAGCTAAAAGATTAGTGTTTGCTATAGATGTGCACGCATGACATGTAATACTCATTGTCGTTCTTTAGGAATGATGTATGATAACAGCGAAGATAAAATTAAATTCATTAGGGATGACATTAGTAAATAGTCTTTAGATGACATATCATTGAATCTTGAGACGCATCCCAGTGGATATGTGTATCACGCAATTCGCATATTACATACACAGTTTTGAAAAGAAAGACAACAGTTAAGTCTCGGGAATCTGACTTTAAAAGACCCTGTTTGCCAATTTATAAGAAAATTGGATGGGAAGTTTGTCCCTGACGCATAGATGTCAATCAAGTCGTTACTTCTTGTAAATATTATTATCTATTTGTCTTTAACTAATAAGTGTGATTTGTTTTGTTATTCTCTTTTGTTTTCTTCGACAAGATCCAAATTTTTTGACTTTCACGAAATATTTTATTATTTAGTTAATAATTGTCATTTGGCAGGTACTAGTGCTATTATTACTCACCCTTTTTCAGGTTCTATAAATTCAGCTCGTTATTGCACTCTTGAAGCCTCCAGATTTGAGAAAGAAATACACAATAAAAAAATATAATGGAAGCAACTTCAAGAAGACGGGTTGTAAACATCTGTGTGTTTTGCGGTACAAGTGTTAGTTCTAAACCAGAGTTTGTTGAGGCAGCACAGGAATTGGGTAGAGTCATAGTTGAAAGGAATATGCACTTAGTATATGGCAGTGGCAATCTTGGACTAATGGGGTTCGTTTCAAGGGCCGTACAGGAAGGAGGTAGTGAAGTTATGGGAATCATCCCAAAACATTTGGCAGAGGCGAATCTTATAGAACCATCAAACGAAGATGAATGTATTATGCCAGGTATGTCTGAAAGACTTGTTGAAATGATTAATCGTGCTAATGTTTTTATTGCTTTGCCAGGTGGCTTGGGCACAATTGAGGAAATCTTTACAGTACTATCTTGGGCGAACTTGAACATACACCGGAAACCGATTGGACTGTATAATGTTGATGAATTTTATGATTTTCTTTGTGTGTTTCTTGATGATGCCCGGAGAAATGGGTTCGTGTCAAAACCTGTAAAAGATATCCTTTCACTGCCAGAACTGCCCCAGATTTAATTGACCAACTTTTAGCCTTTGAACCATAAATTGACCCTATCCTTTCCAAGATAAACTGGTCTGATAATGATCGTGGCAAGAAGCGTCAGATAAATCTGGATCTTAACCTTTAATTTTCTTTTTAGATGAAGAATTTCAGATAACCAGGTATTATTTTATAAACTCTTCTTCAACTTTTTAAGACATTGGGGACAATGTCTCAATTATGTTTGGGGGAGGGGAATAGTTGACTAGTATCTTGTTTTTATTTTTCGTTGTGTTGTTTTTATTTGATTTTTAGTCGAAAAATTTTCAAAAATTCAAAAAAATATAAAAATATAAAAATATATATATATTGTTTTTGTGTTTTTAACTTGACTAATCAGGTGAAATTGGTGTGAGATAGCTGAGTAAAGAATTTCCACTCCTGAGACGTATCTCAACCTATTTCGTAATAAGTTAATTTTTGTTTATTCCTTTTGAATTATTTAATTGGTGAATTCTCCATAATACTGATTAAAATTGGATCTTTATATGCTCAGTTGACATGTATTATCAACATGCATGGTAACATAGGGCCATGAGTTGTAATTGAAAATTTTGTAATATTCAGTGCTATAGTTTCATTGGAGGAAGCATCTAAAAAAGCGATGGAATAAATTAAAAAAAAACCTCTGAGATCCGAGTAATTAAGTCCGAATGGGTGTTTTAACACCTACTGCCATAAAACCAACTGGTTTAGGAGTCACTGACCCAAAGCTCACTACATGGATTGAAGATGTTATAGAAAGAAAGATATATGAAATCTGAGTAATTAAGTCTGTAAGGGTGTCTTAACACCTAATGCCCTAAAGCCAACTGGCTTGGGAGTCACTGACCTAAAACTCGCTACATGGATTGAAGCTATTGTAATTAAAAAAAATCAGAAAAAAATTTCATTTCTTAAAATGTGTGAATTCTGATATAACTTTAGGATAAAAATATTAATCTCTTTTCAACTACACTTATGAATATTATGGGCACAATGAGCTGATTAATACCTTGTTGGTTGTGTATATGGAGAATGGTAAAAATAATCGGAGAATTTACTTATTTGGTAATTTAGAAAGAAAGAAAATAACTATTAACTTGGTTAAGAAGTTTCACTTGTTTAGTCACTAACTTGTTTATCTTTTTATCTTTTTGCTTTTGTATGCATTTGATGTTTATGGGTATCGTCGTTGTAATCCCTCACGTGACTACAACTCGTCCACTAGGGACACTTAGAGGTTTAAAGGCTTGTTGCATACGCTAAATGTAACTGTGATCCCCACGAAAGTGGCTTAGTTTAATTTTACTTTAAAGTTGTTTATTGTATTTTATTTTATTTTGCTCGAGGACTAGCAAAATGTTAGGTTTGGGGGTGTGATAAGCGATAAATATATCAATATTTACCCTCCTATTGACTTAATATTTTGTATAGTTTCTTGAGTTTTGTGAATATTTTGATGTGCTTTGTGTATTTTATAGATAAATAAAGTTTCAAAACTGACTGGAATCAAATCGGGGCAAAGACAGCGAAAAATGGACAAAAAGGGAAAAATTATCATTTTGGCATCGCGACCGCTAACGTGCATCAGAAACATGTCAAAATCATAGAAACTTTCTATCATACGCACTTGCTAACATGCGTCTGCCATGTGTCAACATCACATCATTCTTGCTAACATGCGCCAGATATGTGTCATCATCACATGTTGCCGACAATCATCATCGACATGCGTCATTGCTGATGTCAGCGTCGTGATACGCACAACCTCTACACGTCGTGACACCGAGCCAATAATTCTACCGACAGCCACGTGTCATCATCTCCGAAAAGTGCGTGCCACATGTCACTAATCAATGGCGCGTCGCGACGTGTAATGTTCCACGCGTCGCGAAGCGCAGGACCAAACTTTACCTATAAATTGAGGTCGAAATCAGAAGGAAAATTCATTGTATCTTGTTTGTTTATTTACAGCTTTCTGTATTTCCTTAAGAATACTAGGAAGATTGTATCTTGTTTGTTTATTTACAGCTTTCTGTATTTCCTTAAGAATACTAGGAAGATTGTATCTTGTTTGTTTATTTACAGCTTTCTGTATTTAATTTTTTATTTTACGCAATAGTTCTTTCTTTACTTTACTTTTCAGTCTTATTTTTTACTTTTCAGTATGAGGAGGTAACTTCCATCTGCTGGGGTGAAAGGTTAAGCTTTTATTACTCATATTTAGATTAATCTCCCTTAATTATAAACTATTTAAAACCCGACTTAATGAGATACCGCCTTTATGGTCGGTTGGATTAATTAAATTGATTTTAACCTGACTAAATTGGATACCGCCTTTATGGTCTGTTGGAATTAATCATAAATCTGACTTAATCAGGATACCGCCTATATGGTCGGTTGGTAATGTCATGCAAAGTATATATATTATAATAAGTGAGATATCTAAAATATAAGTATAAAAGTGAATCCTCTAACCCCCAACAGTTTCTTTATTGCTTTATTTACCTTTTTAATTTCAAGCTTTACTTTATGTCATTTTCTTTATTTAAGCTTTTACTAGTCCTATATATGTGTTGTAACTAAATATCATATATGAGGTTGTGATGAATTCCAATATCACCGGTTTATAAGGGGTTATTTTGTGTCTTGGGTTATATAAAGGTTTATTTATTAAGTCTTAAGCTTAATGCTTCTTGTTAACTGGCCATTAATAAGATTGATGTGGTAAACTTAAAATGAACTTGACGAAGGGATTTTAGGTTTCAGCCTTAGAGTTAATAGCCCACGATCTCCTTAAGGATTAGATACCGTTTAATAAATTTCTTTCTAGGATAGACATATACCTGTCGGGCGGGGGTAGCCACAATTGGAACTTAGTCTTAATGAATTCAAGTAACTTGGTTAACATAGACATATGATTAATTGGGTTATTTGGGTGTTTGCATCTGACCATCGACAAAGGCTTTTGCATAATTTTGTGTTCCAGGTTAATAAACTGATATATTGCACAAACATGAGATAATCACTTCATCTTTAAAAGATATTGGAAGGATTCACAACCCTAGATAGTTTCTTAATATTGAATTTTCCTTTAATTTACTTTCGCATTGTTTTATTTACTTGTTTTCAGACAAAAATCACCATCCAAACAACAATCAATCTATTAGATATTCGTAAATATTTAACGTCATAAATTAATAGCTAAGGTATTAAGTCCTCATGAGATCGATACATTTTTATACTACTTGAGCGATACATGCGCTTGCATTACGTGAGTGATTTCACCTATCGCACATACTTAATCAAATAAAACAAATGTCATTATTAAAATCCAACAACACCAAAAATTTGGAAACAAATATATTATCTAATAATATACTTGAAACATGTAATATTATACATCAAATACATATGGACATGCTTAGAAAAAAATAATTTCCAAAACAATAAACAAGAACCTTACCAATTACCAATTAACAATTAATAATTAATCTTTCATCTAGAAAGTCAATTTTTAATTAACAATTAATTTAATTTGAATTATCATTCACTAAATGAAAAAATAAAGTTATGGAAAAAGATTCCAAGAATATGTCTTTCTTTAATATAATTAATAATCAATTAACCTTTAATTAATTTAATTATTCACAAGAAAGACTAGTGGCAAATTCTAATTAGAATTTGGCCATTAATGTGTATCTAATTAAATTATGTATCGTATACAAATACACAATAAATTTTACGCGCATGTGCAAATTATGAATAATTCGAATTATCCATAATTAATTACCTAAGTGTTCAATTAGTACACTCCATATTGTGGTATCAAGTTTATCATATTGTGGGACTCTATAAGTTCAAGTTTATCTGTCACATAAATCATTTTCGTGTCCGTAATTTATCCACTCATAAATTACGATGATCATAGATAATCGAGTTGAACCTTGATCATTACATATATTTAATACATCTGTCATATGTTATCCGAATTATTCCGGAGATATAGAATAACGTCAAATCTCTGCTATGAACAATTCTAATATGTCGCGATATAATTATGATTCTCCAAATAAATACTCGGAACTCGTTTCCGCAGTATACATCGGCCAAAGGTTTTAAAGAATCACTGATTGGATACCTAAATCTCATACATGGGACTGACAGATCCTCTCTGGATAGATCACAAGATATCATAAGTATCTGTCCACACCCAATTAATAAGCGGAGGTCTGATCTTAAAAGATCGTTGACGTGACTGTCATTAAAGTATGGGGGATATCATACATATCTACAGTGGTATCTCAAGTTAAAGGAGCTAATATGCTACTTGACTCGAGAAGAATCATTTTGACGTTGTTGTAACATCTATTAGGAATGAACAAGTGAGTCGTTCAATATTTATCCAATAAATACCTACATGTCTATATGAGTCTCTCGAAGACTCATGGTTAAGTGAGATAAGCAATTGGAACTATTCCAATATACGATATGTAACGATCTCATTGGTTTACTAACTGATCATGTATGTAGATCTTGATTGGGAACTATTTTAAGAATGGATCAAGTTGTAATATTTCTCAGTGTCTGTTGCGACGCTTTTGCAACTACATTACAATAACTCTTTCTATGGACTATTTACGTTTTTACCATTAAAAAAATATTATATAGATGAAAGTACTAAATTTTATTCAAAATAAAATATAAAAATACAATGTATTTATAATAAATATATAAAAATTGACACGCCGAGCACCAACTCTAACATTTGACCCCGAAGCCAAAACAATGATGATCACATGTGGAAAGTCGAATGAATTTGGCCTAAACCCAAAATAAAGATGAGCACATATGGTGGCCCATGAAGGTCAATCATAAAAAAAAAAGTAATTGTGATGAGTGCTGATTAATGTTGACGTATCAATCATCAATAGTAAAAAAATGAAAAAAATATAGTGATTGAAAAAGAACATGTTTAGTCAGTCAATCACCGAAAACAAAATATAGTGATTGATGTGAATCATTAATCATCATTTTATATGTGGTTGCTTAATTTTAACTTACAGTTTTATTCAGAACTTGAAGTTCTGAATTCCAATAATTAAAATCAAAACCTATAATTCTAAAGAAAAGCCTGCAGATTTCCAAGGAACTTTGAAAATGTCTCATAAACTTATAAATTCCCGCACTCGAAGTTTCCGGCAAAAACTATCTCTCACGGTTTTGGATGCCAAAATTCACCTGCAAGCTATGGTCCTGGAAGGCACTATAAGTGACGAAAATCAAACATCCCTGCAGGCTAAGTAAAAAGCTATGATTTTCCTTCCCCATCATCTGCATGAGAGCCTCAAAGCTCAGTACTTGACAGTTGAAGATCCACTGATCTTATAGAATAACCTGAAAGAGAGATATGACCATCAAAAAGATATGTTCCTCCCTAGAGTGAAATATGAGTAGAAAAATATTAGGTTGCATGACTTCCAAAAGGTTTCTGACTATAACTCTGAGCTATTTCGCATCACCTCACAGTTGAGATTGTGTGGTGAAAATATCACTGAAGAAGACATACTTGAAAGAACATTCACTACCTTTCATGTATCAAATATGATTATGCAACAACAATATCGGGAGCGTCGCTGTAGAAAATACTCAGATTTGATATCTTGCCTCCTAGTTTCTGAACAAAACAATGAGCTACTGATGAAAAATCATGAGTCACGAACAACTGGTTATAAGCCATTCGTAGAAGTGAATGCAAATACACATACAAATAATGGATGTGGTCGAGGAGGTAAGAGAGGACACGGAGGGCGTGGTTATCAGCCCCGTGGTGGTCATAAAAACTTAGGACAACAAAACAAAAAAGATGGACAACACCAGAAGTGGAATGTCTATAAAAGTGATAATAAAGAGAATAGTGTAGAAAAGAAATCTACCAAAAAATGATAATGTACAGATTTGTTATCGATGTGGAGGAAAATGGATAAGTCACATATCTCTCGTGCAAATGACCATTTAGTAGATCTATATCAAGCATCCAAGAAAAGGAAAGGAAATGAGATTGAACCTAACTTTATCAATGACTGAGATCCTGTAGATCTCGCTCATCTTGATGTCTCCAATCTATTTGAGGACCCAGAGGGAAGTATTGATCACCTAATTGGCGATATAAATGTCTATCGTGATTAAACTTTAAACTTTATTTTATAAATGGCTTAGAATGTTTGAATATTGAATTTTATTTAACATTTTATTAAAATTTTATTTGAATTTTTTTTGTCACATCAGATGTACTTTATTTTATATCTTTTACTTGATGTCAAACACGAACTTTATTCGTCAAGGATATGGATCCTACAAATAAATTATATGTTCTAGAAAATAAATACGGGGATGTATGCTTGCCTGATAGTGCAACCACACACACTATCTTTCGAGATAGAAAATATTTCTTGGACGTAAAATTTCGTGAAGGAAATATAAACACTATATTTAGTCCTGTTGACCTAATTGAAGGCTCTGGAAGAGCCATAATCTTATTAGCAAGTTTAACAAAATTATGCATTGAAAATGCTATGTATTCAGGCAGGTCCAGTAGAAATCTGCTAAGTTTCAAAGATATTCGCAGAAATGGGTATCATATTTAGAATTTAGATGAAAACAATGTAGAATATATATGTATTACCAAAAACATCTCAGGTAAGAAATATATATTGGAAAAACTTTTGGCTTTCTCATATGGATTGTATTATACAATTATAAATACAATAGAAAGTCATGTAGTGATAAACCAGAAGTTCAATAATCCAAAGATGTTTATGTTGTGGCATAATCGTCTTGGTCATCCAAGAGCTACAATGATGTGTAGAATAACTGAAAAATTCTAATGGACATAAATTAAAAAGCTAGAAGATTCTATTAACATATGAGATTAACTACACCGCTTACTCACAAGGCAAATTTGTGATACGCCCATCTCCATATAAGATTTCCCTTGAATCACAATGATTCTTACAAATGATTCAAGGAGACATTTGTGGACCAATCCATCCACAAAGTGGGCATTTCCGTTATTTTATGGTTTTGATTGATGCATCTGCACGGTGGTCACATGTTTACTTATTGTTCATACGTAACATTGTATTTGCCAAGCTACTTGCCCAAATGATTAGATTAAGGGCACAATTCCTAGATTATCCAATCAAAACCCTACGACTAGATAATGCTGGTGAATTTACATCCAAGATATTTGATGACTACTGATGAGTGGTAAATAAATCACTATTTCCCACTCATTTGACTTCATATTTTGTATAGTTTCTTGAGTTTTGTGAATATTTTGATATATTTTGTGGTATTTTGTAGATAAATAAAATAACAGGACTCTCTGGAGGTAATTCGGGGCCAAAACAGTGAAAAACGGACAAAAAATGGCAAAAATGTAAATTTTCTGCTAAAATGCACCATTTGCTAAAATGCGTCGGGCTAAAAAGAACTGACTGCTAACGTGCGCCAGAGACAGCTAACATATGCCGGACACGTGGACCAATCAGAGAAGTTTTGCTATCATGCTGTAGGACACATAAATCGGCGACGCTGTTCTAGGCTCGCGGCCTGGTTGGGAGTATGGAATAGCCCACGGGGGAACTAAACCGGAGAAATAACATGGAGTCGCCACCCAATGTGAACTGGGAAAATGTGATTTAAGGCCGCACTCACCCCTCGCAAGGGAAGACCTCAAACCGTTGGGTTCAGAATGGTCCCTTACTTATGTCACTTGTAATGATGTGATTTATGCAATAAACTAACCGAATCTACGCAACATGCTCAAGAACAACCTATATCTAAAAGGTAAATCCTATGTCTAAGTTTGCATGCTTGAAAAGTAAGTTATCACCACGACAAACACACAATAACACACGGCAATCCCATGAACATACTTCAATCATATAATGCGGAAAACAAATAACAACATAAACATAATGCAAATTCCAAACGCAAAATAAATAACTAATCATGCTTAAAAATAAACAACTAAATCATGCTTAAAGATAAATAACATACTAAACTAAATCATGCTTACAAAGATAAATAACGTACTAACAACTTAATCATGCTCAAATAAATGGTTGGATGAAACGAAATACGTGTGTCTCTCAAGTGATACGTGGCGTTGTATCCCGAGTGCAAACCACACTACCGTCTATTCGGATTCGGCTACGGAATTTACGTCCGGGTTTCCATCCGATATACCACAAAAGAGAACACACATTCCGTTCATCCGGAATTCACATCATGCCTCAACAAACGACTCTCATGCGATAATATATTAAAATAAATAAAGAAACGAAAGATAATAAGTAAAAAGGGTGCCCTCAGGTCTAACCTCTTTTGTCGTCTCTTGAAAGCGCGTTACACGGCCGTCAGAAGGGTTGATGTTCCGTAACTTTTCTGGTTCACTAATCCAATATTTTTCCTCGCTGTTTCGCTGTCTGGGCTGCTGTTTTCACTCCGTTTCACTGCTGTTTCTGTTGTATTTTTCCGGTCACTGTTTTAAGGTAATAGAGGACTGTTTTGGGCAATTTTTTTAGGTGCAGTTTAGGGCAGTTTGTTTGGTGAATTGGGGGCTGTTTCAGAGGGAATATGCGTGCAATAAAGGGGCTGTTTGTAGGGTGTTGTGTCGTGAGGTTGAGGGTTTTTAGTGAGTGTTCTTGCGTGAATTGAGTGATGGCGTTGAATTGGCTTTATGCGAGAGTGGGTGATGGCTGAAGTGGCTTTATGCGTGAGTGGGTGATGGCATTAGTGGGTGATGGCGTGAGTGGGTGATGGCTGAAGTGGCTTTATGCGTGAGAGGGTGATGGTTGAAGTGGCTTTATGCGTGAGTGGGTGATGGCGTTAGTGGGTGATGGCGTGAGTGGGTGATGGCTGGAAGGGCAATTGGCGTGAGAGGGTGATGGCTGAAGGGCAATTGGCGTGAGTGATTTTTAGGGTATTTGGTTGCGTGAGGAGAGAATGATCCGAGAGCAAAGGGGCGATTGTGTGCTTTGGTTTTTGGGTTGTTTTGTTTGTGTGTTTTTTTTTTTGTGAGAATGAGCCAGGGTTTAGATGTGTGGTGAAAGGTTCTTTTTATAGGCAAAGGGGTGGGGGTTTTCCTTGTTTGAGAATGAGAATGATTTGTGCATTAATGGGTGATATTTTTAATTAGTATTTGATCAGAAAAAATCTTTTAATAAGGGAGGTGATTTGATTTTATTTGATTTGTTCTCTTTTGATTAGAGATATGATTTGATTTGTATCTTTTAATTAGGGAATGTAATTTGTTTTGATTAGGAAGATGATTTATTTAATTTTGGAATGATATTAAATTTAATTTAATTTAATTGGATCTAATTTAATTTAATTTGTGACATGTGTTTTAAATATTTTTAATTATTTTTGGATGTGATTTAATGGGCTTGGGCGTGTGGCTTTGGTGATGTGTGGGCTTGGTGTGTGACTTGCGGGGGTTTGGGCTAAGGATGTGTTTTAAAACGGAGGTCCAACAAGCGAACCCGCAGCTACTCCAGCGAATTAAATCCAACAATGTGTCAATTCTTGACTTTTCCCTTCCGACGTCCGTTTCCCGCTGCTTCCACAATCTAAATGGGTAGTGTCTCCATACAAGACTCATCATCGGGATTTATATGCAAAAATACAGTGCCTACACATGCGCCATTGCTAACATGCGCCTGCCACGTGTCAACATTTGCTAAGGTACGCTGGACACGTGTCAACATCATATACTGCCGAAAATCATCATCAACACATGTCAATGCTGATGTCAGCGTCGCGACGCGCAACAAATTTCCACGTCGCGACGCCGACATAATTATTGAGCTGCCGACGCTGAACCCGCCACGTGTCCTAATCTCTGGAATTTCCGTGCCACGCGTTCACCATCAACCGCGCTTCGTGACGCGTGAAGCCAAAATTTTTCTATAAATAGAGGCCGAAATTTCATTTGTAATTCATACTTTCTTCTAAGGAATTCCTTAAGAATACTAAGAAGATTATATCTTGTTTGTTTATTTACCGCTTTCAGTATTTATTTTTCGCATTAGCACTTTCTTTTATTTACTTTTCAGTCTTTACTTTCTGTATTTAATTTTATTTACTTTTACGCAATAGTATTTTTTTTCTTTACTTTTCAGTATTTACTTTTCAGCAATGAGGAGGTCATTCCCCCTGCTGGGTGAAAGGTAAAGCTTTTATTACTAATATTTAGATTAATCTCCCTTAATTATAATATACAAACTATATAAAACCTTACTTAATGAGGATACCATCTTTATGGTCGGTTGGACTTAATTATAAAATGGGTTTTAACCTGACTAAATTGGATAACGCCTGTATGGTCGGTTGGAATTAATTAATTTGACTTAATCAGGATACCGCCTATATGGTCGGTTGGTAATATCACGTAAAGTTAATATATTATAATAATGGAGATATCTAAATAGAAGTAATAAAAGTGGATCCTCTAACCCATCATTTTCTTTTATTGTACTTTTACATTTTTAAATATCCAGCATTTACTTCCAGCATTTACTTTATTTAATTTCCAGCATTTACTTTATGTCTTTTATTTTATTTAAGCTTTTATTAGCCTTAGATATGTGTCGTAACTAAGTCTGTTATCTGGGGTTGTGATGAATTCCAATATCATCGGTTTATAAAGGAGTTATTTTATAGTTTGGGTAATATAAAGGTTTATTTATTAAGTCTTAAGCTTAATGCTTCTTGTTAACTGGCCATTAACAAGATTGATCTGGTAAACTTAAAATAAACTTGACGAAGGAATTTTAGGTTTCAGCCTTAGACTTAATAGCCTACGATCTTCCTTGAGGATAGATAACCATTTAATAGATTTCCTTACAAGATAGACATATACTTGTCGGGCGGGGGTAGCCACAATTGGAACTTAATCTTAATGAATTCAGGTAACTTGGTTGAAATAGATATATGATTAATTGGGTTACACATGGTATTTGCATCTGACCATCGACATAGGCTTTTGCATAATTTCGTGTTCCAGGTTAGTAAAGCAATCTATTACACAAACATGAAATAACCACTTCATCTTTAAAAGATATTGGAAAGATTCACAACCCTAGATAGTTTAATAATCTTGAATTTTCATCAATTTACTTTCGCACAATTTTATTTACATGTTTTAAGTTTAAAGTCACCATCCAATCAAACAATCATTCTATTAGATACTTGTAAAAATTTGGCTTTATAAATTAATAGCTTAAGTTTTAAGTCCTCGTGGGTCGATACTTTTTATGCTACTTGAACGACACGTGCGCTTACGTTATACGCTTGTGATTACGCCGGTCAACTACTGCACTGTTGGAATTGGTGCTTGGAGCGCCAATCCGAATAATGTATTGTATATTTTATTATTTATTAATAAAATAACTACATTTTCATTTCATATCATATTAATGGTACTGTCATTATGTGTATTAGATTGATGTATAGATATGCTAAGAATGACATCAACCTTAGAATAGTCTTGTAGTAATATTGGATACTAGATGGTCCAAAATTGGGAAAAGTATCACTATTGTAAACTATTCTTAACGTAAAAATTCTTAGTCGTTGGTTTTGGAATACGGTTGAATTCCTATAACTTAAAAGACTAACACATGTCGTATATTGGAATTAGAGTTCCAATGGTTTAACCCGATGTACCATGAGCTTTGGAAGCTCGTATAGACGTGTGGGTATTGGTTGGACCGAATACTGAATGACTCACAGGTGATTCCTAATAGTTGGAAGTACACACCACCGTCAATAGGAATCTCCTCGAGTCGAGTAGCATTTGTAATCCTTTGACTATAGGATAACATTTATTTTGTGTGATTTTTTCCAAACTTTGATGCCATGTATGTTAGAAACGTTTTATGGTCTGACCTCTAGATGTTCGTTGGGTGTGGACTGATGCACTCGTTAATCAAGTACGAATCAAGATAGGATCCATAGACCCGTATTTGTACCATAAGGGGTTTATGTATCCATGTGAGTAAGTCATTATTCTTAAGACTTGGCCGAAGCCGATCACCTAGGGCTGATCACATCTGTTGTAAAGAATCGTGTACATGTCGACATGAGATGTGCGCCTCGAAAACTTGATGATTTATTCTATGTTTTCAAAGTACAACTCAGATAGCCTATGACGGAGGACTTGATAAATATATGTGATGACCTCGACTTATATAGTTCAGAAATATCGTTCGTGTTCTTCGTGATTTCGGAGGTGGCCAAATTGCTTACATATTAGCTAGGCTTATATGACGAACGTGTCTGAACATAGAGAGTCCCAATATGAAGTGTACTCGTTGAGCATTTAGGTAGGTAATTAACTTTCGCACAATTTTATTTACTTGTTTTAAGTTTAAAGTCGCCATCCAATCAAACAATCATTCCATTAGATACTCGTAAAAATTTGGCTTCATAAATTAATAGCTTAGGTATTAAGTCCTCGTGGGATCGATACTTTTTATACTACTTGAATGGATACGTATGGATTTCAACTCTTGAACCTTTTGCTCTACGATCTTCACCGGCTTTTTTTCGTATGTCAGGTCATCTATGTGCGTTTGCGTTATACGCGTGTGATTACGCCGGTCAAGTTTTTGGCACCGTTGCCGGGGACTTATTTATCTTTTACTATTAGTTTTGGGGTTAAATATGTTACTTGTGTCTAATTTCTTTTTATTTATTATTTCTGTTTTCTTGTGTTTCAGGTTCTTAGACACTACATGAGACGAACCAGAAGCTTTGAAATCCGACCGCTTGACCTAGAAATTGAAAGAACCATCAGATAGTTGAGAAAGGAAAGGCGAGATGGCCAAGAAACACTGATCAACATGTAACCTGAACCTTTGGAAGTTTCACCACCAATTCCCATTCGAGACAGAACCATTACAGTGGTTGATAGCTTCATTTCATGTATTGTACTTCCTCCGTTACCAGCAAATGCGTGTGACATCAAAACATGCATTCAGATGATACAACAGTCAGTTCAGTTTGGGGGGAATGCAACTGAAGATCCTAATGCCCACACCAGTAAATGCGTGTGACATCAAAACATGCATTCATATTATACAACAGTCAGTTCAGTTTGGGGGGAATGCAACTGAAGATCCTAATGCCCACATCAGCAACTTCCTGGAATTTTACGGCACTTTCAATTACAACCGAGCGGCTGAAGAAGCAATGAGACTGCGTGTTTTTCCATATTTCTTGAAAGACAGAGCTAAGGCTTGGCTACATTCTCTACCAGCAGGTTCCATCACAACTTGGAATACTCTAGCCACCAAATTCCTTGCAAAGTACTTTCCACCATCCAGAACTGCAAAGTTGAGGAATGACATCACATCCTTTGTGCAACATGAATCAGAATCCCTCTGCGAAGCTTGGGAAAGGTACAAGGATTTGCTCAGAAAATTTCCTCATCATGAGATTGCAAAATGGCTACAAGTCCAAACCTTCTATAATAGACTTTCTGGAATAATGAGAACCACAATTGATGTTGTGGCTGGATGAGCTTTAATGGAAAATGGAGAAGATCAGACCTGTGATTTAATTGAAGAAATGGCCAACAATAATTCATTGTGGCCAACAGAAAGGAGCATGATCCAAAGAATCGCAGGAATTTATGAAGTTGGAGCCAACACAACAGTAAATGCCAAGCTAGATCGGATATGCAAATTCATGGAAACTCTTAGCATGCAAGGCAATACTGGATCCACAAGTTCACCATATGGAGGAGAACCAAAGACAAACCAACACGAAGAGAAGATGAATTATGTCAACAATTTCAATAGACAGGGAAACAATCAATATTCCAACACCTACAACCCAGGATGGAGGAATCATCCCAATTTCGCATGGAATAACAATTCAGGGCAAAAGAACTATCCACCACATGGATTTCAACAATAAAACAAAGGCCAAAATCATGAAAAAGAACCAAGAATAGAAAAAGTGCTAGCTCAGTTAAAAAAATATGATGATATATTTCAAAGCCAATCTGCATCTATTAAAGCATTGGAAAATCAAATTGGACAACTGGCCAATGCTCAGAGTTACAGACCGCCAGGTAGCATTCCTAGCAACACAGAGCCAAATCCAAGGAACTGATGGAAGTAGCAATGTCAAGCCATTACCTTGAAAAGCGGTATTGAAATCAACAAAGATGTTGGAATCAAGACATCTATTGAAGAAGTTCCAAAAGATGCAGTTCCACAGATGGAGGAAAAAGAAATAAAGGAAAAAGATCAAGAAAGAATCATTCCACCTCCACCTTTTCCACAATGACTCCAGAAAAGTAAACTGGACAAGCAGTTTGCTCGATTCTTGGAGGTGTTTAAAAAGCTGCATATCAACATTCCATTTGCATAAGCATTGGAAGAAATGCCCAGTTATGTCAAATTCATGAAAGATATTCTTTCACGAAAACAGAGATTGGGAGATTACGAGACAGTAGCATTGACAGAAGAATGTAGCGCCATCATTCAGAGGAAATTTCCCCCGAAGTTGAATGATTCTGGCAGTTTCACTGTCCCATGCACCATTGGAGAATATTACATCGGTAAAGCTTTATGTGATTTAGGTACAAATGTTAATTTGATGCCTTTTTCAATTTACAGGAAACTAAAAATTGGAGAAGCAATGCCCACCTCAGTCTCTTTGCAACTTGCTGATAGAACGCTCGCATTTCTAAGAGGTGTAGTTGAAGATGTGATAGTCAAAGTCGACAAACTCATTCTCCCAGCAGATTTCATTATCCTTGACATGGAAGAAGACAAAGATGTACCTATCATCCTCGGAAGACCATTCTTGGCTACAGGTCAAACTGTTATTGATGTACAAAATGGAGAACTAACCATGAAAGTGCAGGACCAAGAAGTTACCTTCAATGTTTTCAAAGCCATGAAATTTCCGAGTGATGAAAAGGAGGAGGAATGTTTCATAATTGATGTTGTAGATAGTATCATCCAGGATACCGATGCAATGCCACCTCCCACGGATAAACTTGAAGTTTGCATCACCAACATGACTGATAGCAAGTTAGATAATTAAATTCTGGAATGTATCAACTATCTCGACGGACCAATTCGCTTCAAATCGACACCACATGTGGAAAGTTTGGAACTACCGAAGAAGGAACGAATCAAGCCATCAATTGAAGAACCACCACAGCTGGAGCTAAAGCTACTTCCTAGCCATCTCAGGTATGCATTCTTAGGAAACTCTTCTGAATTACCTGTGATTATTTCTTCTTCGTTAACATTGGAGCAGAAAGAAAAGTTGCCGAGAGTGTTACAAGAACACAAAAAATCCATTGGCTAGACTATAGCAGACATTCGAGGCATTAGTCCATCATTTTGCATGCACAAGATTCTGGTGAACGATGAGTACAAACCTATAGTGGAGCATCAACGGAGACTAAATCCAATCATGAAGGAGGTCGTGAAGAAAGAAATTATCAAATGGTTGGATGCCGACATTATCTACCCCATCTCTGACAGCACTTGGGTGAGTCCTATGCAGTATGTGCCAAAGAAATGAGGAATTACTGTAGTCACAAATGAAAAGAACGAGCTGATTCCAACAAGAACGGTGACTGGGTGGAGAGTATGCATGGACTACAGGAAGTTGAACAAAGCAACAAGAAAATATCATTTCCTGTTACCATTCATTGACCAGATGCTAGACATACTGGCGGGACATGAATTCTATTGTTTTCTGGACAGATACTCGGGGTATAATCAAATTGCCATCGCCTTAGAAGATCAGGAGAAAACCACTTTTACATGTATGTATGGTACTTTTGCTTTCCGCAGAATGCCATTTGGACTATGTAATGCTCCTGCCACATTTCAACGTTGCATGATGGCCATCTTCTCAGACATTCTGGAACAAAGTATGGAGATTTTCATGGATGATTTTTCTATGTTTGGAGACTCGTTCGACCACTGCTTGCAAAATCTGGAAAAGGTGTTACAAAGGTGCGAAGACACCAACCTGGTACTCAACTGGAAGAAATGCCACTTCATGGTGCATGAAGGCATCGTTCTGGGACATCGGATCTCACTAAAGGGAATCGAGGTAGACAAAGCAAAGATCGAGACAATTATAAAACTACCTCCTGATGAGAGGTAAATGTATCACTATTTCTCACTCATTTGACATAATATTTTGAATAGATTCTTGAGTTTTGTGAATATTTTGATGTGTTTGGGTTATTTTGTAGATAAATAAAGTTTCAGGACTCTCTGGAGGTGATTTGGAGCCAAAACAGTGAAAAACGGACAAAAGGGCAATTGGTAATTTTACGCGTCGCGACGCACAAGCCTTCGGCATCGCGACGCCTAACATACACCATGAGTTGCTAACGTGCACCGGAGGACACGTGTCAGAATCTGAAAAGTTTGACTTGCTAACGTGCGCCTGCCACGTGTCAACATCACATTCGATCTACTAACGTGCGTCGTGACACGTGTCATTATCCTAGGGTGCCGACAATCACCATCGCCACGTGTCACTCCACGTGTCAGCCACATCATCGCCCACATTAGCAGTAGACCTAGTCAACTCGTCATGTCATCGCCACATCATCATCAACCAATCACAGCGTGCCACGTGTCGCAATCCTACGGTGCCAACACTTATGTTTCAGGTTCCCAAACACTACATGAGACGAACCAGAAGCTTTGAACTCCGACCGTTTGATCCGGAAATTGAAAGAACCATCAAACAGTTGAGAAGGGAAAGGCGTGAAGGCCAAGAATCTTTAGTCAACATGGAACCTGAACCTTTGGAAGTTGCACCACCAATACTCATTCGAGACAAAACTATTCCGGTGGTAGACGGCTTCATTTCCTGTATTGTACTTCCCCATTTACCAGCAAATGCGTGTTCATCAAAACATGCATTCAGATGATTCAGCATTCAGTGCAGTTTGGGGGAAAAGCAACTGAAGATCCTAATACCCACATCAGCAACTTTCTGGAAGTTTGCGGCACTTTCAATTACAACCGAGAAGCTGAAGAAGCAATGAGATTGCATGTTTTTCCATACTCCTTGAAAGACAGAGTTAAAGCTTGGCTACATTCACTACCAGCAGGTTCCATCACAACTTGGAACACTTTAGCCACCAAATTTCTTGCAAAGTACTTTCCACCAGCCAGAACTGGAAAGCTGAGGAATGACATCACATCTTTTGTACAACAAGACTTGGAAACTCTCTACGAAGCTTGGGAAAGGTACAAAGATTGCTCTAGAAATGTCCTCACCTGGAGATTCCAAAATGGCTTCAAGTCCAAACTTTCTATAATGGACTTTCTGGACTAATGAGAACCACAATTGATGCTGCCGTTGGAGGAGCTTTAATGGCTAAAGTAGAAGATCAAGCCTGGGACCTAATCGAAGAAATGGCCAACAACAATTCCTTGTGGCCAACAGAAAGGAGCATGATCCAAAGAATTACAGGAATTTATGAAGTTGGAGCCAATACAGCAGCCAACGCCAAGCTGGATCAGATATGAAAATTCATGGAGACTCTTACCACTGGATCCACAAGTTCACCATATGGAGGAGCACCAGAACCAAACCAACTTGAAGAGACGGTGAATTATGTCAAAAATTTCAACAGACAGAGGAACAATCCATATTCCAACACCTACAACCCAGGGTGGAGGAATCATCCCAATTTTTCATGGGGCAACAATTCAGGGAAAAAGAACTATCCACCACCAGGAATTCAACAACAGAACAAAGGCCATGAACATGAAAAAGAACCAGAAATGAAAGAAGGGATTGCAGAGATGTTCAAAAAGCAACAAGTAGCATATGATGCTATATTTCAAAGCCAATATGCTTCCATCAAAACACTGGAGAATCAAATTGGACAACTGGCCAATGCTCAGAGTCACAGACCGCCAGGAAATCTTCCCAGTAATACAGAGCCAAATCCAAGGAACCGAGGGAATGAGCAATGTCAAGCCATTACTTTGAAAAGCGGTACTGAAATCAACAAAGATGTTAGAATCAATGCAACAATTGAAGAACTTCCAAAAGATGCAGTTCCACAGATGGAGGAAAAAGAAGCAAAGGAAAAAGAAAAAGATCAGATCACTCCACCTCCACATTTTCCTCAGCGTCTTTAGAAAAAAAAATTGGACAAGTAGTTTGCTCGTTTCCTGGAGATGTTCAAAAAGCTGCACATCAACATTCCATTTGCAGAAGCCTTGGATCAAATGCCCAGCTATGTAAAATTCATGACAAACATTCTTTCACGAAAATGGAGATTGGGAGATTACGAGACAGTAGCATTGACAGAAGAATGCAGCGCCATCATTCAGAGGAAGCTTCCCCCAAAGTTGAAAGATCCTGGCAGTTTCACCATTCCTTACATCATAGGAGAACATAATTTCATTAGGGCTTTATGTGATTTAGGTGCAAGTGTTAACTTGATGCCTTTTTCTATTTTCAGGAAACTGCAGATTGGAGAAACAATGTCCACTTCAGTCTCTCTACAACTTGCTGATAAAACACTAGTATTTCCGAGAGGTGTAATTGAAGACGTGCTGGTCAAAGTTGAAAAATTCATTTTCCCAGCAGATTTTATTATCCTCGATATAGAGGAAGATGAAGACGTACCGATAATACTCGGAAGACCATTCTTGGCTACAGGTCGAACCATTATTGATGTATAGAAAGGAGAACTAACCATGAGGGTACATGACCAAGAAGTAACATTCAATGTTTTCAAGGCCATGATTTTCACAGATGATGAAAAGAAGAAGAAATGTTTCAGACTTGATGTGATACACAGTACCATTCAGAACTCCAATGCAATGCAAAGTTCTACTGACAAACTTAAAACATGTCAATTGTCAGTGGAGCCTGAAGATAAAACGTCGTTTGCACTGAAAAGGCCAATTATTGCACTACAATCAACAAAATATAAAAATTTCCACCAGCTCAATGAATTGGAGGAATTTCACAATCGGCCTTTTGAGGATGCCAAATTGTACAAAGAAAAGGCAAGGAAAAGACATTATGAGAAGTTAGTACGCATACAATTGGAACCAGGGCAGAAGGTACTGTTAAACAAATCAAGGGTGAAATTCTTCCCATAGAAGCCAAAATCACGGTTGTCAGGTCCATTTGTGATCACCAAGGTTTTACCAGACAGAGCCATTGAGATACATAATCCCAACTCTAACAAAACATTCAAGGTTAAAAACAAGCGTGTTAAGCACTACTGGGGAGAATCATTTGAGCGCTAAAAAGAAAGTGTCACACTTTCAGATCCAGCCTAATGTTCGAGAAGTCACGTCTAGCTGACGATGTTAAACTTAGCGCTCACAGGGAGGCAACCCATGCAATTTGTGTATATATTATGATCTGGTGTGTTTTATTTTTGTGTGTTTAATTTTTGTAGGTAAAGTCATTTCAAGATGGAAGAAGTTCTCGCAAATCTTCACAAGTAATTTCCTTCTCTCCCTCAAAAATCTCTGATGAAAGTCTACAAAACTCGCTTGGAACGGATGAAACTACTAATGATCAAAGGTATTCCTACTTACATTCGTTGGATTATTTAAGCATGGGTCTGATTGGCATGTGAGTCTTCTGACTCTTTTATTTCACATCTGCCTGGTTTAGGAAGGAGCACCTATGCTAAAAAGAGAAGAGCCAAAAGAATGTGTGTTTGTTATAAATGTGCTCGTATGTTTTGTGATACTCGTTGTCGTTCTTTAGGAATGGTGTCTGATAACCACGAAAATAAAATTAATTTCATTAGGGATGGCTTGAGTAAGGAGTCTTTGGATGATATATCTAAAACTCTTGAGACGCATCCCAGTGGATATATGTATCACGAAATACGTGTGTTATATGCACAATTCCAAAAAGAAAGACAACAGTTAAGTCTTGGCAATCTGACTCAAAAAGACCATGTTTGCCAATTTATAAGAAAATTAGATGGGAAGTTTGTCCCTAACGCATAAATGTCAATCAAGCCGCTACATTTCTTGTACATATTATATCTCTTTATCTTTTCCTAATAATTGTATTTTGTTTTGTTGTTTTCTTTTATTTTCTCCGACAGGATCCAGACCTTTTTGACTATCACGATTTATTTTACTGTTAACTAATAATTGTCATTTGGCAGGTACTAGTGCTATTATTTTACTCACTTTTTTCAGGTGTTATAAATTCAATTCATCATTGCACTTTTGAAGAATCCCAGAGTAAAACATGGAAGTCACTTCAAGAAGACGAGTTGAAAACATCTGTGTGTTTTGCGGTACTAGTGTTGGTGTTAAGCCACAATACGTAGAAGCAGCACAGGAATTGGGTCGAGTCTTAGCTGCAAGGAATATGCACTTAGTATATGGCGGAGGCAATCTTGGACTTATGAGGATCATTTCAAAAGCTGTACAGGAGGGAGACAATCATGTTTTGGGAATCATCCCAAAACCCTTGGCGGAGGCAAATATTATTAGACCATCAAATAGAGAAGAGCTAATTGTGCCAGGTATGTCTGAACGACTGGTAAAAATGATTAACCGTGCTGAAGCTTTTATTGCTTTGCCAGGTGGTTTGGGTACATTAGAGGAAATTTTTACAGTGTTATCTTGGGCGAACCTGAACATACACCAGAAACCACTTGGACTGTACAACATTGAACGATTTTATGATTTTCTTTATGTGTTTCTTGATGATGCCCGGAGAAATGGGTTCGTGTCAAAACCTTTAAAAGAACTCCTCTTCACTGCCAGAACTGCTCCGGATTTAATTGACCAAATCTTAGCCTATGAACCACAAATTTACCATATCCTTTCAAAGATAAATTGGTCTGAGGACGATCATGGTAAGAGGCGTCAGATTAATTTGGATCTTAACCTTTAACTTTTCGTGTAGAATTTCAGTTAACCAGGTACTATCTTCTAAACTCTTCTTCTACTGTTTAAGACATTGGGGACAATGTCTCATTTAGGTTTGGGGGAGGGAATTAGTTGATCAGTATCTTGTTTTTAATTGTGTTTTATTTTTATTTTTTAGTCCAAAATTTTTCGAAAAATACCAAAAAATTGAAATTTTTTCAAAAATTACAAAAATATTTTGCTTTTTTGTTTTTAATTTTGACTAAAAATGTGAAATTGGTGAGAGATAGCTGTGTAAAGAGTTCCCATTCTTGATACGTATTTCAACCCATTTTCAAAACAAGTTAATTTTTGTTTATTTCATTTTGAATTATTTAATTTGTAAATTCTCCATAAAATTGACTAAAATGGATCTTCATATGCTCAGTTGGCAGATATTATCAATATGCATGGTAACATACGGCCATAAACTGTAATTGAAAAGTTTGTAATATTCAGTGCTCTAGTTTAATTGGAGGAAGCATCTCAAAAAAGCAATGGAGTAAAAAAAAGTGTGAGATCTGAGTTATTAAGTCTGTAGGGGTGTTTTAACACCTAGTGCCCTAAAACCAACTGATTTGGGAGTCACTGGCCCAAAGCTCGCTACATGGATCAAGGATGTTGCAAAAATATATATATCTGAAGTCTGAGTAATTAAGTCTGTATGGGTGTCTTAACACATGTTGCCCTAAAGCCAACTGGTTTGGGAGCCTCCGACCCAACACTCGCTACATAGATGGAAGATATTGTATATAAATCAAAATCAAAATAAAAAAAAAATCAAAGAAAAAAAATCAGAAAAATGAGAAAAATTATTCCACTGCTGCAAAAATGTGTGAATTCTGATAAAACTTTAGGACAAAAATTTTACTCTCTTATCAACTGCACTTGTGACTGTTGTGGGCAAAAATGAGTTGATTAATATTTTGTTGGCTATGTATATAGAGAATGGTAAATATAATCGGAGAATTTACTTATTCAGTAATTTAGAAAGAAAGAAAACAACTAGTGACTTGGAGTAGAAGATTCACATGATTAGTCACTAACTTCGTTATTCTCTTTTCTCTTGTCTTTTTGCTTTTATGTGTATTAGTTTCACAAACTTTTTACTTTTGTAAAATGTTTGTGGGTATCATTACTTTAAACCCTCACGAGACTACAACTCATCCACTAGAGACACCTAGGGGTTTAAAGGCTTATTGCATATGATAACTGCAACCGTGATCCCTACGAAAGTGGCTTAGTTTTAAAGATGTTTATGTTATTTTATTCTGTGTTTTGCTCGAGGACGAGCAAAATGTTAGGTTTGGGGGTGTGAAGAGTGGTAAATGTATCACTATTTCTCACTCATTTGACCTAATATTTTGAATAGATTCTTGAGTTTTGCGAATATTTGGATGTGTTTTGCGTTATTTTATAGATAAATAAAGTTTCAGGACTCTCTGGAGGTGATTTGGAGCCAAAATAGTGAAAAACGGACAAAAGGGCAATTTGGTAATTTTGCGCATCGCGACGCCTAACATACGCCATGAGTTTCTAACGTGCGCCGGAGGACACGTGTCAAAATACGAAAAGTTTGACTTGCTAACGTGTGTCTGCCACGTGTCAACATCACAGCTGATCTACTAACATACGACGTGACACGTGTCATCATCCTATGGTGCCGACAATCGACATCGCCACATGTCGCCACGTGTCACTCCATGTGTCAGCCACGTCATCATCCACATCAGAAGTAGACCGAGTCAACTCATTACGTCATCATCAGCCAATCACAGCGTGCCACGTGTCGCAATCCTACGGTGCCGACAATCACTTTCGCCACGTGTCGCCACATCAGCGCCACATCATCGCCATGTCAGCACAATCATTCAGCTCCCAGCCGCCTTGCCATGTGTCACCTTATCACCTTATCCAGAATACCACGTGTCGAGCTCTCCGCATTCCACGTCGTCAATCACGCGCGTCGCGGACACCCTGCCGAGGCCTATAAATTCAGCTTATTTTTCTGATTTCAGATGTACCTTCCTATCTGAATTCTCTGATGTAAATAGGGAGTTTTATATCTAGTTTACTTTAAATTTCAGTTTTGTAATTAATTTTAATTATGTTCTGTAATAATAATAATAATTTACTTTCTTTACTTTTTCAGTTTTTACTATTCAACATGAGGAGGTAACTTCTCACTGCTATGGTGAAAGGTAAAACTTTTATTACTGCTATTTAGATTAATCTCCCTAGTTATAATATATTCACTATTTAAAATTTGACTTAACAAGGATACCGCTATATTGGCTGGTTGGTAATCATTTATAAACTGGTTTTAATCTGACTAAGCATGGATACCGCCTGGTTGGTCGGTTGGTAATTTCCGCTTATATGGCTGGTTTATGGACTTAATTTGACTTAATCAGGTTACTGCCTATATGGCTGATTGGTAATATCACACAAGTTAATATATTATACTAAGGGAGATATCTAAAATAGTAGTGATAAAAGTAGATCCTCTAACCCTATCATTTTCTTTTATTGTAATTTTCTTCATTTATTTTTCAGCATTTTATTTTATGTCTTTTATTTTTAAGTTTTTACTAACCCTAGTTATGTGTCGTAACTAAGTTAGTTATCTAGGGTTGTGATGAATTCTAATATCACTGGTTTATAAGGGGTTATTTTATAGTTTGGGTAATTTAAAGGTTTAATTATTAAGTCTAAAGCTTAATGCGTCTTGTTAATTGGCCACTAATAAGATTGATCTGGTAAATCTAAAATAAACTTGACAAATGAATTTTAGGTTTCAGCCTTAGACTTAATAGCCCACGATCTTCCTTGAGGATAGATAACCCTTTAATAGATTTCCTTACAGGATAGACATATACCTGTTGGGCGGGGGTAGCCATAATTGGAACTTAAACTTAATGAATCTAGGTAATTTGGTTGACATAGACATATGGTTCAATTGGATTAAACTGGGTATTTGCGTCTGACCATTGACAGAGGCTTTCGTATAATTTCGTGTTCCAGGTTAGTAAACCAATTTATTATACAAACATGAAATAACCATTTCATCTTTTAAAAGATATTAGAAAGATTCACAACTCTAGATAGTTTCTTAATATTGAATTTTCTTAAACCTACTTTCGTGCAATATTATTTACTTGTTTTTAAATTCAAAATCTTCACCATTTCAAATCAATCAATCAACCTGTTAGATACTAGTAATCATTTGACCTCATAAAATTAATAGATTAGGTATTAAGTCCTCGTGGGATCGATAATTTTTATACTACTTGAACGATACGTGCGCTTGCGTTATACGCGTGTGATTACGCACCGGTCACCTCTACCAACAACTTTCAAAGGGATTCAGAGTTTTCTTGGACATGCAGGCTTTTACAGGAGATTTTTCAAAGACTTCTCCAAGATTGCTAAACCTCTGTGCAATCTTCTGAAGAAAGATGTGCCTTTCAACTTCACCAAAGAATGCCACGAAGCTTTTGAAATCTTGAAAAAGAAGCTGGTCTCTGCCCCCATCATAGTAGCACCAGACTGGACTTTTCCATTTGAGGTGATGTTCGATGCTAGTGATTTTACTATAGGTGCAAGTTTGGGACAACGCAAAGCAAAAAATTTCCCCACCATTTACTACTCCAGCAGAACTCTGAATGAAGCTCAACTCAACTATACAACCACTGAAAAGGAGTTACTTGCAGTTTTGTTCGCTTTGACAAATTATGCTCCTATCTGCTGGGTCCCAAAGTGGTAGTCTACACAGATCATTAAGCAATCAAATACATGATCGCAAAGAAAGATGCCAAACCCAGACTGATCCGTTGGGTGCTTCTACTGCAAGAATTTGACATGGAGATCTGAGACATGAAAGGGACAAAAAACCAAGTGGCAGATCACTTATCGAGTCTCGAGAATGGAGAAATAGCTGGAAATGAACTGAAAATCAAAGAAACTTTTCCAGATTAATAATTTTTTTCCATGAAACAACATAATGTCTCTTGGTATGCTGACTATGTCAACTACATAATATTGGGAAAATGGCTGTTGGAATGGACACATCAGCAACGAAAGAAGTTCTTCAAAGAAATCAAACATTATGTCTGGGATGAGCCGTACATGTTCAAACGTTGTGCTGATAAATTATTGAGACATTGTGTTCCACATGAGGAGGTCAATAGTTTCCTGTAACATTGTCATTCATCACCATACGGCAAACACTTCAGCGAAAATAAAACTGCAGCCAAAGTCCTACAATCAGGTTTGTTCTGGCCCACTCTTTTTAAAGATGCTTACTTATTTGCTCTTCAATGTGACAGGTGCCAGAGAATGGGAAATATATTGAGGAGAAATGAAGGACCTCTGCAAAATATTCTGGAAGTGGAGATATTTGATGTATGAGGGATTGATTTTATGGGACCCTTTGTTCCATCATTCAGAAACATGTAATACTAGTTGCAGTAGACTACGTCTCCAAATGGGTTGAAACAATAGCACTGCCATCAAATGATTCAAAAGTGGTGATAAAATTCCTTAAAAAGAATATTTTCACTCGCTTCGGAACACCTCATGCAATTATCAGTGATGAGGGCACACATTTCTACAACAGATACTTCGATGCACTCCTATCCAAATATGGAGTTACTCATAAAGTTGCCACGCCTACCATCCACAGTCAAATGGACAAGTTGAAGTTTCAAACAGGGAGATCAAAAGAATCTTAGAGAGAACCATTGGATCAACAAGGAGGGATTGGTCTACAAAACTGGATGACGAATTATGGGCCTACCGGACAGCGTACAAGACACCCATTGGTATGTCCCCATATCGAATGGTGTTTGGGAAAGCATGCCATCTTCCAGTGGAGCTTGAACACAATGTGTACTGGGCACTGAAGAAGTTAAATCTTGTTCCTTAAGCAGCATGAGAAAATCGACTCCACCAACTCAATGAATTGGAGGAATTTCGCCTACAGGCTTATGAGAATGCCAGATTATACAAAGAAAAGACCAAGAAATGGCATAATCGAAAAATAGTGCGTAGACAATTGGAACCAAGGCAGCAGGTGTTGTTATACAATTCAAGGTTGAAACTTTTCCCTGGAAAGCTTTAATCAATGTGGTCAGATCCATTTGTGATTACTCAGGTTTTACTATATGGAGCTGTTGAGTTACATGATCCCAACACCAATGAAACATTCAAAGTTAACAGTCAGCGTGTCAAGCACTACTGGGGAGAATCATTTGAGCGATAAAAAGAAAGTGTCACACTTTCAAATCCAGACTAACGTTCGGGCAGTCATGTCTAGCTGACGACATTAAACTTAGCGTTAGCTAGGAAGTAACCCTTGCAATTTGTGTATATATTCAGATTTGGTGTGTTTTATTTTTTTGTGTTTAATTTTTGCAGTTAAAATCAATCCATGATGGAAGACGTTCTCGCAAATCTTAACAAGCAATTTCCTTCTCTCTCTCAAAACTCTCTGATGAAAGTCTACAAATCTTGCTTGGAACGAATGAGACTTCTGATGATCAAAGGTATTCCTAATGACATTCGTTGGATTATTGAAGCACGGGTTCGATTGGCAGGTGAGTCCTCTGACTCTTTTATTTCGTATCTGTCTGGTTTAGGAAGAAGCACATATGCTAACAAGAGAATAGCTAAAAGAATGGGTGTTTGTAATAAATGTGCTCGCATGACATGTACTACTCGTTGTTGTTCTTTAGGAATGGTGTCTGATAACCGTGAAGATAAAATTAAATTCATTAGGGATGGCTTGAGGAAGGAGTCTTTGGATGACATATCTAAGACTCTTGAGATACATTCCAGTGGATATGTGCATCATGCAATTCACATGTTATATACACAATTCCGGAAAGAACAACAACATTTAAGTCTCAGGAATCTGACTCTAAAAGACCATGTTTGCCAATTTATAAGAAAATTGGATGGGAAGCTTGTCTATGACGCATAGACGTCATCCAAGCCGTTACTTCTTGTAAATATTATTATCTCTTTGTCTTTAACTAATAATTATAATTTTTTTTTGTTATTTTCTTTTATTTTCTCCGACAAGATCCAAACCTTTTTTACTTTCATGATATATTTTATTGTTTAACTAATAATTGTCATTTGGCAGGTACTAGTGCTATTATTACTCACCCTTTTTCAGGTGTTATAAATTCAACTCATGATTTCACTCTTGAAGGCATCCAGAGTTAAAAATGGAAGCCACTTCAAGAAGACGAGTTGTAAATATCTGTGTGTTTTGCGGTACTAGTGTTGGTTCTAAACCAGAGTTCATAGAGGCAGCACGGGAATTGGGTAGAGTCATAGCTGAAAGGAATATGCACTTAGTATATGGCAGTGGCAATCTTGGACTAATGGGGATCATTTCAATGGCTGTACAGGAATGAAACAGTCAAGTTCTAGGAATCATCCCAAAACCCTTGGCTGAGCCGAATCTTATAGGACCATCAAACGGAGAGGAACTGATCGTGACGGGTATGTCTGAACGACTGGTGGAAATGATTAACTGTGCTGATGCTTTTATTGCTTTGCCAGGTGGTTTGGGCACGATGGAGGAAATTTTTATAGTACTATATTCGGCGAACTTGAACATACACCAGAAACCAATTGGACTGTTTAACCCTGATGGATTTTATGATTTTCTTTGTGTGTTTCTTGATGATGCCCTGAGAAATGGATTTGTGTCAAAACCTGTAAAAGAAATCTTCTTCACTGCCAGAACTGCTCATGATTTAACTGACCAAATATTAACCTTTGAACCACAAATTGACCCTATCCTATCCAAGATAATCTGGTCCGATAATGATCGTGGTAAGAAGCGTCGGATAAATCTGGATCTTAACCTTTAATTTTCATTTTAGATGTAGAATTTCAGCTAACCAGGTACTGTTTTCTAAACTCTTCTCTTACTTTTTAGACATTGGGGACAATATCTCATTTAGGTTTGGGGGAGGCGTAATAGTTGTGACTAGTATGTTATTTTTATCGTGTTGTTTGATTTTTAGTCAAAAAATTTCAAAAATTAAAAAAAAATGTTTTGTTTTTTGTGTTTTTAATTTGACTAATCAGGTGAAATTGGTGTGAGATAGTTGTGTAAGGAATTTCCACTCCTGAGACATATCTCAACCTATTTCATAACAAGTTAATTTTTGTTTATTTCCTTTTAAATTATTTAATTTGTGAATTCTCCATAAAACTGACTAAAATGGATCTTCATATGCTCAGTTAACAGGTATTATCAACATGCATGGTAACATACGGACATGAGATGTAATTGAAAAGTTTGTAGTATTCAGTGCTCTAGTTTAATTGGAGGAAGCATGTAAAAAAACGATGGGATAAAAAATGATGAAAAACATATTTAAGATCCGAGTAATTAAGTCCGTAGGGGTGTCTTAACACCTAGTGCCCTAAAGCCAACTGGTTTGGGAGTCACTGGCCCAAAGCTCGCTATATCGATGAAGATATTGTATATTAAAAAAAATAAAAAAAAATCAGAAAAATATTTCATTGTTAAAAAAGGTGTGAAGTCTGATATAACTTTAGGACAAAAATATTACTCTCTTTTCAGTTACACTTATGAATATTGTGGGCACAATGAGTTGATTAATACTTTGTTGGTTGTGTATATGGAGAATGGTAAAAATAATCGGAGAATTTACTTATTCGGTAATTTAGAAAGAAAGAAAACAACTACTAACTTGGATAATGAGTTTCACTTGTTTAGTCACTAACTTGTTTATTTTTTTTCTCTTGTCTTTTTGCTTTTGTGTGCATTAGTTTTATATTGACGTTTGTGGGTATTGTTGTTGTAAGCCCTCATGAGACTACAACTCGTCCACTAGGGACACGTATGGGTTTAAAGGCTTGTTGCATAAGTTAAATGCAATTGTGATCCCTACGAAAGTGGCTTAGTTTAATGTTTATTTTAAAGATGTTTATGTTATTTTATTTTATTGTTTTGCTCGAGGACTAGCAAAATGTTAGGTTTGGGGGTGTGATGAGTGGTAAATAAATCACTATTTCTCACTCATTTGACTTAATATTTTGTATAGTTTCTTGAGTTTTGTGAATATTTTGATATATTTTGTGGTATTTTGTAGATAAATAAAATAACAGGACTCTCTGGAGGTAATTCGGGGCCAAAACAGTGAAAAACGGACAAAAAGGGCAAAAATATAAATTTCATGCTAAAATGCGTTGTTTGCTAAAATGTGTCGTGCTAAAATGTGCCGCCTGCTAACGTACGCCGGAGACAGCTAACATGTGCCGTACACGTGGACCAATCAAAGAAGTTTTTCTATCATGCGCCATTGCTAACATGCGTCTGCCACGTGTCAACATCTGCTAAGGTGCGCCGGACACGTGTCACCATCACATGCTGCTGACAATCATCATCAACACGTGTCAACGCTGATGTCAGCGTCGCGACGCGCAACAACTTTTCACGTCGCAACACCGACACAATTATAGAGCTGCCGACGCTGACCCCGCCACGTGTCCTCATCTCCGAAAGTTATGTGCCACGCGTCCACAATCAATCGCGCATCGCGACGCGTGAAGCCAAAATTTTTCTATAAATAGAGGCCGAAATTTCATTTGTAATTCATACTTTCTTCTAAGGAATTCCTTAAGAATACTAAGAAGATTGTATCTTGTTTGTTTATTTACAGCTTTCAATATTTAATTTTCGCATTAACACTTTCTTTTATTTACTTTTCAGTCTTTACTTTCTGTATTTAATTTTATTTACTTTTACGCAATAATACTTTCTTTTCTTTACTTTTCAGTATTTACTTTTCACAATGAAGAGGTAACTCCCCCTGCTGAGGTGAAAGGTAAAGTTTTTATTACTAATATTTAGATTAATTTCCCTTAATTATAATATACAAACTATTTAAAACCTGACTTAATGAGCATACCGCATTTATGGTCGGTTGGACTTAATTATAAAATTGGTTTTAACCTGACTAAATTGGATACCGCCTGTATGGTTAGTTGGAATTAATTAATTTGACTTAATCAGGATACCGCCTATATGGTCGGTTGGTAATATCACGCAAAGTTAATATATTGTAATAAGAGATATATCTAAATAGAAGTAATAAAAGTGGATCCTCTAACCCAACATTTTCTTTTATTTTACTTTTACATTTTTAAATTTCCAGCATTTACTTCCATCATTTACTTTATTCAATTTCCAGCATTTACTTTATGTCTTTTATTTTATTTAAGCTTTTATTAGCCTTAGATATGTGTCGTAACTAAGTCTGTTATCTGGGGTTGTGATGAATTCCAATATCACCTGTTTATAAGAGGTTATTTTATAGTTTGGGTAATATAAATGTTTATTTATTAAGTCTTAAGCTTAATACTTCTTGTTAACTGGCCATTAATAAGATTGATCTGGTAACTTAAAATAAACTTGACGAAGGAATTTTAGGTTTCAGCCTTAGACTTAATAGCCCACGATCTTCCTTGAAGATAGATAACCCTTTAATAGATTTCCTTACATGATAGACATATACCTATCGGGCGGAGGTAGCCACAATTGGAACTTAATCTTAATGAATTCAGGTAACTTGGTTGACATAGACATATGATTAATTGGGTTACACAGGGTATTTGCATCTGACCACCAACATAGGCTTTTGCATAATTTCGTGTTTCAGGTTAGTAAAGCAATATATTACACAAACATGAAATAACCACTTCATCTTTAAAGATATTGGAAAGATTCACAACCCTAGATAGTTTAATAATCTTGAATTTTCATCAATTTACTTTCGCACTATTTTATTTACTTGTTTTAAGTTTAAAGTCACCATCCAATCAAACAATCATTTTATTATATACTCGTAAAAATTTGGCTTCATAAATTAATAGCTTAGGTATTAAGTCATCGTGGGTCGATACTTTTTATACTACTTGAACAATATGTGCGCTTGCGTTATACGCGTGTGATTACGTCGGTCAACTACTGCACTATTGGAATTTATGCTTGGAGCGCCAATCCGAATAATGTATTGTACATTTTATTATTTATTAATAAAATAACTACATTTTCATTTCATATCATATTAATGGTATTGTCATTATGTGTATTATATTGATGTATAGATATGCTAAGAATGACATCAACCTTATAATAGTCTTGTAGTAATATTGGATACTAGGTGATCCAAAATTGGGAAAATTATCACTATTGTAAACTATTATTAATGTTAAAATTCTTAGTCGTTGGTTTTGTAATACGGTTGAATTCCTATAACCTACAAGACTAGCACATGTCGTATATTGGAATTAGAGTTCCAATGGTTTAGCTCGATGTACCATGAGCTTTGGAAGCTCGTATAGATGTGTGGGTATTGGTTGGACCGAATACTGAATGACTCACAGGTGATTCCTAATAGTTGGAAGTACACACCACCGTCAATAGGAATCTCCTCGAGTCGAGTAGCATTTGTAATCATTTGACTATAGGATAACATTGATTTTGTGTGATATCCTCCAAACTTTGATGCCATGTATGTCAGAAACTTTTTATGGTTTGGCCTCTAGATGTTCGTTGGGTGTGGACCGATGCACTCGTTAATCAAGTACGAATCAAGATAGGATCCATCGACCCGTATTTGTACCATAAGGGGTTTAGGTATCCATGTAAGTAAGTCACGATTGTGGATCACATCTGTTGTAAAGAATCGTGGACATGTCGACATGAGATGTGCGCCTCAGAAACTTGACGGTTTATTCTATGTTTTCAAAGTACAACTCGGATAGCCTATGACGGAGGACTTGATAAACATATGTGATAACCTCGACTTATATAGTTCAGAAATATCGTTCGTGTTCTTCGTGAATTCAGAGGTGGCTGAATTGCTTACATATTAGCTAGGCTTATATGACGAACGTATCTGAACATATAGAGTCCCAATATGAAGTGTACTCGTTGAGCACTTAGGTAGGCAATTAATTTTGATAAAAGATATTATTCTATATTATAATTGTCAATTAAGATAATCAAGTGTTATTGGATAACATTGATTATTTATTTTGACCTAATTGGATTAATTCAATATTTACACAATGGCTTGGTCATAATTTCATAATTATCTCTACCATTTGAAGATATTATGGTAATTGTAAGTATGTAATTATAGGTGTTTTTGGCTTGATTTAATTGGATTAAATCAAAGTGGAAGACATGTAACTAATCCATTAATTAAGTTTTGTCTTGATTTAATTGGATTAACTCAAAGTGGTAGACAAAGGTGATTTATCACACCTAATTATACATATTTGGACAAATTAGATTAAGCCCCCATAAAAGTTGATTAAAACTTTCATTAATTAAAAATTGCCTAAGTTTTGCTATAAATAGCAAGCTTTAGGAATGTTTTAATTAAGCTTGAGAAAGCTAAAATTGCGGGATACCGATCCGACCCTAGGGGTTCCACATCCGCCCCAACATGCACATCAGTTGGAATGAATGTTGAACATCTAGTTCCACATGTACATACACAAAATGGATTGGCATAATCATTAATCAAGTGAATTCAGGTAATTGCAAGAACTTTATTGTTACAGACTCAATTACCAATTTCTACATAGGGTCATGTTATACTACATGTTGCTGTATTAATTTGCCTTAGACCCACAACTTATCATCAATATTCTCCAATCCAACTTGTTCTTGGTCACCAATCAGATATTTCCCATCTACACACTTTTAGTTGTGATTTGTATGTTCTCATTTCACCCATCACAACGCACAAAGATGGGACCTCAACGTCGTTTGGGGATATTTGTTGGTTTTAATTCACCTTCTATTATTAGATATTTGGAACCTTTAACTGGTGATATTTTTACTGCATGTTTTACGGATTGTCATTTTGATGAGATAATTTTTCCGCTATTAAGGTAAATGATAGAGCCTTCAGAAGCAAGGCATGACCGTTCTTGGAAAGTTCCTACCATGTCTCATTTAGATCATCGCACCAACGAATGTGAAAATGAAGTGCGAATGATAATCCATTCGCAATGAATTACAAATCAATTACCAGATGAATTTACAGATGCAACAAAAGTAATTAATTCACATATATTAGCTGCTAATGCACCAGCTGGAGTGATTGTTCCTGATAAACGATCTAGTGTAAAGATAGCTAATGAATCATCTATTGCATGTTAGAAACGTGGTAGACCACTTGGTTCTAAGGATACTATTCCCCGGAAGAGGAAAATGAGAGATAGATCCAATTGAAAATAATGCTCGAGCAATAACTATACCCATATCTTCTGAATCACCAGTTCCAGAAGAACAGATAGTCCCTGAAGAGGCACTAGCCCCTGAAGAGACTCAAAAATCCAAAAATGATGAAAGTCTACAAACTATACTTATACAAGAGAAGTGTTGGATCGAAAGGAAATAAACATCGACAATGTGTTTGCATAGACAGTAGCTACTGAAATTACAAATGATTTTTAACCTCAAATTGTCGATGAATATAGACAAATACACGATTGGCCTAAATGTAAAGAAGCAATTCAAGTAAAATTGACTTCTTTAGCCAAACGTGAAGTATTTGGACCCGTAGTCCAGACACCTGAAGTTGTCAAACCCATTGGTTACAAATGAATGTTTGTACGAAAATGTAATGAACATAATGAAATCATTAGATATACAGCACGACTAGTTGCACAAGGTTGCTCGTAAAGACCAAGAATTGACTATGAGGATACGTATTCTCATGTGATGGATACCGTTATGTTTCAATTTTTAATCAATTTGGTAGTCTCTGAAAGATTGGACATGCATCTTATGGATGTAGTGACAACATACCTTTATCGCTCACTTGACACTGATATATACATGAAAATCCCAGAAGGATTGAAAATGTCTGAAACATATAAATCAAATAATCGTAAATTATGTTCAATAAAGTTACAAAGATCACTATACGGATTGAAACAATCAGAATACATATGGTATAATCGTTTGAGTGAATATTTGATGAAATGAGAATATATAAATGATCATTATATGTCCATGTGTATTTATTAAAAAGTTCGAATCTGGATTTGCTATTATAGCAGTATATGTCGATGATATGAACCTAATTGGAACTCCAAAAGAGATTCTAAAAACTGCTTAATATTTGAAAAGAGAATTTAGATGAAAGACTTGGGAAAATCAAATATTATCTCGGCTTGCAAATCGAGCATAAAACTAACAGAGTATTTATCCATCAGTTGCTTATATTGAGAATATTCTAAAATATTTTAATATGGATAATACTCATTCATTAAGTACTGTCATGGTAGTTCGATCTCTCGATCCTAAAAAGGATCAATTTCGTCCTAAAGAAGATAATGAAGAGATACTTAGTCCATAAGTATCATATCGTAGTACAATTGATGTCTTGTTATATTTAGCTCAATGCACAAGACCAGCTATTTCATTCTCGGTAAATTTATTGGCAGACTTAACTCCGTGCCAACTCGACGACATTGGAATGGCGTCAAACATATATTCTGTTATCTTTATGGGAATAAAGACTTGGGATTGTTTTATTCAAATGAGCTAACATAAAATTCAAGCCTTGTTGGTTATCTGATGCAGGATATCTTTATGACCCTCATAAGGCACGTTCAAATACAGAGTATGTTTTTACCTACAATAACATGGTAATGTCATGGCGATTTACAAAGCAGTCTTTTATTGCTACATCCTTCAATCACTCAGAGATTGTATGGGCCAAATTTGGACCCAATGGTCAAACCAACATTTCACCCATGGGCCAACCACGAAACTAGAGACTCAAGGCCCACTATCAAATCCAATTTAAAAACCAATACCGGGCCGAGAGACCATACCAGCCCAAAGCCCATCGCCCATCGCTCATCAATAACCAAGTTTGGAAAACGCCTAAACTCATAAACCCCACTAATTAAATCAGTAGTTACAAAGATAGTCATAAACACCACCATTAAGTCTACAGTTACAGAAATCCCAACGGAAAGGAGAGCGGTAAATGACGCCATATCATAGGACTTATAAAAGAGAAGGGTCATGGCATGAAGAGGCATCCAAGATGACACGATTACACAGCATATCACTCGAGAAATATCAAACACTCTGCCCCCACAGCAAACAAATTGAGATAGAGGTAACTTCAAGCCTTATTCTCCATACTTCCGTCTTATCCACACTACTGAATTGGGCGTCAGAGTGCCTACGGAACCCACCACACTGGTGGGCAGTACTCCCCGCTCATTCTACCTTTGTTTTACAGGATCGCTAGTGCCCCCATACTACAAATTCTCGATTGTGGACCTCGGGTGAAAACCAGCATCCACAATTTGGCGCCCACCGTGGGGCCTTAGCGATTCATAGCAGGTAAAGATCTCTCAATCTACGATTCCTAAAACATAGCCAACTATGGCTTCTAGCAGTGAGCAAACTCCAGATCATGTGACAACGCAGCTGTCCATACTCCAAGAATGATTACGCGCCTTAGAAGAAGAGAATCAAGTCATGCGAAGCTCCAATATAACCCTCCAGAAGTAATTAGAGCAAATTTCTTCAACCTCCCAAAATCATGACACTCCAGGCCATCCCAGCAATCCTACAATCCCAACCAATCTACTAGGGGTATTCAATAATGTGGTGAGTGAAAATCCGCCATCAGACAACCATCCATCAATTCAAGAAAGAAATCAACATATCTCCCCAACCGACCAAGCACAACAAGTTGCCTCCACCATGCGCAAGAAAATGCAGGAGTTCAAAGATGCAATTCTCTCCAGCCTACCTGGTGTCAGACTACCAGTGAGAAAAATTCGAGCCGGCACTATGTCAGATACTCCATTTTTGGGATCCATTACTTCTATTGAACTCCCACGAAAGTTCAGACCACCAGATATGAAGTTGTATGATGGATCCACAGACCCAGACGACCATGTTATCCACTATAAATATAAAATGATGTCAACAGGCTTGGCTCCCCAATGGGACGCTGGAATGTGCAGAGGATTTGGAGAAACATTGGCTGGTCCTGCCCTCACATGGTTCATCAATCTCCCATGCAGATCCATCGAGTCTTACCAACAGCTAGCAGACAAATTCGTGGAGCATTTTGCAAGTTCTTGCAAGCTTGAGAATACCATCAATGACCTCAATGCCATTCAGCAACGGAGAGGGGAGCCCTTGCGAAGCTACGTGGCTCGCTTCAATAAAGAGATGATAACAATCCCAAATCTCCATCAACCTACTGCAGTGGAAGAATTCAGAAATGGATTACTTTCATAAAGTGGACTCTACAAAAAGCTCACTAAAATTTGATGATACACAATGGATCAAGCCATGGCTCAGACCCACATTGAGATTAGGTGGGTGGAAGATAAGAGGAACAATAAGAGAGGAAGCTCCACCAACCATGACAATGAAAGAAGTTTGAATCCTCCAAAGCGACATAATAAATGATGTGCTAGTAATACTTCTCAATAAGATATCACCTGATGTAATTAGACAAAAAAAAAAGGCCAGAAGCCACCCATTGTCGCCTTGGGGACATCATAGCTTCCCAAACAAGTATTCATTGGTTACTTTAAAAGAAAATGACCTTCACAAAACTACAACTTAGGGAGAAACCCATTTGTTCCAATCGACCACATAAAAAATCATCAGACCCAATCGATATACTTCTTCCATTCGACATGAGAATACCCTCATATTCCTCCAGCATACCCAATCGACCAAGAAGTATTCTCTAGGAATGTCATCCACTCCAGACTACACGGAAACATTATCATATTCTTCATGCAACAATATGGATGTCCATCTAATCCATGCTATATATAAGGATATTCATTTCTTCCAGCCAACGTCGAATGATTGTCATTTCCTCCAAAAGACATAGATGAATTGTCATATATTCCAGATTATATGAAAAGATTATCATATTCTCCATACGATAAGATGGATGGCCATCTGGCTACATAGAAGAATTGTTATCATTTCCATATGACATTGAAGGACTGTCGCCACATTCAGACGACTGAAAGGATTTTCATCTCCTCCATATGACATGCATGGATTGCCTTCAACTTCATACTACATTGTTGGATAGTCATCTCTTTCAGGCGACATGAGAAGATAATTATATTCTTCACATTACATGAATGGATTGCCTTCGAATCTAGACTCCATTCGACCATAGTCTCATAGACCCTCATCAAGAACAAGGCGCGTCCATTCAGTGGAACCATTTTTCCTACCATTCACCCCATACGATGAAGAGATATACTTGGCATGAGGAAGATGTCCCAGTCGACATCAATGTGTGGCTTGATACTTGTAATAGATGTCATAGTCGACATTACAATTTATAGTTTGGGACTTGTTATGGGTGTCCCAGTCAACATTACAATTTATAGTTTGGGACTTGTTATGGGTGTCCCAGTCGACATTATAATTTATAGTTTGGACTTGTTTTGGGTGTCTCAATCGACATGACAACATATAGCTTGGTAATTATTATGGGCGTCCCAGTCGACATTACAGTATATAGCTTGGTAATTGTTATGGGTGTCCCAGTCGACATTAAAACATATAGCTTGGTAATTGTTATTGGAGTCTCAGTCGACAATACAATATGTTGCTTGGCACTTGTTGAGTATCTCACTGGTGAGTGGTAAATCTATCATTATTTCCCACTCATTTAACCTAATATTTTGTATAGTTTCTTGAGTTTAGTTTTGTGAATATTTTGATTGTGTTTGTGATATTTTGTAATAAATAAAGTTTCAGGACATTCTGGAGGTGATTTGGAGCCAAAACAGAGAAAATTGGTAAAAAGGGCATTTTGGTAAATTATATGCGTCGCGATGCTCAAACCCTTGGCGTCGCGACGCCTAACGTGCACCGAGTCCATGCTAACGTGCGCGGGGTCAACGGGTCAGAATCTGAAAAGTTGACTTTGCTAACGTGCGTCGTGCCACGTGTCACCATCACAGCCAATCTGCTAACTTGCGCTGCCACGTGTCATCATCCTAAGATGCCGACAATCATCATCTACGCTAAAATGCACTTGCCACGTGTCAAAATCTCAGTGGATCACACTAAAATGCGCCTGGACACGTGTCGCCATCACATGTTGCCGACATCAAAAAGTCAGCTGCTGACATAACAGTGCCACGTGTCACGATCTCACGAAGCCAAGCAACACGTGTCGCAGATCAACGCGATGGTGTCGCGACGCTGGTACCAAATTTTGCCTATAAATTTGGCTCTTCGTCACTTCATTTGGTGTGCTTTCCTTGGGAGTTTTTCCCTGTTTTTAAGGATTGCATCTAGTTTTTGTAAAAATAATAATATTTAATTTATGTATTTTAATTTTCAGTAATAATAATAGTTCTTCTTCTTCTCTTTTCTTTTATGTTTTGTAGTTAAATTTCTGCTGGGGTAAAGGTAAAGCTTTTTAATTTTATAATTTAGATTAATCTCCCTTAGTTATAATATATAAATTATTTAAAACCTGACTTAATAAGGATACCGCTATATTGGTCGGTTGGTAATTATTTTTAAACTGGTTTTAACCTGACTTATGAGGATACCGCCTGGTTGGTCGGTTGGTATTTTATTATTAATTTGATTTAATCAGGATACCGCCTATATGGATGGTTGGTAAATATCACACATATTTATATATTATAAAAATGGAGATTTCTAAATTATAAATAGTAAAGGTAGATTAATCTCACTTTAATTATAATATGGAAATTGTAATTTTAATAATATGGATTAAAAGTTGATTCCGCCTTAATGGCAGGTTTTAATTATGTAACATAATGTGACACCGCCTATATGGCTGGTCTTTAGGTGACAGATAATTACCGCCTATATGGCTGGTTTATGGATAAATAATAACACCGCATTTATGGCTGATTCAACTTAATTAGATAATATTGGCAATTTCCATATTATAATAATTTGAGATTTCTAAAAGTAGATCATCTATCCCCAGCAGTTTATTTTATTTTAGGGAAGTAATGAAACACAATATTCACACACTTTATAATTGATTTTCTTTTTTATGGGTAATTCTTTAGTTTGTTAATTGAGTCTTAAGCTTAATGCTTCTTGTTGTCTGATCACCAATAAGATTGATGTGGTAAACTTAAAATGAACTAGACATAGGGATTTTAGGTTTCAGCCTTAGATTCAATAGCTCACGATTTTCCTTGAGGATAGATAACCCTTTAATAGATTTCCTTACAGGATAGGAATATACTTGTCGGGCGGGGGTAGCCATAATTGGAATTTGGTCTTAATGAATCCAGGTAATTTGGTTGACATAGGAATATGGTTCAATTGGGTTATACTGGGTATTTGCGTCTGACCATCGGAAGAGGCTTTTGCATATCATCGTGTTTCAGGTTAACAAATAATTTATTACACATAAATAAGAGAGTCAATTCATCTTTTTAATAATATTGTGTGGAGTCACGACCCTAGATCCTTGAGTCTTTTATTTTATTAGTATTTTCTTTTGAGTCTGTTTTTATTTTATTTTGCAAATCCACATTCAACCAACCAAAAGTAATCAATTCTCTTCTCCCTTTAATTAGATATTTGTAAATAAATAGTATCAATAATTAATAACAACAGTAGGAATTAAGTCCTCGTGGGATCAATATTTTTATACTACTTGAACGATACGTACACTTGCGTTATACGTGTGTGTTTACGCCAGTCACCCACTCGACACTACATGTATGGAGAATTGGTATTAGGATATCCCACTCGACACTACATATATGGAGTGATGATATTCCAGTCGACATGTTTGTATGAAGACTTTGCAGATATTTCAGTCGACACTACATGTATTAGGACTTGGAGTGATGACATTCCAGTCGTCATGCATGTAAGAAGACTTGGCAAGGATATCCCATTCGACACTACATGTATGGAGACTCAGCATGAGGAAGATGTCTCATTCGACACTACACATGTGAAGCTTGGCACTTGTTAAGGATCTCATTCGACACTACACGTGTGAAGCTTGGCACTTGTAAATGATCTCATTCGACACTACACATGTAAAGCTTGGCACTTGTTAAGGATCTCATTCGACACTACACGTGTGGAGCTTGGCACTTGTTAAGGATCTCAGTCGACACTACCATGTGAAGCTTGGCACTCGTTAAAGATCTCATTCGACAATACATATATGGTCTTGTAGAATGAGGAATGAAAACCCTCACTAACCTTTGTCAGGTCTTGTAGAGTGAGGATTGTAGAATGAGGAATGAAGACCCTCACTGACCATTGTCAGGTCTTGTAGAGTGAGGATTGTAGAATGAGGAATGAAGACCCTCATTAGCCTTTGTCATGTCTTGTAGAATGAGGAATGAAAACCCTCAATGACCATTGTCAGGTCTTGTAGAGTGAGGATTGTAGAATGAGAAATGAAGACATTCGCTAACCTTTGTTAGGTCTCGTAGAGTGAGGATTGTAGAGTGAGAAGTGAAGACCTTCCTAGACATTCATCAGGTCCAGTCGACCATAGTCTCCTTTGGACTTTCATCAGGACTAGTGGAGTGGAGACCTTCATAGACTTTCATCAAGTCTAGATGACATTGAAGACTCATCTGGTCCTTTGACCCGTAGTATGGGGATTATCGTGACCTTCATCTGGTTCAGTCAACAGGGAACATTCCCAATGGCTCATGTAGAGTAAACTCGAAGACCTGACCTTCATCTGGTCCAAATGACATTGAAGACTCCTCTGGTCCTTTGACCCGTAGTATGGGGATTATCCTGAACCTTCATCTGGTTCAGTCGACCGAGGACATCCTCCGTGGACTCATATCGAGTCAATTGAAGACATGGACTTCCCACAGTCCATACGACAATATCGTGTGAATAAACTCCTGAACCTCCATCTGGTTCAGTCGACTGGGGACATCCCCCGTGGACTCACGTCGAGTCAATTGAAGACATGGACTTCCCACAGTCCATACGAAAATGTCGTGTGAATTAGCTCCTGAACTTTCATCTGGTTCAGTCGACCGGGGACATCCCCCGTGGACTCACATGGAGTCAATTGAAGACATGGACTTCCCACAGTCCATACGACAATGTCGTGTGAATTAGCTCATGAACCTTCATCTGGTTCAGTCGACCAGAGACATCTCTCGTGGACTCATATCGAGTTAATTGAAGACTTGGACTTCCCTCAGTCCATACGACATGTCGAATAAAATAACTCATGAACCTTCATCTGGTTCAGTCGACCGGGGACATCCCCCATGAACTCTCGTCGAGTCAATTGAAGATATGGACTTCCCTCAGTCCATACGATATGTCGAGTGAAATAACTCATGAACCCTCATCTGGTTCAGTCGACCGGAACATCCCCCATGGACTCATGTCGAGTCAAATGAAGATATGGACTTCCCTCGGTCCATACGACATGTCGAATAAAATAACTCATGAACCTTCATCTAGTTCATTCGACCGGGGACATCCCTCATGGACTCTCGTCGAGTCAATTGAAGATATGGGCTTCCCTCAGTCCATACGATATGTCGAATGAAATAACTCATGAACTTTCATCTGGTTCAGTCGACCGGGGACATCCCTCATAGACTCATGCCGAGTCAAATAAAGATATGAACGACCATCAGTCCATACGACATGTCGAGTGATACAATTCCTGAACCTTCATCTGGTTCAAAGTAGACTGGGGACATCCCTCATAGATTCATGACAAATCAAGGAAAATCAAGGATTTTCACCAGTCCATACGACGAAACACCGTGTGGATTAGCTTTGAGCCTATGTCAGGATCAGTAAAACAACTACATGTGTCCTGTTTCATTCGACATGCGCAAAGGTACTCTTCAAGTCAGAGGCTCCTAGACTTGGAGAGTATGGGACAAACTGTATGGGCCAAATTTGGACCTAAGGTTCAAACCGACATTTCACCCATGGGCCAACCACGAAACCATAGACTCAATGCCCACTATCAAATCCAATTTAAAAACCAATACCGGGCCGAGAGACCATACCAGCCTAAAGGCCATCGCCCATCGCTCATCAATAACCAGGTTGGGAAAACGCCTAAACTCATAAACCCCACTAATTAAATCAGCAGTTACAAAGATAGTCATAAACACCACCATTAAGTCTACAGTTACAGAAATCCCAACGGGCAGGAGAATGGTAAATGATGACATATCAGAGGACTTATAAAAGAGAAGGGTCATGGCATGAAGAGGCATCCAAGATGACACAATTCCACAGCATATCACTCGAGAAATATCAAACACTATGCCCCCACGGCAAACAAACTGAGATAGAGGTAACTTCAGGCCTTATTCTCCCTACTTCCGTCTTATCCACACTACTGACTTGGGCGTCGAAGTGCCTACGGCACCCACCACACTGGTGGGCAGTACTCCTCACTCATTCTACCTTTGTTTTGCATGATCGCTAGTGCCCCATACTATAAATTCTCGATTGTGGACCTCGGGTGAAAACCATCCACAGAGATACTTGCATTACATGAAGCAAATAGAGAATGTATATGGTTAATGTCACTAATCCATCACATTCAGAGCACATGCAACTTAAACTCTGCCACATATATTCCAACAGTGATATATGAAGATGATGTTGTCTGTATTGCACATATTAGAGGAGGGTACATCAAGGGAGACAGAACCAAACACATCTCACTGACAGAACCAAACAAGCTCACCTAAATTATTATATACTCATGAGCTACAACAGAGTAAACAAATTGATGTCAAGAAAATACATGCAACTGATAATTTTTCGGACCTATGTACTAAAGCTTTACTGATATCCACATTTGAGAAACTTGTATATAGCATTAGCATGCATCGACTTGGTAAATTATCCTGATGATATCTTTTGAGGAGAGTATTTCATTAAGGAAAGCGTATTCATTGACATCATGAACTACCGTTGGATAAAAACGCATTGTACTATTTTTCCTTCGACTAGGTTTTTGTCCCATTGAGTTTTACTAACAAGGTTTTACTGAGGTAATGTTATGTCAATTATTGTAAAATTAAAGTGATGGGTCACAATGGAAAGTGTTGTAAATAATATGATCCCTCACTTTTATTTTATAATTTTAGTTTATCTCACATTACTTAGGGGTAACAATCTTAACCTAATATCTATATATAAATAGAGAGCAACTCTTGTAAAATTCATTCATTCATTCAGAATTAATAAGAAAAGCTTACAACTTTCTAAGGTATATTCTGTTTTTCTATTTCTCTCTTATTTTATAACAAAAGTATAATTGTTACTTTTTATTTGTTATAAAATCTAGACATTTAGATGATAAATGTTGGATGAAAAGGTCTTCGACGCGGACGTTAGCAAAAGATAATTGTGACCAACATACTACAAGTGCGCAGCACCCCTACAAAAACATGGAATCGTGTGAAATAGTGGGATCGCCGGCATATCAGTTTTAAGGGAACTCATGGAGTGCTCATATCAAATCATGCCACGTGTCGTTTATTTTGTGCATATATTGAATATTCGCCGCGTGGTATTCACGTTATGTACGTACACTTGTTTATTATCAATTGCCGGCCCAGGCAAGCCGGAGACACGTGTGTGTTCTGCTACTGACGTGAACACAAATATCAAATATCTGAGCCGCCTGATCGAATCTCAGAGTTTAGTTTATGTGCACGTCAGACGGTTATTATTTTGTTTCAGCTATGATTTCACTGGCTGCATCATACGCGCTTTATGTTCCCGTGCTGCCGGCTATCACCATCCATGTTTCCATTTTTAATATGCGTGAGCGTGACAAAGGAGTGAGATAGAGTTAGAATTTTGTTTTTATAAAATGATAATAATAATAATAATATATATTCTTTATTTTAACATGATAAAATAAAATTATCTTAATAAAAATAATCAAAAATAATTTTTAATTTTTTTTATGGGACAATTTAAGTTACATATATTTAAGTACATGTTCGAATCTGATATAATTTTGATTTGAACTCGATCTGAATAGTTCAAATCGGATACATATTCAAATGATAATTTAGCTAGGTTGAATTCAACTCCAATCTCTTAGGGTGTGTTTGGTTGGGGGGTTTTGGAGGGGAGGGGAGGGGAGAGGGGAGGGAAGGGATTATTTTAAATTTTTTTGTTTGGTTCAATTTTTGGAGGGGAGGGGAGGGGAGGGGAGCAAAATCCCTCCTAAGTCAATTTTAGCTCCCCTCCAAAAGTGGGGGGTTTTGGAGAGGAGAGAAATTGAGAAATTAATTTTGAATGTAATGACTAAATTATCCCTACTTATATTTTAAAATTCCTAAATTGTCCTAATTAAAAAATCCTAAATTGCTTCACTATTAAACCCTAGATTTGCTTCTTCTTTTTTGCAGTTACCTAGTTTCTTGTTACGTGCTTCTTCAATCAGGTATGTCTATCTTTTATTCATTCTTTTTGCTGTGCACATAAATTATTATGTTTTGTCTCATGCACATAAGTTATATTGTTTGATATTCAATTGCTGTGCACATATTTTTACGTGCTTCTTCAATTGCATGTTATATTGTTTGATTATTCAAAATCAGCAATCATGTAAGAAACAGTTATGATCCAATGAACAATCTCTTTCGATCCAATTGCATGTTATAATGAAAACAATGAGAGGGTAAAAAATCGCTGGAAAACTGTAAAAAAAACTTTACTGATGTTTATGATATTTTTAAAAATGGTATGAGTGGATTTGCTTGGAATCCATCTACTCATTTGTGGGATGCTGAGCCAGAAGTTTGGGATGCTCTAATTGAGGTAAAATTCTTAGGTTTTGTCATTTATAATATGTCACTAATCAATACTTGATTAACTTATGTAGAATTTACATTTTTCAGTCAAAACCAAAGGCAACATATTGGAAAAATGTCCCAATTCCAAATTATGAGAAGATGGTGAAACTGTACGGGTATAATAGAGCTAATGGAGATGAAGGTGGGACTGGAAAGGAGACAAGAAAACAAGGGCATTCTACCACAGAGCAAGACTTCATTGAATCTATTGATGACATTGATAATAGTATCTCTCGGAATGAAGCGCATTTAATTTAGAGAGCTTTGATACTTATTTTGATGATGGAATGCAATCACAAGATCTTTCACCCCCATCAAATGATGGCAGTAAAAAGAAGAAATCTAGAGTGGCCAACAAAGACAAAAATAATGAATTTGTTGAACTTAAAGAGACAATACATATGGTTGCAGAGGCTTTGAGAGAAGGGAATGCAGCAATAAGAGAAGGAAATGAAATAATGAGAGAACGCCATAACTATGAGCTGCCTCCAATTTCTGGGGAAGAAGCTTGGAATTTAATCAAGGATTGTGGATGTGATACAAACTCATTGCCTAAGATCTATTGCTCTTTAATGAAAGATGCTGACAAACTTAGAATAATTCTTCAATGTCCAGCGGAAGCACGTAAGGCAGTGATCATGCAAATGGTCTTTGACTCTTAAGAGAGATGATGCATTTGATTTAAAACTTGAGCTTAATGGTTGTTATTTTGCTGAAACCTTATTAACATTTTGCGTATTATCCGAACTTAATCATTTTAGTAATTTATGTTATAAACTTGGATATTTTGTAGTGTTTCTTTATCTATTCATCTATGTCAAAACCTAACTACTGGTTTGATGCTTGTTTTATATGTAGAGCTTTTAATTTTAATTTTAATTCAAAGATAATATAAGCTTATATTGTTTTAATTTTATTTATAATAGGCTATAAGGATAAAATAGTAAATTAGTTTTAAAATCTCTCCCCTCCCCTCTTGAACCAAACATATATCTAGTTAAAAACCCTCTCCTCCCCTCCCCTCCCCTCCCCTCTCCTCTTAACCAAACATATATTTAATTAAAATCCCTCCCCTCCCCTCCCCTCCCCTCCGTTGAACCAAACAGACCCTTAGGATTTTGATTATGATTTATCCGAACCCATTGCTATTCCGCCCAATTATACCTCTCAATCAATTATGATAAATATATACACGCAAAAACAAAATTCTAACAGAAATAATGTTAATGTAATGCATCGGCCGTATCCAAAACTCATTTCCTTAAAATAATTTGTATAAATTATATATTATATAGAATATGAGAGATAAAACTAATATTGCTTCAACACGGAATGGCAATTCATCAAATTATAATGTTTCTTTTGGTAAATGAGATCAGTCCATTTAAAGTAATCAATTTGATGGTGGTTGACCTTCATAAGGTTCAAAGAGGTAGAGTGGAGATACATAGTCAAAAGTGAGCGGGCAAAGGCCTAACGGTCCAGAGAGGGATGAGATCCGATAGAGAGATTCGACCTTATGTACAGAGAAATTCTCCCGAGAACAGAAAGTCTTGAGGATGAAGCGAGTTTTGATACCGACCCGACCTCATGAAAATGGGTGATTTGGGATCTCCTGAGAATTTGTAGAGCCCGGCCTGAGGAGGTTATTATCTGTGAAACCCGACCTGTTTGAAATGGCTGGAAGAGACTTTGATCAATATCATTTGTCTCGACATACCGACGCGAGGAACAAATATGGGATCATGACTACCAGTATTGAAGTTGTATGACTTATGCTCTACTTAGGAAGATGTGCTTCTAGAAAACCAATGATAACATAGGGAAATCAATGGTTCTCATTGAAAGTAACATACGACAGCCGTTGTAGGCCGATATAGTGGCAGGATAGTGGCAGAGCAGAGCTATCATAGGCCGCCATAATCCGATGCAGTAGCAGAGGAATAAACATATCTGATTGACTAGATTATGGGTGATTGAGGCTGGCAGTAACTGTAATCATGATCTTATGACATTGGCTGACGTCACGGTTGGTGAGATAATGTATTTTGAAACCCATATAAAGGGGTTGGAACCACAAATTCAAGAGTTAGTAATTTTTACATCTCACTACTTGTAAAACCAAGAAGCTTAAAAGCTAGAGATATGGAGAGAGATTTGGTCAGTCACCCAACCACTTGAGAGAATTATATCAGGTTTGTGTAAGATCCGAGATGTTTCATTACTATAGTTCATTCCCCCACTTGTAGGTCGGGTCGGTCTTGACCCTAAGTAGTAATAAAGTATCAATTTCCTCCCGTGGACGTAGATAGAAGTTACTCTCTGTGAACCACGTAAATTTATGTGTTTATCATGTCTGCTAATCAAGTTTGTATGGTTTCCTACTAACCAAATAAATTTACTGTTGAGGGAGGTGTGTTCGAGGGGTCAATTCCCCATGTTGTCATTCGAACAAAAAACACCCGTCAATAATTACTACTTTCAAAAAATAAAACAATTATAAATATTTAATTAGTTTATTAAGTAAGAGGATTGTTATAAATGTAAATCTTTATTACCCACTTAATTGGCCCCATTTTGATGCATATTTTAGTTTTAATTGACACATACACATTAGACGCAGCCACAATTCCAGTTCGGAATCGAAACTGAATCGGAAGGAACCGGCTGGTTCCGATTCTAGAACCGGAATCGAAATCAGATTTTTCGATTCGGCTAGAGTTCTATCCTAACCGAACTGAAAATAACCGAACAGTTCTAACGATTCGAACCAGAATCATTGGAACCGTCTGATTTCAACCGGTTCCACAATTTCGGTTGGAAGCAAGGAGCCCTGCTGCTTTTTTTTGTTAATAAAATTACTAAATTATCCTTAGTATCATTAATAAATAGCTAGTTTTATAGACAATTTATGTATCACAAAAAAATTCAAAAAATCTCCCGACGATTTTGAAGACTTGTTCGACAATGCATATGCAAGTGCAATCGAAATTGAAGCTGAAAGATCAACAACAGGCACAAATAATGATGATGAGTGAATAATTGTGATATGGAACTATCTAAAAAATGTAATGGAATTACATGGACTTTGATTCCTCTCACCCCAAGATGATACGTAGTCAACTTAAGTTTTTAAAAATTTAAGTTTAAATTCTTTTATTTTATTTTTAATTTAAGTTTTTAATATAATATAATATAAATTCAAATTAATAAATTTCAAATCCCATTTTTTTTATAAAAAAAATAAAATTTAATTTTTAAATTAATTAAAAAAAGTTAATCGAACGGGAACTATCCGATTCGATTTAGGTTTGGTTTCAGTTCCACAAACATGAAACCGGGAATCAGATGGTTCGTTCCGACATGCATACATATATTCATACATTTCTACATATGTAATATAAATGAATCATTTCAATGGTGAAAAGTTATTTATTCTAAAATTAAGCAGAATATGATGAAGGAACATATTATCTTTAACTCTTGTTCTCTCGGTAGTAAGGGCAAATGAGGAGAATGTATGATTAGGCGCACGATTTTAAATTTAATCTCTCACGAGAATCAGATCAAAGATTTCAACATTAGGACATTCATTTTTATCTTCTTCTTCTTTTCTTTTTTTTTTTAAATTTTTTACAAATTCTTTGGAGATTATGATTGATGGGTTTTTGCAACATAAACTTTCATTAGCAACTAATGCCAGAGTAAAAAATACAAACGGCAAATCGAATATACTTTTAACTTTATTTTAATTAATTAATTACTTAATTAAATTTGCTAATTAGTGGCAATGCCGCAATGGTACTAAAATATGAAAGCATAGAGACAAATGCAAATGAACACATTAATTTATAAGATTGAGCCTGTGAGATTCCATAATATTAATTAATATAACCGTACAAGCTTCTTTTTTTTTTTTTTTTTTTCAAATTTGTAAAAACACTGTGTGAGTTGACAAAGTAAACAACATGCATCAAAAATATCGCTTTTTGCATAAACCACTTCAATTTCAGTTAGGGTTCAGCAAGTACTCTTTTGGATTTAGCTTATTTTGGAAGTAGTACATTATTGGTTTATAAATATATAGATATATAATTTTAATTAGGGAAATTGTCCCCGGTCCACCCAAAATAAAGAGAAAATTAAAAATATTGCACACTTTATCAATTTTCCATTTAAAATTTTAAAAGAGTATTGATTTCCACTTTTTTAAGATAGAATTTTGAGATTTTTTTACCCATTTTCAGATGAAATATGATATATTTTTATAATTTTGAGTGGAGAAATACATATTTTTATAATATCGGACGGAAAAATGATAAAGTAAAAAATATTGTAATATTTTTAAATTTTCATCTAACTTAAGATGGATAGAAAATAATTTACTTTTGAAGGTTCACTCATTAATTGTTTGCTTAAACAACATATATACACACACATAAATCATAAACCATAAAATGAGCAATGCAAGCCATGACATTTATTTTCTTCCAACTATACGCGGATTCTTGCAATAGCAACTAGCAAGTAATGGAATCAGATTGCAAAAATAGACATTTGTTCCAAATGACCAAAACACCCTTGTTATGTCATCAACATCTACATAATTAGCTAGGCAAAGTGATCTTACAGAACAAAGCTATGAACACATTTAATTTTCTTGTAATCCTTTTATGAATTTTCTTACCAACCATCTCATAAAGGAAATGTTACTTTAATTGCTTTAATTAGTAGTGTTCACAGTTGTTTTTCGTTCGAAAGGTAATATGAGAAATTAATCTCTCAAATAAACCTCTCTTATTATTGAATTTGTTTGGTTAATAGGGAACCGAATACAAACTCAGCAAGTAGACAGATAAATCACATAGATAAGGATTTACGTAGTTCGGCGGAGAATGTCTCCAACCTATGTCCACGGGAGAAAATGAGTGCATTTTATTACTTCTCGGAGTCAAGATCGATTCGAGCTATAAGTAGGGAGTTTACAGCACCTCGGGTCTTACACTAACCCGTTATAATTCTCTCAATAGTCAAACAACCGACCAACTTTCTCTCTTTATCACTAGATTTTTGGCTTTTGATTTCTCTCTAAGTGTTGAGATGCCAATTTGTGCTCACCCCCGAATATGAGACTTTAACACATTTATATAGACTTCCAAATCCACTATTTCACCATCCATGACGTCATCTCATGTCACCCTGTCATTATTACAGTAACAACTCTCCTCAACTATCCGCAATTCAGCCAATCAAATTAGCCATTTTCTTTGTCACTGCACCAGCCTATGGCGGCTCCTCTGCCAATGCTCTGCCACTGTACTGCTTTATGGCGGCTAGCTGTGGCCACTTTCACAGTGAACCACTGTTTTCTCATAGTCATCATTAGCCTTGTAGAATTGTATCTTCTCACTTTAGGGCATACGTCATTTGACTCAAGCGCAGATTGGCTTGTGATTCGATCTTCGTTCCTCGAGTCAGCATACCGAGGTGGATGATACTGGTCAAAACTCCTTCTGACCTCTTCAACCAGGTTGGGTTGCTAAACATGGACCCTCTCGGGGTCGGTTTCCACAAAAACTCAAATGAACTCAAATCTAGCACTTCTTCTTTAGGTCAGGTCGGCGCACCAACCCGTTTCATCATCAACACACTCAACCCTTACATGAACCCTTCCGTATAATGGGGTCGGGTCATTCTGTCAAAATTTTATTTGTCTCTTCGAGCCCTTAGGCCCCTATTATTCATTTATTGTTAAGTATACTACCAATTTTACCCCTCCTCAGTATTTGAATCTTTTTTAAGGTAAAAAACCACCATCAAGAACTAGCTTAATTAGGTTATCAAGTAAAGGCACTTGTATTAGTCATATGTTTGAATAAAATGATGTTTTCATTAAAGAAGAGTAGTTTTTTTTCCCCAAAATACTATTATCCTGGATGTGCAAATTTTGGATTTTAGGTGCACAATAAATCAAGTAAATTTGCACCGTAAGAAATAAGCAGCAAAAATTTGAATGATATTCGTGGTGTGTTTACTTGTCATGAATTGAAATGGGGAATGCGAATCATTATTATAACAAGTGTTTACTTTATAAAAATAAAATGGGAATGAGAATGGGGTTAGGGTGGGGTGGGGTTCCCAATTTAGACAATGAAGAATATGAATTTCATTCCCACCACGCCATGAGAATGAGTTTCTCATTCCGAAATACTATGGGAAATTACAAAATTATTTTAATTAATATTTAATAAATTAATATTAAATAATATTAAATTAATGTGTAATTAATTAGTAAATAATAAATAATAATTATTAATTAGAATTAAAATAATAAATATTATTAATAATTGAAATAATATTTAATGATGTGAAATTAATAATTAAAATAAATTAATAATAATAAATTAAAATATGTGTAATTATCTAAGTGAATTTTCGTAACTTAACTTAATAATGAATCAATAATAAATAATAAATTAATTTAACTAAGGATAATTTTGTAAATTATTAGCAACTTATTTTGATTACTATACAAAGTAAACACATCAAATGGAGTACTACTTGATTCCGATTACGATTCTTACAATTAGGTAAAGAACTTATTCTTATTCTGATTCATCATCCTCATTCCAGCCCATCCCGATTTCATCTCGTTCCGATTCCAACTCATTTTGATTACTAGTATGTAAACGCACCATCGAATTCTAAATCTCTTATTTATAGGTGGTCGACCGCCTATGTGGATTATCCTCGGGGTCACCCCTATAGTAATTGAAAATGAACCAAAATAATTAGCATAATTAAGGCTATTATTGTCATTTTCCATGTGGGAAATATAAGAAACATATATTATGTTCCAAATCCTTGCATATATATTTCTATTAATTAATTAATTGACTCCTTGCATTTTAGTTAGCAAAGACAATAATAATTCATTTAATGTTTGTTTCTCAATAGACAGCTTGTTTTTCCTTTCAAAATTTTCTCCTTAATTTATCACTTCTTCTCCTTTCTATATTATTCCTTTCCCTCTAAACAAATTATCCATCTCCCCTCTCAAAAGCACTTCCCAATATATCCATGGAGGATATTAATATTATCAAGAAACCAACTTATAGACCAGTAGCCATGCATAAGAATTCACAAACAATCTCCAAAACAAAGCCAAAGATTAGAATCATTCACATATTTGCACCTGAAATCATCAAAACCGACATCGAAAACTTTAGAGAGCTTGTGCAAAGACTCACAGGAAACCCTAATGATTATCACCAAAAGAAGAGACCTAATAGAAAGTACTCTACAACCACTTCACTGACCAAAAAAGTTGAACTCAGAAGCACTTTTCTTAAAGAAGAAGAAGAAGAAATGATGTTGAATGGAGCAAATTCAGATGGTTTCTTAAATGGATTTCCAGATTTTGATGGATTATTTCAACAACTTGGTGATTTTCCTTTGCTTCCTATGGATGTTTCTTATAACATGCATGGTTTGATTTAATTTGAAGAAAATATTACTTTATTTTTATTTTTACTTTTTGCCTTTTCTGATATTTGATTTTCTTTTGGTTCTTTTATATGATTGTTTAGTGTGGTTAATTATTAAGGGTATAATAGTTTTGTTGAATTTTAATTAGATGCTTAATTCAACTTCAATTATATTTAGCTGTTTATGGTGTTAATTAATTAATTAATTAAATGTTCTTAATACTTCTCTATGCTCCAATTCGAGGTAAATCAATTCATCTTCATTTTCATTTTAGATTAATTTTTGTCCATTTTCTTTTAATTACTGTGGTGTTCTTGATCGGGAAGATAATTTCTTTTTTGGCAAACCAAACATGAACGTGCAAAAAACTATAATGTATATTCGTTATTTAAAAAATTGCATTTCTTTTCTTGCAAGATTTATTATATATTTACAACAAATTAATTTATTTTTTAATTACACTAAGTCGCCTACCACTAAGACCAATCTTAATACATAAAGAAAACACTTTGATTGGCTTCACAAATTTCTTACAAATAAAAATCTTCTTGTGCTATACCCTTTGTCTCAAAAAATAAATTAATATTTTTAATACACTAATCTTTGAGTTCTTAGATCATTTATTAACATAATTAATTTTCAAATAATATTTAAGATATTAATATAGTTTTAAATTAAATGTTCTCATAATATGAACTTTTAAACATGACAAGAGATGTTTGAAGTTTTGGTGAACTCAGATAAGGAGATAGGTCAATGGGTGTGTAGTCCATTGATAACCCATGTACAAAAGCAGTTGAGACTTAAATTTTCCTCCATAGGTTAGGTAGAGTTTGGAGGAAGATTTTCTCCTGTATGAGAGTTGATTTCCAAGCTGTCTTGGTTGATTGATAATAATTGAGTTCCGAGCTGCGTCTCGGTGATTTCTGGGCAGTGTCATAACTTGTATGTATCTAGAATCTCAGTTGACAGCATATTGTAATATATGTAGATTGTAATAATTCAAAAAAAATAAATAAAGAGATAGAGTTTACATTTTAATAATTAATACATGGAAACTCATTTTGGGTATTTAAAAAAGTTTATATATATATATATATATATATATATATATATATATATATATATATATATATATATATTATATATATATATATATATATATTTGATACTGACATATATATATTAAATATGGAAAAATCATGAATTAAAAAATATTTTCGTTTACAGTTCTAATTTGGTTTTATCTTTGCTCAAGAAAACTTAAGTTAGAGATAAGTGTTAATTATAATTATTGACTTGAAGTCTTGAAGGCATAAGATGCCAAAAGTCAACAATTTTGGTAAACTTTATTTGCAAATTGTAATATATATTACAAGGACGGTTAGTTGAAGCGATTATATAAACACAGATTTTTAAAATTGAAATCTGATCAGGATGATAGAAGAATTTGAACCAACTACCAGGCGATTTATATGTTGTTTTCCGGAATAAATTAAAAAAAAAATAAAAAAAAAAGCTTATATTAGAATATCAAGGATAAATTTGTCTTTACTCCTTAGGGTTAGACATTAATTCTCTGTTAGTCTTTGTATTTTTTATAAAATAAACATTTATCAAAATTTATAACCTAAATAATAGGTAGTAAAATATTTAAAAATAATCAGTTTAGAAAACACATCTAATTTCACGATTTTATTCTTGACATGAATTATAAACTAAATAAAATATCACGTAACCACCATCTCTCCCAAGCAATATAAATATTACAACTTTGTATCAATCCACGTTCATTTGGACAAGGCTCCAGTTTATGGATTAATTAGTCTCATTTTCAAGTAATTCTATTTAACTAATCATTCGAATTTAAATCTTAAATAGATACGAGAATAAAAAATAGATTTGAACTTTACTCATTCTCATATTATAATTATAGTGACAAACTTACAAATATCTCTTAATCAATATTTGCACAATCTCTGCAAGGTATATCTCTCTTGCACTAACTCATCACATGCCCAAACTTGAAACTACCGGCTATATTTATGCGTTTCATAATTTTAAATTATTTAATATCCCTCTCTAAGCTCTAACGGTCCATTTTGGTCTCATAACATTTTATTTCTCTCCCTCTTAACAAAAAATCTCTCAAATCAATTCAATTAATTCCTCCAATGGATTCTGCAAGTGCCAATGCTAAAATTCAACATGTGATCCACAAATCATCTGATGAATTGCTCAGAAAATTTTCTGAAATGGGTGATGGATGTTTTTTTTTTTTTTTTTTTTTTTTTGTGTAGGATTCAGTGAGATGGGGCGCATGAAGATGGAGCACACATGAATGGGTGGATTAGCCTCCCTCACACGAACGGCTGAGATGACAAATCCGGACGTCCCTCTCTATATATATATATATATATGACTGTAAAAAAACTTAAAATTTATAAGACTAAAAAAAATAATTATCCCTATTTAAAATGAATTCATTAGTGGACGAGCTGAACTTTGATTATATTAAGTGTTGAGCGGGTTTGTGATAAGGATTTGGATTTGGTGTTAACCTGAGTTTTGTATTGTGATTTTTACAAATAGTGATCGGTAATTTTTGAATGATAATTTAAATATAATTGAATTTTACCTTTGTATTACAACTTATTGTAATACTAAATCAAAATTGTGTAATTTATCCACTGTGTCAATAATAAATTTGTACTTGCTTTTAAACACTTTCAATAACCTAATTGTCCTATTCTGCAGTGCTGAGTTTCTGCAAATGCAACTGTTTAGTCTTATTTTACTGAAAATAATCAGTCAAAAGCTATATAGTCTCACCCAGAAGAGCATATCAAAATTGATGGCCACTCAATTGTGATTATTGAAAAAAAAAAAAAAAAAAATTATTACCCATGAAAGGAATACAATTACGCAATAATCTTTAATGAACTCATGAAAAAATGAATCTTTAATTCAACCAAAACCAAACCAGCAACAATTCACAACTGTTCTACTAACAAATACTAATGTAAAGACTAAAGAATTGAATCCCCCCCATATTCATTGTCCAGACAGCAAAGGAAGAAAACACGAAAAAGAAACAAGAGCAAAAAATTGAGAAAAATGAAACTTGGATCAACCACTTGGTTAGAAGCCTTTCCTTGATACAATTGCTTGGTATATGTTTTCTCATTGCAAATCCATTTCCATGATTAGAAGCATTTTCTGTGGACAATTGATGGTCCAGACTCATCATATTCTGCTTTTGCGATCCACATCTGCACTCAGAAAATAAGATTCATAGTCAATAATACTTGAAGTGCCGTCTGAACAAAAGAAATCAAAAGCACATTGCCTAGATAACACTAAATTGGCTCAGGATGCAAGAGGTATAAACTGTTGATGGAAAACGGTGTAGCATGTCCTAACGTGAACAAAAACATTTCAAGTTTTATTATCATTAGTCATTACCACTAGATTTTTTTTCTTTTGAATTGACAATGTATTGTACGTGTATATTCACGGTACCATACTGGTATAAATGTCAGTAGTCCCAAAATCACACGTTCATCACTAACAAGTAACAACTGCAGTAATCTTATGACAGATAAATGATAGGTTAAAGCAAGCGATAAGGCAAATCATTAAAGATAGAAGTTATTTAAATTTCATTTTTGTATGACACCCAAAGATATATAGATATAGGTATAGATATAATAATACCTGCTGGAAGGTGCTGAGGGAAGCCAAAATGGACCCTCCAATCCAGACACTATACTTCCTCTCTGGAGGTGCTACCACCTTGACCTTCATACTACTTGGAGCCAACGCTGTGATCTCCTTGCTCATTCTATCAGCAATACCCGGGAACATGGTGGTTCCACCACTAAGGACAATATTGCCATAGAGATCCTTCCTGATATCGACATCACACTTCATGATGGAGTTGTATGTGGTTTCATGTATGCCAGCAGCTTCCATCCCAATCATGGATGGTTGGAACAGGACTTCTGGACACCTGAACCGTTCAGCCCCAATAGTGATGACCTGCCCATCAGGTAGTTCATAGCTCTTCTCCACGGATGAGCTGGTCTTTGCCGTCTCTAGCTCTTGTTCGTAATCAAGTGCAATGTAAGCTAGTTTCTCCTTCATGTCCCTTACAATTTCCCGCTCGGCAGTTGTGGTGAAAGAGTAACCACGCTCAGTTAAGATCTTCATAAGGGCATCTGTAAGGTCACGACCTGCCAGGTCCAGGCGAAGGATGGCATGTGGAAGGGCATAACCTTCATAAATGGGTACTGTGTGGCTCACACCATCTCCAGAGTCCAAAACAATACCTAGATAATAAAACATACGCAATAATAAACATGTTATTTAAGATACATTGCCAATTTCATAGTGAAGTCGAACTTAATGTAATCACTAGGCTCACAACTCACAAGAAAGTATTCTTCAACAAAAAAAATAGATTAAAAAAATTAAAAGGTTTTTTCAACAACCTTATATGGTAAATAATTCTGTGAGCATGAGATCACTATGGTCACCATTATGAATACGAAGGTCCAAAGGAAATAGACATTACCAAAAAGGTCTGTGAAATTAATCGATCTGGTTATCACTACTCGAAAATGGGAAACCAGCCTTGATGGCAACTTTTTAACTAAATGAAGGAACATGTGATTCATATATCTTTTTGATCTAGAAAAGATAAAAAGAAAAGCAAATTATCTCTAACGACGTCATAATTGCCTAAATAATACAAAATACCTAAAACTCATCATTGTCCAAAAACTTTCATTACACTATATGTGACCATTTTCCATGCATCAGGTTACACAACAAAGAAGCAGGTAATTGACAGAAAAGCTTACCAGTTGTACGACCGCTAGCATAGAGAGAGAGCACAGCCTGAATAGCAACATACATAGCAGGAGTGTTAAAGGTCTCAAACATAATCTGTGTCATCTTCTCACGATTGGCCTTGGGATTAAGAGGAGCCTCAGTGAGAAGAACCGGATGCTCTTCTGGAGCCACACGAAGCTCATTGTAAAACGTGTGATGCCAGATTTTCTCCATATCATCCCAATTGCTAACAATGCCATGCTCAATTGGGTACTTCAAAGTCAAAATACCTCTTTTCGATTGAGCCTCATCACCAACATAGGCATCTTTCTGGCCCATACCAACCATAACTCCAGTGTGGCGAGGGCGTCCCACAATGCTAGGGAACACTGCCCTTGGAGCATCATCTCCAGCAAATCCAGCCTAACACAATATCATTTCCATATAAATTAATTAAAAAAATTCATCTTCTGGGATATTATCATAAGATTTATAACACATCAGATTTTTGAATTTTGAATCAGTACCTTCACCATTCCAGTTCCATTGTCACAAACAAGAGGCTGAATATCCTCAGTATCTGCCATTTTCTAACTGCAAAAACATTTTTTCTCCAATCAAACAAATTTACAACATTTGCCCTCATAGGTCACCAAAAAATGTCAAATCTTTTTAAAAGAAACGAGAAATATCAAAATCCCAACTCGCCATTCTAAGCATAAAGATCCAATTTTGGAAATCAAAACAAATACCCATATAAATAAACAAACCAAGTAATAATCTGTAAATGTCGATGCATTGCAATTCATTAAACCGGAATCACAAATCATAGAGCTTAATGAATCTAATGACTACCATGAAACAAAAAAGATCGATGCATCAATTTTCAAAATTAGAACTCACCTTTGAATTTCTAAAAAAAAAAAATCTCTCTCTCTCTAGTTTCTCCTTCTGATTCTCTCTCTTTAACGGACTTTGTGCAGGGCGTTAAGACACCCGCCTTCTTGGTTTAAAAAAAAGAGAAGGAATCTAAAATTTTCTTTGCTTAAAATCCTGGCCGTTCTTTTCCTACATCACATCTACGGACCATCTCTCCACTCACATTCTTCGTGTACAGCTGGATCTGGCTTGCTTTCGCGGTTGTTGCAGTTACAATGACCAATATGCCCTTCCATTTGTTAAAATATTTCAGCAATCCCTCGTACTACAATCCAGGGGCATATTCAGCAACTCATACCCACACAAAGCAAATTCCACAAATACCGCGAAAACAATTCAGTTGGTCCTTTTGTTAGGTACTAGTGTTTGAGTGAGAGGGATCGAGATTCGGTATCGAATTAAATTTTATATCAATTGTTGATGGTGTTTTTTAAGCACTATGATATTTAAGGAGTACGACAGGGGTAAAAAGGTAATTCACTTCTCAGTCGAGATCATTAAATACCGACCCGACCACATGAGTTAGGGGCCGAGCACTTAAGATCGGTAACCCGACCACTTAAAGATCGGATGACCGAGCATTATCAGATCGACATCAGTATTCTCAGTTCAAAAGACCATCGTGACCGACCTCATAAAAACCGAGAATATGGCGGGATATGCTCCAGAAGATAAGTTATCATACTTTCATGGGGAAAACTGATGAGTCAGTGTCCAAATATGATAAAAGAAGTGAATGTAGTTTTAATTAGGAATCCTTATGGGAAAAGTGAATAGTTTTGACTATGAATCCTTATGGGAAAATGAAATTATTTCAACTAGGAAATTCTTGTACAAATAGGAATATGATTTCTTCACCATTATAAATAGGAGGGTAGAGTGAGTGTAGAGGGGAGGAAGAGGAGAATCATCAAGCTCTGACTTGTAAAAACACAAAAAGATCTGAGAAGCGTGTTTGAATAATAAAAGTATCATCATGTTTGTGTCCGTGGACGTAGGTCGGATCCAAATCCACCGAACCACGTTAAATCTCCTTGTTGATTGGTGCATTTATCTGTCTTCTGCTAAATTTGCTTTTGGTCCCCCATAACCAAACAAATTCACTATTGAGGGAGGATTGTCTCGGGAGTAATATTCCCATATTGCCCTGAGACCAAAATCAGCCGTCAATAGTTGGCGCCGTCTGTGGGGAACTCAACAAAAAGCAGCTCGCGTAGTAAGACGATGGCAGAAGATGGAAATCACCGGTCGTCAGGGATTTCACCAGATAGTTCGGGAAATCCAGGATAAAGGTCAGTTGGCCGAGCCTAATTTGAGGAGGTTCCCGATTGAGGAGGGAAATAGTAGGGCTTACTGTATCTACCATAACGTAAGGGGACATGCCACGAATGGGTGCAGAGACCTGCGGGAGCAGGTGGAAGACTTGGTGAAAGAAGGCTATCTCAGTGTGTACATAGACCATTCGGTTTTTGAGGTCGACCAAAGTTGATAGCGGAAGTCATCTGGTCGGATGCGTGGAATGCTGAGATGCATAGAGGACGTATTAAGAAGAGCCTTACTTGTAGTGACCCTTGTAGAGTTGCAAGAAAGACAACGGATCCCAAAAATGTGAGTAAAACCTCTTTTGTCTTAGGCTGACATTTATTTATGCTTGTTTGTTATGGCCCACACAATGGTTTTGATATTTGTTTTACGGCTCGGGTCTGCTCTTGTACCGCCGAGATCGATGTTTCTTTCCGGCTCGGGTCTGCTCTTGTACCGCTGAGACAGATGTTTTTTTCCGGCTCGGGTCTCCTTTTGTACCGCCGAGACCGATGTTTCTTTCCGACTCGGGTCTGCTCTTGTACCGCCGAGATCGATGTTTCTTTCTGGCTCGGGTATGCTCTTGTACCGCCGAGAGCGATGTTTCTTTCTGGCTCGGGTCTGCTCTTGTACCGCCGAGAGCGATGTTTCTTTCCGGCTCGGGTCTGCTCTTGTACCGCCGAGAGCGATGTTTCTTTCCGGCTCGGGTCTGCTCTTGTACCGCCGAGACCGATGTTTCTTTCCGGCTCGGGTCTGCTCTTGTACCGCCGAGACCGATGTTTCTCTCCGGCTCGGGTCTGCTCTTGTACCGTCGAGACCGATGTTTCTTTCCGGCTCGGGTCTGCTCTTGTACCGCCGAGACTGATGTTTCTTTCCGTCTCGGGTCTGCTCTTGTACCGCCGAGACCGATGTTTCTTTCTGACTCGGTTCTGCTCTTGTACCGCCGAGATCGATTTTTCTTTCCGAGTCGGGTCTGCCCTTGTACCGCCGAGATCGATTTTTCTTTCCGAGTCGGGTCTGCTCTTGTACCGCCGAGATCGATGTTTCTTTCCGGCTCGGGTCTGCTCTTGTACCGCCGAGACGATGATTCTTTCCGGCTCGGGTCTGCTCTTGTACCGCCGAGATCGATGTTTGTTTCGGCTCGGGGCTGGATTTCGTTCCGCCGAGGCCACTTGTTTATTCGGCTCGGGGCTGGATTTCATTCCGCCGAGGCCAATTTTTTATTCGGCTCGGGGCTGGATTTCGTTCCGCCGAGGCCACTTGTTCATTCGGCTCGGGGCTGGATTTCGTTCCGCCGAGGCCGCTTCGTTATTCGGCTCGGGGCTGGATTTCGTTCCGTCGAGGCCTTATAGTTTATTCAGCTCGGGGTCGGGTTACATCCCACTGAGTCGGCTTCTTTGGACTGAGGATGTAACATTCCCCCAGAGTCAAGTCTTTCTTTCAGCTCGGGGTCGGGTTACGTCCCACCGAGTCGGCTTCTTTGGACTAAGGATGTAACATTCCCTCAGAGCCAAGTCTTTCTATCAGCTCGGGGTCGGGTTGCGTCCCACCAAGTCGGCTTCTTTGGACTGAGGATGTAACATTCCCCAGACCCAAGTCTTTCTTTCAGCTCGGGGTCGGTTACGTCCCACCGAGTCGGCTTCTTTGGACTAAGGATGTAACATTCCCTCAGAGCCAAGTCTTTCTATCAGCTCGGGGTCGGGTTGCGTCCCACCAAGTCGGCTTCTTTGGACTGAGGATGTAACATTCCCCAGACCCAAGTCTTTCTTTCAGCTCGGGGTCGGGTTACGTCCCACCGAGTCGGCTTCTTTGGACTGGGGATGTAACATTCCCCCAGAGCCAAGTCTTTCTATCAGCTCGGGGTCAGGTTGCGTCCCACCGAGTCGGCTTCTTTGGACTGATGATGTAATATTCCCCCAGAGCCAAGTCTTTCTTTCAGCTCGGGGTCGGGTTACGTCCCACCGAGTCGGTTTTTTTGGACTGGGGATGTAATATTCCCTCAGAACCAAGTCTTTATTCAGCTCGGGGTCGGGTTACGTCCCACCGAGTCGGCTTCTTTGGAATGTGGATGTAATATTCCCCCAGAGCCAAGTCTTTCTTTCAGCTCGGGGTCGGGTTACGTCCCACCGAGTCGGTTTTTTTGGACTGGGGATTTAATATTCCCCCAGAGCCAAGTCTTTATTCAGCTCGACGTCGGGTTACGTCCCACCGAGTCGGCTTCTTTGGACTGGGGATGTAATATTCCCCCAGAGCCAAGTCTTTCTTTTAGTTCGGGGTCGGGTTACGTCCCACCGAGTCAGTTTTTTGGACTGGGGATGTAACATTCCCCCAGTGCCAAGTCTTTCTTTTAGCTCGGGGTCGGGTTATGTCCCACCAAGTCAGCTTCTTTGGACTGGGGATGTAATATTCCCCCAGAGCCAAGTCTTTCTTCAGCTCGGGGTTGGGATACGTCCCACCGAGAGACTTATCATCGGCATGAGATCGGAGCATCTCCCCCATGGTCGGCCCTCTATTGGTCTGGGGAGGGGACATTCCCCTAGAGCCAAATGTTCTTCTCAGCTCGGGGTCGGGTTACGTCCCGCCGAGTCGATCGTCATCAGCATAAGGGCAAAACATTTTCTCCACGGGTAGATATCGGGATCCTCGTTGACTGAGCACATGAAAGTGGCATGAAAGACCAGATTTGCAGCCAAGACATTTTTCTCTGCGGTTCCTAAGGTGACCACCGACGGATTCATCGGCACACCATCATTTTTTATAGTTCCCTCCCGGCATCAACTCGCAAACTCGTTGTTACCGAGAACTATGGGATAGATGTTGATGGTGTTTTTTAAGCACTATGATATTTAAGGAGTACGACAGGGGTAAAAAGGTAATTCACTTCTCAGTCGAGATCATTAAATACCGACCCGACCACATGAGTTAGGGGCCGAGCACTTAAGATCGGTAACCCGACCACTTAAAGATCGGATGACCGGGCATTATCAGATCGACATCAGCATTCTCAGTTCAAAAGACCATCGTGACCGACCTCATGAAGATCGGAATATGGCGGGATATGCTCCAAAAGATAAGTTATCCTACTTTCATGGGGAAAACTGATGAGTCAGTGTCCAAATAGGATAAAAGAAGTGAAGGTAGTTTTAATTAGGAATCTTTATGGGAAAAGTGAATAGTTTTGACTATGAATCCTTATGGGAAAATGAAATTGTGTCAACTAGGAAATTCTTGTACAAATAGGAATATGATTTCTTCACCATTATAAATAGAAGGGTAGAGTGAGTGTAGAGGGGAGGAAGAGGAGAATCATCAAGCTCTGACTTGTAAGAACACAAAAAGATCTGAGAAGCGTGTTTGAGTAATAAAAGTATCATCTTGTTTGTGTCCGTGGACGTAGGTCGGATCCAATCCACCGAACCACGTTAAATCTCCTTGTTGATTGGTGCATTTATATGTCTTCTGCTAAATTGCTTTTGGTCCCTCATAACCAAACAAATTCACTATTGAGGGAGGATTGTCTCGGAGTAATATTCTCATATTACCCTGAGACCAAAATCAGCTGTCAACATCAATTTTTTTTTTTATAAATTATAATTGATAATTAATTATTATATATTAATGGATAACAACCATGCATTATTATACATGTGTATGCGATGGAATATTATAAAAATTCAGCACAAATCGAAATTCACGAGTGAGGGTAAATTAGTCTAAAAGATGGATCCCATTAAAAAGAGGGTCCTATGATTTTTTTCCTTTCTGCCCAGATGCAAATTCGTACGTGAGGGTAAATTAGTCTTAAAGATGGATCCCATTAAAAAAGGGTTATATGATTTTCCTTTTCCTTTTTTCTCTTTTTCGAAATAACTTTATTGTTATGGAGGTGCATGTAATTATCTGTGGGGTAAATGAAGAAAGCGCGGTTGCCAGCTCAGCTGTCTATTTCAAGCTGCATGAGATTTTGTTCACCTGCGCTCAGTTCTATCGACACATGTCTTTCCTACCTTCGTTATCGTCCCTTAAACTCGGTCAAACTACCGATTACAAAAAGTCAAATGTACCGACGGTGATTGATCGGATATAACGTGCCATGCATTACCATTGGTCATCAGAAAGTTGACTACTTAAATTAAATCAAGTTATAAACCGTTCATTTTCAGGTTTTTTTGTTTCATGAAAATTAAAAAGGATCCCGAATAATAACCACCACTTACTGGCATTTTGTTTTAATAATATCCTATTATCCTCTCATCTCAAAAATTAATATTTTATTATAATTTTACTCTTTGTATATATATATATATATATATATATATATATTTTAATACTAAAAATATTAATAAAATTATAACATCTAAATAACTTTATAACAAATTCTTTTAATTTATTCATTTTCAGTTACACTTTAAGATAATTTATTTATTTTTAAATATTTATCTTATATGACATAATAAAATAAAATAAATTAATTAATTAATAAATAAAACTAAAATTATCTGAAATAAGAATAATAAATAATGGATTTGTTAAATAATAAATACAGTATGTTAAATTAAAAAAAATATTTTTAAATTATTATTAATATATATTTCTTATTCTAAATACATAAAGTTATAACTAAAATTTTAATAAATAATTCAAAATTCCGCTAAAAATAATTAATTTTTTATTTTATTAAGCATTAAAATAATTAATTTTTAAAAAAATAATAAAATAAATAAATACTATCTATGGATTTTTTTCCATCCCTACGCACGTACGCTAAAGTAACAATTTTCTTTTGAATATGGTCCGGTGAAAATCTCTTTTAAAAACTTTTGATAATGTTTGATTGCATTTAAAGTATAGTTTCTAATGATTAAAAAATATATTTTACCTATATTAATAAAAGCATAAATTTTGAGTTTTTTGGAGTATAGATTGGATTTTTTTTAAAAAAAAGTTAAACTGTCTAGAATACTCTTATTTTATTTCACAACATTATTTCATTTTCTTCATAACACAACTTTTAAAACTTGTTTATTAAAGTAATTTTATAATTTTTAATAAAAACTCAGATTGACAATCAAATACCTAAAATTTTATTGTCCAAAAATTCTACTAATAAAAACTCAAATTGTATTTGAAAAGTTACACCAAACGGAGTCTTAAACTGTAATATTGTTGGAGTTGGTATTTGAAACGTCAATCCGAATAATATATTGTACATTATATTTTATTATTTATTAATAAAATAACTACATTTTCATTTTAAACTTTATTAATGATAATGTCATTATACATATTAGATTGATATGTAAATATGCTAAGAATGACATCAACCCCATAATATTCATATAGTATTACTGGACACTGGGTGGTCCAACATTGGCATAATATTACTATTATAAACTATTATTAAATTAGATATACATAGTCGTTGGTTTTGAAATACAGTCGAATTCTTATAACCTATAAGACTAGCACATGTCGTATATTGGAATTGGAGTTATAATGGTTTAACTCGATGTGCCATGAGCTTTGGAAGCTCATATAGATATGCCGGTATTCATTGGAGCGAATATTAAATGACTCACGTGTGATTCCTAATAGTTGGAAGTACACACCATCTTCAATAGGAATCTCCTCGAGTCGAGTAGCATATGTGATCCTATGACTATATGATAACATTGATTTTGCGTGAGATATTTATGTCAGAAATCTTTCGTGGTTTGGCCTCTAGATGTTCGTTGGGTGTAGGCTGATGCACTCGTTAATCAAGTGCGTATCAAGATAGGATCTGTCGGCCTATATGTGTACCATAAGGGGCTTAGGTATCCATGTGAGTAAGTCACGATTCTTAAGACTTAAGCGCCAAATCCGATCACCCTATGGTGGATCACATATATCAGAAATAATTTCTTAGTTGTAAAGATTCGTGGACATGTCGACATTAGATGTTCGTCTCGGAAACTTGACGGTGTAATCTATGTTTCCTAAACACAAAGATAACCTACGACAGAGGGATTATTAAATATATGTGATTACCTCGACTTGTATAGTTCAAAAAAGTCATTCGTGTTCTTCGCGAATTCGGAGGTGGCCGAATTGCGTACATATTAGCTAGGCTTATATGACGAACTTGTCTAGTGACCGGTGCGTAATCACACGCGTATAACGCAAGTGCACGTATCGTTCAAGTAGTATAAAAAGTATTGATCCCACGAGGACTTAAAACCTTTTGTTATCAATTTATGAAGTTAAATGTTTACAAGTATCTAATAGATTGATTGTTTGATTGGGTGGTGATTTTAAAATCAAAACAAGTAAATAGAATTGCTTGAAAGTAGATTGAATAAAATTCAAATTTATAAAACTATCCAGGGTTGTGAATCTTTCTAATATCTTTTAAAAGATGAAGCGGTTATTTCATGTTTGTGTAATAAATCGGTTTACTAACCTGGAACACTAAATTATGCGAAAGCCTCTGTCGATGGTCAAATGCAAATACCCAGTATAATCCAATTGAACCATATGTCTATGTCAACCAAATTACCTGGATTCATTAAGTTTAAGTTCCAATTATGGCTACCCTCGTCCAACATGTATATGTTTATCCTGTAAGGAAATCTATTAAAGGGTTATATATCATCAAGGAAGATCGTGAGCTATTAAGTCTAAGGCTGAAACCTAAAATTTCTTTGTCAAGTTTATTTTAGATTTACCAGATCAATTTTATTAATGACCAATTAACAAGACGCATTAAGCTTAAGACTTAATAAGTAAACCTTTAAATTACCCAAACTATAAAATAACCCCTTATAAACCGGTGATATTGGATTTCATCACAACCCCAGATAACTGGCTTAGTTACGACATATATTTACGGGTAGTAAAAACTTAAATAAATAAAAGACATAAAGTAAAATGCTGAAAAGTAAATTGCTGAAAAGTAAATGACGGAAAGTAAATACTGAAAATTAAATGCTGAAGGTAAATGCTGAAAAGTAAATAACTGAAAAGTAAATGCTGAAAAGTAAATTCCTGAAAGAAAATTGCTGAAAAGTAAATTGCTGAAAAGTAAATGCTGAAAAGTAAATAAAGTAAAAGTACAATAAAAAAAATGCCGAGGTAAAAGGTGTTGGACAGTTATGACCCATAGCGTCACTATTTGTACATATCATGGTGTTGTTGTACAAATTAATTATGTGACAAATGAAATTGCTCTTTTATCATTTGTGATTAGATCACCAAGATATATAAATGATGAAAGGTCCATATGATTAGTTCCTAGATTGAGATGATATGAGACAGTATCAATCTGCGAAGGTTTAATCATTAAATATCTTTAGTCAGAGTATTATCGAGATTGGACATCGATAATGCGGAAAAAGACTAGTATTAAACTTGTGCGTGTTGTGAGGGCATAACGACATAGTTCTCATATATTTGGGTATATGATACTCATGCAAGTGTAATAGGAGGTTGTGTTTACCGATGGTACGGAAACAGCTTCGCTCTGGATAGACCCCTCGGAATTCCATTGGTAGTATGACTATGTGTCTATGGAAGTCCGAATCAGGGTAGGTGTATTTGGTCTTAACCTGAGACTTGCACCGCTAATACTTGCGACAATCAATATACTTTGGTTTTGGTCGTCCAGGGCTTTAACAGGTTCTGAGTACGCCTCTTCTGGGTATATTGAGAATCGTAGTGTATTGGGTGTGATGTCAAGACAAAAGTATCACTCCAGTCATAGTGGAGATGATGGTCACGTAGGATACAAAACTGGTGCTCTTAAATGCTGCAGCTATCGGGATATTATGACTAGGTCATGTATATCCGATTATAGAGACTAGTTACCAGAGATCCGATATGTGTTTCGTACGGGGCATACACAATTCCAGCCTCAGGCCTAGCATGTGACATCCGATACTGGATTGAAATACGCAATACTACGTATACTACGCCTGATATAGATCACATATTCTTGTAAGGATATTTCTGGAGAATTGGGTAGGCATGGCGCTTTGCTAGAAGCCAACCTTGTCTTGTAAATCGGTAAAAATGTAGTACTAGGTACGTACGTGTTCAGATAGTCCGACGACCGAATTTACTGCCAACATATCTGGGATCTCATGGGTCGCTTCCCAAAGATTCACCGATGACGTATAACTCGCACTTTATTAATCTGGGATTAATTAGATGAGAGAGAGAAAATTAATCTGGGATTAATTACGGAGATATTTTATCTGGGATAAAATATCATTTAAAGAGAGAGAACGATTAATTTGGAATTAATCGATAAAATAATATATTCAATATATTATACGAAATTGGATTTCGACGAGGAATTAAAATTAGATTTTAATTCGGGCGAACGAGTTAATTTAGAATTAATTCGTTAGCGACGTGAATAGTGATTTTGCTAGGCATAATTATTTAATTACGTCGCAATGAAAAATTCGTTAATTTGGAATTAGTGAACCCGAGCCCGGGAGTGTTTGCGGGCGAACTCGCATTTCGAATTCAAGTGCGGCCCACAAGTCACATCACGCGTCACATCACATTGCACATCATTCAAGTGATTGATGTCTTGTCACTTTGAGTGATTGACATGCAGCCAATATTCATGAAAGAAGTGGTTGTGAGCATTTAATGGGATTTTTGGCTCCAAAATTTGGTTTGACTTTTGGAAATGATATACCAAATTTTGTAAAGCTTTTTTCATTAAGTTTTTAGAAAACAAAAACAAGACACAACTTTCTCTCCATTTCTCTTCTAGTTTCGGCCATGGTGGCCATTTTTCTTCTTGGTTTGTTTCTCCATTGCCGAGATTGAGAAGGAACTACATGAAGATTTGTGGCAAATTTTCAAGGTGCTAGCATGCTTTAGAAGTCTTGCGAAGGTGATAGGGAACCGCACTTGTGAGCATGGAATCACCAAATAAAGCTTGGAGCTTGGAGTATCCATGGAAGGGGCATGACCGAAAATCACAAGGACAACAAGGAGCAATGCCGAGAGCTTCTAGGAGGAGCACAAAGTATTGTTCTTCGTCGCATCGCTCAACCGATCAATGTAAGTATTCCGCAACTTCCTTGTTGTATTCGCACATGAGTTTCTTGCTTAAAATCGATCTCGTGACCTAGGGAAACCAACAATGGTATCAGATAGAGTTAAACCATGAAACTTGAATTTAGGGTTAAAATTGGGCAAAATTGATTTGAGCATGTTTGAGTGAAATTGGATGTTTGAGTATGATTAAATTGTGATAATATTGTGTTATGCATTGTCAATTTGATGATTTTGAATTGGACAAATTTTTCCAAAATGTGAGGCTTGGTCGAGACATTGATTAACCCTAATTGTCTTGGTATTTTGTGTTTTTGATCATTGGATGAGTTGAAAAATATATGGGTAATGTTGAATTGGATTTGATTGGATTAAAACCGAATCGGACAAAGAAATCCCTACCATTGCCGAGACTACTATAGCATGAAATGGGTTTGATTTTTGATTAAAATGTGTTGGACATGTTTTGATGCTAATGAGCATAATTAATTAGACTAATTGATGTTTTGGAAATGTTAGTTTGGTTAATAATTATGGCTTTACACTTTGAGTAATTAAATTGTGAAATTGGAATTTTGGAATTTAATTATGTTGGGCCAAATTTGGAATTGGGCTTTTAAAGTTGTAATTGGGCTTATTGGGCTTGGTTGTACCAAGAAAGGTTTAGTCTAAATTGGTTGGATCCAATTGGGCCCAAAACCGTATCCATAAAGTCCAATTATGACTTAATGGACCTTTAATTTTAATTGGGCCTAATGGGCCTAAATTGGTTTCTTGGCAAATAAGGGTGATTCCTTAAATGAGTTTTGGTAATTGGGTTTGACTCATGTTGACCAAAAGTCTATGCCTTAAGAAATTAATTGAAAGCCCATTGGACTTTAATTAAATTAACATTGGATGTTAATCGGGTTTTGAGACCCGTAACGGTTAGATTTAGAATCTAAGTCGTAAAGGTTTATTAATAAAGTGTAATATTTAATTTGGAATTAAATAATGAATTAGTATTAAATACAAATTAAATTGGATTTAATGTTGTAGTTTAATTTAATTCAAGAATTCGTACTTTGAGTACTTATTCGTAAAACGAGTTGGACTCGCGCAAAATCAAATCGTTGTTTGAACATTGGATGGTCATTAATATTCAGATTAATTAATTGGATTAGATTGATTGATAACATGCTTGTGTGAATACATGGTTGCGATGCATGAATAATGTATATCAGATGGATATTAGATGGGCGGGGTAGTTTTGGAAATTATTGTAATAAATTTAGAATTTATTAAATTGGACCTGCGTGTCTAGCCTATTACCTTCTTACTCTTTGTATTTCTCTTCTCACTTATTCCCCTCAATGTAAATGAGGTTTCTTTAGAAGTGTTATATAATCGGGTAGAAGTAATACATGTGCTAGCGGGAGAGAGGAAATGGAGAGATTTGATCTAGGATCAATGTGTAAAGTATCAATCCGTATATCATTATTATTTATTTTGTTTATACGCGCCTTATTATGTGTTTATAATACATGCTTAAGGGTGTATGATGATGAGACCTTAACAAAGATAATAAATTGGTTGCCAATTTGCACGCGAAAAACCCTCAAATTATATTAAGCGTATTTCCTTCCATTGAGTGATTCTTACTCAAGATCCAAGACTGGCATTGGTTTGTTAGCAAAAGTCAATGCCTTTGTCCGTCGAGGATGTGTTTGAATCATGAAGGCTTTGTTCCATATCGGTGTCTTGTCCAAGTTGTGATTTGTTGGCCAAAGTCAAGATCACTTCTTGTCCATCGACATTGATTACGAAGCTTTCCAAGGTCAATGGGTCATGCTTAACTGGGATCACTAAGTTTGTTGTGCCAAAGCCAAGGCTTAGTTGATTCAGAGGAAAAATGTTAGGCAATATATAGGATATATTGGCATATATAAGATATATGTTTCTGACTTGGATGTCCACCTACTAGATCTAGGAATTGGATGAGATCTAATTGATCTTAGAGATCTACCTAGTTAATTATCATACAATTTGTTGGCCAAAGTCAAGATTATGTGTTATTTAACGGGATCCTAGCCCACTAGGAAACACGGTTTCCCGAGTACTCGACAGAGGGTTAGAGGCTCGCCGAAAAATAGTGGGAGGCAAGTATTAAATTTGCAATATTCGTTTAATCACTTGTCATACGCGCTCATATCAATTATTCGTCAAATAAATTAATTATTAGTTGGACTAATATTTAATCGTTGTTTTAATAAAACAGTTGGACTGTATTCAAACTATTCATTTATAATTGATTATATAATTAGATTATAGTAATCAATATATTTGAATTTAATTGATTAATTATAGTTGATTTTATAATTTAGAATTAATAATTAATTACCAACTGACCAATCAGGCGGTATCCAGTTTAGTCAGGTTAAAACCAATTTAAATAATTACCAATCGACCAATATGGCGGTATCCTCGTTAAGTCAGGTTTTACCTAGTTTATATATTATAATTAAGGGAGATTAATCTAAATATTATGGTGGTCCTAATACTCGCCCATGGGTAGCTTCACGCTTATCGGTTATGGGTGGTTCAATTCTTTTCTTTAGAGACTTTTCTTTCATTTTCAACCATACCACACATCATAACATAAGCAAATTATGATAGACATCTAAGCAAACAGTCATTCACCAACCTACAATTTCTTCAACTAGTCACTTTGCCAACTACTCATGTTTTCACTGCTAAGAACCATAATCAAGTGCTTACGAGTCTAACATAGATCAATCACTCAAAGTATCAGATAAAAGCATGTCAAGAGTTTATCGTTTCTAAGGTTTCACCCTAAAGCAATCAATTTCATCATTGGACTTATGTCTAACTATCGAAGACTAAAAACAAACAACAATTTTTTTCTTTTTTTCTTTTTTTTTTTCTCTTTTTTGTTTTCTTTCTTTCTTTTTTCTTTTCTTTTTTTTTTTTTTTTTTTTTTTCTTTTTGAAGGCCCCCCCAATGGTCTTTCTATCCTTGCAGTAAAGTTCTCTATTCCTCGGTTTCCTTTTTCCCGATGTCCATGTTTTCTAAACTCTTCTTCGACAAGTCTTATTTTTCCTAACCCAACGGATATCTATGATGGCTTTTAAGACACGGGGTTAACATGATGCATGTATGCATGAGATGTATGAGATGCATGTGATGCATGGAATATATAAGTTGGCCCATTATCATTTTAGAAACTTTTGGCCCGATTGCCATAAAGCACAGACTCGTCCCAGTTTAAATGGCCCAACAAGCCCATACTTCATGACAACAAGTCCAACTGAATCCAAATGACAATGGAAACATAAAGGAATAGTCTCTACTGATCCTACAACTATAGTTCATACGCGGGTTTACAGGGGTATAGACAAAAGCTCCCGTCGACGAAGGATTGCCCACAACTAGGTCTCCCCACTCAAGGGTCCGAGCGACCAAGTGAGCGCACCTTTTATATACCTTAAGGCACGTGCCAACGAGTTATGGTGTGTGACTGACTGGCAAATGGATTTCCCATTGTAGATTCCCCAGAGGGAGGGTGGAGCGAGGCTCTCTTAAGTACCCAAGCCCCTTAGGCTCTTATCGCTTGGTGTCAGGAATAAACAACGAGTCCTCCAGATTAGTCCATCACAACGAGCTACGGATAATGATTATCTAGGTGCTTTCACAGCTTTCCCCGAAGGGTATTGAATGAAGGATAACACCAAATCATCACCTAGCTTTAACAGTGCCTTTGGTTAAAACCCCCTCAACCCACTATAGAAACGGTCAACTAAAGCACAAATCATACACATCACAAGACATGATTTCGAGGCCAATTCTCTAAATCCCCAGTGGAGTCGCCAGACTGTAGGGCACAGAAATCGGCGACGCTGTACTAGGCTCGCGGCCTAGTTGGGAAGTATGAAATAACATGAAGTCGCCACCCGGTGTGAACCGGGACAAAGATTTAAGGCCGCACTCACCCATCGCAAGGGAAGACCTCAAACCGTTGGGTTCGGAATGGCCCCTTACTTATGTCACATGTGATGATATGATTTGTGCAATAAACTAACCGAATCTATTCAACATTCATGCTCAAGGGTACTTAGATCTAACATGCTTTCATCCAAATAACTCCACACAATGTAACACAACAAGCATATTGAACCATTAAATCGACATGTATAAATCATTACCCAAACACATCATAAACTAAGAACATGCCTAATGAACAACCTAAACATGCTTTAACAAATAAATAACAAACTAAATTAAACCATGCTTTAAATAATAAACAAATAACCTAAAGACTATAACATGCTCAAATACAAATTTGGATGAGACAAGATATGTGTATCTTAAGTAGTACGTGACATTGTATCCCGAGTGCAGACCATACTACCGTCCATTCGGAATCGGCTATGGAATTTACGTTCGGATTTCCATCCGATATACCACAAAAGGGAACACATATCCCGCTCATCCAACAATCACATCATGCCTCAAACGACTCTCATGCAATTATATATCAAAATAAATAAAACAAAAATAAAGAAGATAAGTAAAAAAAGGGTGCCCTCGGGTCTAACCTCTTTTGTTGTCTCAAGAAAGGGCGTTACACGTCCGTTGGAAGGGTGATTGATCCGATGCTTTTCCGGTTTCTCTACTCAACGTCTTTCCTCGCTGTTTCGGGGTTCGGGTTGTTGTTTTCACTCCGTTTCGCTGCTGTTTTAAGGGTATTTTCTGGTCACTGTTTTGGGTAGTTTCGGGGACTGTTTTGGGTAGTTTCGGGGACTGTTTTAGGGGCTAAATAGTGCAGTTTTTTGGTGCGGTTTTAAGTCAGTTTCTGGGTGATTTCGAGGGTCAAGGTTGGCGTGAAAACTGGGCAGTGCAGTGGGCTAATATGCGGCATGAGGCAATTTGGCTTATTTGTGCGGCATGCGTGTTGAATGAAGAGAGAGGCTACGATTGTGGCGCTTTGGTGAAGGACGTGTGTGTTTTGTGAGAAGGGCCTTGATGCGCTGTGCTAGGGGATGGCTTACGTTGAGTGTAGGTTGTGTGTTAAGGAACGCGTGTGGCTGAGTTGATTAAGGCTTGTGGCGTTTGGTGAAGGGGCAGTTGGCAGGTTAGTGGGCATGTGTGTTACGTGTCTGGTGATAGGCGTGGTGTGCGCTGATGGCTTGGCATGTGGTGATGATGCGCTATGTCGAGGCAAATGGTGATGAGGGCTAAGGGCTGCTCGAGGGTTATTTTCTTTTGTGTGTTTTTTGAGAAGGGTGTTGGCTGAGAGCGAATGTTTTAGGGTTTCTTATTTGTGTCCTTGCCGAGAGTGTGTAAGCTGTGTGGTTCATTTGTTGATGCCATGGCTGTGTGTTTGCGTGAAGAATGAGTGGGAGACATGAATGTGTGGTGCGGTTTGTGTGTATGGGGGGCTACGTGTGTTAGGGTTATTTGAGGTGTTGTTCTTCAACTGTTTGATAAGGCGTGAGGCAGTGTGATGGTGGGGTTCTACGTGTGAATTTGTCTTATGCGCAGGGGCAGTAAGGGTTGCTACGGTTTGAGGGTTCTTCGTGCGTTATAGTGGGCTGTGAGTGATGAAAGGTTGAGGGACTGCAATGGCGTGAAGAAGGCGTGTTGATTATATGGTGAAGCTGGTTTGTGTTGCGCTAGTGGGGCAGTGTAAGGCTGCTGCTTTGTTTGTTTCAGTTCACGTGGAGAGTTAGAGTGTGGAGAGGGAGAGCCGTGAATGACTTGTGATGTTAGAGGCGTGAAGCTGTGGAGTTGTTTATGAGGCAGTGCGTGGTTTTTTAGGTTTAGGGTTTGTCGTGAGGGGGTAGGGTTAGGGTTTCTGCATGGGTTTATTTGAAAGGAAAGAAATCAATTAATTTATGTGTGTGTTTAATTTTAATTATTTAAGACAAGAAATTATTTAAATCAGGTGAGTGATTTATTTAATTTCAATTTAGTTATTTAATTTAATTTAAATTATTTTTAATTCAATTTAATTTGTGACATGTATTTTTAAATGTTTTAATTATTTAATTTGTGAGATGTGTTTTAAATGTTTTAATTATTTAATTTGTGAGATGTGATTTAATGGGTTTTGATGTGTTTTAAAATAGAGGTCCAACAAGCGAACCCGAAGCGAAACAAGCGAGTTAAATCTGACAAAATACTAATTCCCAACTTAACCCTTCCAACGTCCGTTTCCCGCGGCTTTCACAACTAAAGAGGTAGTGTCTCCATACGAGACTCATCATTGGGCTTATATGTAAAAATGCAGTGCCTACACCAATTTTTGCCCTTATTTGACCCACATTTCGTCCTAAATGATTTCATTATGTCCTAATATTATTTTATCTGCAAATAAACTAAAACACATCAAAACGTTCATCAAACCCGAGAAACTAAACAAAATATTAAGTAAAAGGGGCGGTAAATATTTATATATTTTCCGCTCATCATCTAGACTTATAAATCCCACAATATGAATTGTACTCGTTGAGCACTTGGGTAGCCTATAATGTTTGATAATAAATAATATTTGATATTATAATTATCAATTAAAATAATTAAGTGTTATTGGATAATATTGATTATTTACCTTGACCCAATTGGATTAATCCAAAATCACATAAGAGCTTTATTGTAATTTCATAAATATCTATACCATTGGAGGATATTTTGGTAATTATAAATATATAATAATAGATGTATTTGTCTTGATTTAATTGGATTAAATCAAAGTGGTAAACATTTACCTAATCCATTTGCTAATCTTTGTCTTGATTTAATTGGATTAAATCAAAATGGTAGACAAATATGATCAGTCACACATAATTATACATATTGGATTTAGCCTACCTAATATTTGATTATGGCTTTTATTAATTAAATTTTGCATAAGTTTTGCTATAAATAGAAAGCTTGATTAATGTTTTAATTAAGCTAAATAAGCTTGAGCTTGAGAATGTTAAACTTGTTAAAGCTAAAACAAGCAAGTTTTAGAAATATTAGCATAAGTAAGAGAAGTGCTTGGAGAAGTTTTGTAAATTCTCTATAACATTTCAATAAGGAAAAATCAAGATTGGATCTTAGAGTGAAGCTTGCTAGCATTGGAATCAAGATTGTATTTTGGAGACAAGCTTGCAACTTTTGGAAGTTCTCTAAAACATTTCAACAATGAAAAGAAGATTGGATCTTGGAATTATCCTTACTAGGTAAGTTTGATATTCTCTAAAGTTATATTTTTCATTAGTGAGTTATCATTAATGAAACATATAGTGATGTATTATGTATTAGATACATAATAACATAACTTAATGTTAAATTAGGCTAATTAATTGTGTATGGATACTTTGGAAGTATAAACACAATTTGCTTGTGATTGAGTCAAAATTTTATGTTAAACATAGACATAAAATTAGAATTTGGAACTCTAATTGATAGTTTGGAGTTATGAATACCATTCTAAAATCACTTGACCACCTTTGGATGACCTATAATTGTTCATGAGTCATTTCATTGTGAGATTTTATTTTGATTTAAAAAAAATACATATATATATTATATATATATATATATATTTAGAATTATATATGTTTGTTGTATAACATGTGTTGTGGTTGGTTTTGAAATTAAAATTATTTAGGTGGTTTTTAAAAGTGTTTATGGCTTTAAGAATTTTTAAAAAAAATGTGTAGTTCAGCGCACAGCAGCACAGCTGCGCTGCAACACAACACAAGCAATGCGGCAGCAGCATGCGTGGTGTCACGTTCCTAGTTTCAGACTAGGACGTGTAGTCGCTTTACAAAGGAGCCCATGTCTCGGGACATCAGATAAAGCTCGTTCCTGGTCAGATGTATCTCTTATATGACCTTGTACTGGAGATATTTCATTTGTGTGGCAATATTCGGAAGTTTGCCTGGAGATTTAGAAACGTGATCGCTTGCCGCTAGGAGCTGGCCTAGTTGTGCAGCGTTGTGAAGGAGCCTATATTTCGGAATGCCGGATTGAGCTTGATCCAAGCCCTAAGTAACTCTTATGGGTGGATGTACTGGGAAGTTTACGCCCGTGGGGTCCCGTTCTGAAGTTTGGCGGGAGATTTTGAGATATGCTAGCTTGCCGCTAGTCGTTAGCCTAATTTGGTGCATTGTGAAGGAGCTAACGACCCGGGGTGTCGAATCGAGTGGGACCAAGTTCCAAAGTGAATCTTATGGTCACTTGTACTGGGAAAATCTTAGCCCCGGAGTTGGATTTCGAGATTTGCCGGGAGATCTTGGCAATGTGCCCCTTTTGGGTCTTTTCCGCTAAAATGAGGGTGTTGTGGAAACCCATCAAGACGAGCTCGTTTAGGGACGAGATTTTAACCCAAAGTCGCTTATATGGTGGCTTACTGAATGCCCGGAAGAGTTCCTGAAAACTCCTCTTAAGATAGACTTTAGAGGGGGGTGTGACAACTCAAGCGCTAGGTGCGTATACTGGTGAGACATGTGCAATGTCTTTAAAACCTCCTTAGGGGGGGAAGCCTAGGTGAACCTTGGGTAAGGCCAAGGGGGCTTCGGTGGTCTTTGGGCTTTAGCCGTGAACCCTCTCGCCCTTAGACATCGTTGGGACAGTGTTGGAATGTTGTGATTGTGTTGGCTGGGAAAAGTGATATTTTATATCCGGTTGTGCCATTCGAGTGCCGGGTCCCGGTGCGGTACGGGCCCGCTCATGTATGCTTCGAGATAGCTTGTGACCCTTGTATCCTATATTATTGTGGGTATGTTCTCTTCCTAAACAACGTAAAATTGGGGACGGAGGCTCCGGGTAGGCTGACTTATGCGGGACGCGACCGTGTAAGTGCCGCACGAGCCCTTTTTCCGTTAAGGAAAAAGTCGGCCCGTGACAGTTGGTATCAGAGCCCTAGGTTGGGCACACGGAATGTTTGCAAATGTGAAATGGATGTTATTGGGACGATGTGAACATCGTAAGGCTAGTGTGAAGCCTCGGTAGAGAAACGGCTCGAGGGGAAGCTGTGAGAGTGCGCAATAGTACGCACGGGGAAATGTAAAACCCCAATTATGGTGGACCGATGCGAGATGATATGAGAGCACACGATAAGTGCTAGTTTCATATGAGGTTGGCTCGGGTGTAGCTAAAATGCTCAAGAGAGACCCGAAATGGATGAGAAACTTCTACGAGAGACAAGCGAGTGTTTATACACCTTGAAGGTGTGGGAGACATTTGGATGTGTGAGTAACACCATGAGGGTGACGATGTGATAGTGACACACATATATGCGTTCATGAGAACCCGTTGTGGGGTTGGTTGAAGTTGTGTAGGGTCCAAAAGGGCGTGAAACCCCTTTTCCTATAACAGTGAGATGCCAAGACATAATGTGAATGTCGAGATGAGTATTCCTCTCGTGTGAGGCAATATCAAGGACCGAGTGTGAACCCAATGGTTCGTGTGTGAGTAATTTGGATATTGCTTTATCGAGTAAAGCCTTCTTAAGGCTACGAGCAACAAGTTGTTTGGATTCCTGTGATTAGGAATGCCATTAGCTTAAAGCTACGGGTAGCGAGTTGTGTGGATTCTCTATAGTGGGAATGCCTTCAATTCAAGGCTACGAGTAATATGGTGCGTGGACTCCCGTGAGTGGGAATGCTAACAAAGTGGGATGGCTTGAGATAAGCCAAAGTAAAAGTGGGGGAGTGAGCCTGATATGAGTCAGGTATCCCCAATGACCCTTGTGGAATGCATTAACCATCATGTTGGTTATACGATGAAATACCCATAAAAGGCTGAATGCCTAGTGGAAGTTTAGAATCTTAAACAATGGTTTGCATGTGTGTGGCAACCATGAGAAATGTGAATGTAGCTCCAAAAGAGAATACCGAGATGCATGGTATTTTGGAATGCTAGTGGCTTGATGTGACTACGAGTAGTAGTAGTGAGATTATACATACCAGTTACACTGGTAATAAGACAAATATGCGGTTGTGATTGTGGAGTGAGTTTGAGAAATAATGATTGCTTTGAGGAAGCGATCTAACGTTGAACAAAGCTTCATGAAATGACCTTTGGAGTCAGAGTAGAATTGGCAATAGTTCCAATTGCGAGTTGGCTTGGTGCCTAAAGAGTAATGTGTTGAGATGACCTAGAGTGGTCATGCAGATGATAAACCTTACATATATCAAGAGGTAGAAATCAAAATAATGGAGAAGCTCGTGAAAAAGAACAAGTGACCTTGAGTTGAGTATGAGCACGAGACAGTTGCTGCTGAAATGATAGTACCCTTTGCTATCCAAAATGAAGATTGTGCAATGCTCCAGAGAAGACCGAAGAGAAATTAGCTCCACCATAAGCTAATGGATCGTGGGTGTTTGTCTTCGTGATACCCAGTGGGCTACGCCGAGCGCCTTGAGTGAAAGGTAGGCAGGGGGCCAGGGTGAAGAAAACAACCGATCGTGTACAACTCCAACCTCGAAGACTACGTCAAGCGCCTGGAGGAAAAAGTAAGTAGAAGACCAGGGTGAAGAGAACAACTGATCTGTACTACTCCAACCCTGAAGACTACATCAAGCGTCTGGAGGAAAAGGCAAGTAAGAGACCAGGTTGAGGAGGAGAAGCTATCGAACAACTCAAACCCCGTGAACTACGTCGTGCCATTGAAGACAAAAGGTAAATAAGGAACCAGTGCGAAGGAAGCAAGCAACCTGATCAACATGACAACGAGTGAAGACCTTATGCTTTATGGAAGTGGAGACTCTCACACAAGAGTGTGTACAGAGTAGTGACTGAGTCAGACGCACTCATGCAGGAGAGACTGTATGGAGTAGCAACTGAGTCTGGATACATAAACTAATACACAACTGCGTGTAAAGAGTTTCTCTACATAATGTGATGGGGGAAACTTGGAAGTTGTATGGTCAGTGTGTGGAGTTGATAATCTTAACATGTACGGGAATCCAAGGGTTCCAAACATGTGTGAAGATAATATCAAACCCATATTGTGGTAAGTTACAGAAGTTGGAGATTTCGTCAAAAATGGTAAACCTGTGCCTAGTGCCGAAGTTGAGCCATTATATCAGAAACCGAGACTTATATACGAAAGCGTATGTGATGCTGTTGTGTTTAGATATTTTGTGCTCAATTCAATATAGAGTTGGATAATGTGGCTAACATAGACATGTGATTCCATTCATTAACATATGAATGTGGTTTCAATGTCTTCCTTGTGGGCCCATAACCCACAGGTCCCAGGATCGAAAGAGATTCGTAACAGATACAACTTGAGTTGCCATTGTTGAGAATGTCGTTGAATGAAGTGGGGGAGGACGTTATTATCCTAACCCTCAAGTTATTCCATCGTCGAGGACGACGATAAATGAAGTGGGGGAGAATGTCACGTTCCTAGTTTCAGACTAGGACGTGTAGTCGCTTTACAAAGGAGCCCATGTCTCGGGACATCAGATAAAGCTCGTTCCTGGTCAGATGTATCTCTTATATGACCTTGTACTGGAGATATTTCATTTGTGTGGCAATATTCGGAAGTTTGCCTGGAGATTTAGAAACGTGATCGCTTGCCGCTAGGAGCTGGCCTAGTTGTGCAGCGTTGTGAAGGAGCCTATATTTCGGAATGCCGGATTGAGCTTGCTCCAAGCCCTAAGTAACTCTTATGGGTGGATGTACTGGGAAGTTTACGCCCGTGGGGTCCCGTTCTGAAGTTTGGCGGGAGATTTTGAGATATGCTAGCTTGCCGCTAGTCGTTAGCCTAATTTGGTGCATTGTGAAGGAGCTAACGACCCGGGGTGTCGAATCGAGTGGGACCAAGTTCCAAAGTGAATCTTATGGTCACTTGTACTGGGAAAATCTTAGCCCCGGAGTTGGATTTCGAGATTTGCCGGGAGATCTTGGCAATGTGCCCCTTTTGGGTCTTTTCCGCTAAAATGAGGGTGTTGTGGAAACCCATCAAGACGAGCTCGTTTAGGGACGAGATTTTAACCCAAAGTCGCTTATATGGTGGCTTACTGAATGCCCGGAAGAGTTCCTGAAAACTCCTCTTAAGATAGATTTTAGAGGGGGGTGTGACAACTCAAGCGCTAGGTGCGTATACTGGTGAGACATGTGCAATGTCTTTAAAACCTCCTTAGGGGGGGAAGCCTAGGTGAACCTTGGGTAAGGCCAAGGGGGCTTCGGTGGTCTTTGGGCTTTAGCCGTGAACCCTCTCGCCCTTAGACATCGTTGGGACAGTGTTGGAATGTTGTGATTGTGTTGGCTGGGAAAAGTGATATTTTATATCCGGTTGTGCCATTCGAGTGCCGGGTCCCGGTGCGGTACGGGCCCGCTCATGTATGCTTCGAGATAGCTTGTGACCCTTGTATCCTATATTATTGTGGGTACATTCTCTTCCTAAACAACGTAAAATTGGGGATGGAGGCTCCGGGTAGGCTGACTTATGCGGGACGCGACCGTGTAAGTGCCGCACGAGCCCTTTTTCCGTTAAGGAAAAAGTCGGCCCGTGACACGTGGCATGTTGGCTACGCAAGCAGCGTGCTCAGCCCGAACGACGCGTGTTCTTTTCGATTTCTCTTGTTTTGGTTTTTCCGGACTCCAGTTTTTCCCTTAACACTCGTAATGGAATATGATATTTCATTAAAATATTTTAAAAATACATTATAGATATCCACGGATTAGACCCACTTTCACTGCGCGGGACACCGATCCGACCCTAAGATTCCATCTGCCCCAACAAATATATGTATAAATGTAATGATGATTTATATTTATTGTTTACTATTATAAACAAAACATATTTAAATAAAAAAACCATACCTTATTAATTGTTATACTTTATATTTATCTTTTTATTGAAATTTTTAGTTTTTAGAAACTTAATTCTTTGTGATATTCAATATTTTAAATAAAAATAATAAAAATAAGAATTCAGCTCGACCCGTTCCATTGCCCAAATCCTAAATTATAATCCTAACCTTTTCGAGTAAGGACCTATATCGGCCCAATCCATTTTACGCATCTTACCGGTTTGGGTTTTCGGGTCATGGCCCAAATAAAATGCACCGCGCCATGTAAACCCCCACCACCAGCGAGTCCCCTCTCTCAGACTGGCTGCCTAATAATCTCGAGGTAGGAGCAAATTTAGCATAGCATTTACCCATTGTACACAATCTCTGTTTCTCCCAAATTGCAAAAAAGCACAAGATGAATGGTGCTTTAAAATCAGCCATTTTTAACCCACAAAGCCGCGTCTTTAATCTCCGGGCTGCTCTCTTCCATTCCACTCCTGTCCTTGAACGTAAAAGGCGCAATCATGGGCATACATCCGTCAGTCTTTTTATCATTCACTTTATATTTCCCATGTGGGTTTTGTTCATTTTATTTGTATATGCATTGTTGATTGATTTTGATTCATGATAAGGCAAAAACAAAAAAAAATTGATTTTTTGAACCATTCAATGTTATCTTATATTGAATTCTATTGTTTTTGTATATTTTCTTTTGGGATTGATGTGATTTGAAGTAAAAACTATGAGTTTTTTTATTTTTGGGAATCTGAAGGGTTGTGGGAAATGGTATACAACTATACATTCATCACTCAATTTAAATTTTTGGATTTATTCTCAAGGGTAGAACTTTGTCAATTATTTGTTGTTTAATTCTTCGGCTTGTGATGAAAATTTTGTTAAACAATCTCGTATGGGGGAGTGAGCTTCTGATTAGAAGTTTTTGTGTTATGGAAAGAGGATTAAGGAAGGTTGCGGACGTTTAGTTTATTCTGCGTAAAGAGGTCTAGAAATTGTGAAAAAATTGTTCTTTATGAGGTTTGAGAGATAGCGTGATAGATTTCACATAAGATTTAGTTCTACATAGGGAAAAATTGTAGAACAAGATTGGTGTTACGGAGTAAAGTTGAATCCAGTACTATGTGATGAGGATGGGTATGATTGAATTTCTGAACATTAACTTAGAAGATTGTAGATTAACTCTTGTTTCTCTGTCATAATGCCAGTCATTTGGTGTAAATTAACCTCTGGATGCGTAAGGTAGTTAGTGTTGCACTTGTTTGAAATGTTATGTTATGTGATCATGATTTTATACCATGGCCTTGTTTCTTAGGATTGTTTTTTGTGTTATGAACTAAGTGGACCAATTTGTCTTTCAAACTGAACTCAACTCTTTCTATTATTTATTGTGATGTTTTTGTTTATTTTTCTTGTACATCAAGCAGAAATCTCTACTGATAATTAACTCTGAAGTGAGATGCGAATTAATGTGGTGCCCATATTGTTTATTTGCAGAGATCCCATCATATTTCAGACTTTTGTTCCAAAAGGTTCAGAAGGACACAATCAAAGCAATCAATATTTCATAATATTAGTGCATTTGCAGACCACATAATTCAGGTTAGTTTGCATGTTGCTATTTTTTATACGCTTATAGTGATATTTGGTTGTGCTATGAGCTTATGATTATATATTTGTCTCCAAAGTTTTCTCATAGTTACTGTTTTATCTATTCCTGGTTGAAATATATTATAAACTCGAGTTCATGTTTCATGTTCTTTTGGCTTGTAGATGTTAGACTCTGTCTCTAGTTATGAGGATAATACTGGACGGAGGAATTCATCTAGTAATTATGGCTATAATTTTTGGGATCATCATCACTGGAGGTCTCGGAATAAACAGAACTCTAGATCCCGAGTTGAAGAGGATTATGAATTCGAAGAGGAGTCAGAGAGTCCAGAATTAGATATGGCTTCACATAGGCAGGCTCTTGGACTAAGTGCTTCCGGTCCTCTAAAACTTGAAGATGTTAAAATTGCGTAAGTTCTCGATCTATCTCATTTTTCATTTGCCCTTGGAGATTATTCTGTTTTTCCCAAGCATTGCTACTGCTAACTGGAAGATGTTTCCTCATTTGTCTGATCTCCATTTGCGTCTCCACTTACAGATATCGAGCTTGTGCACTGAAATGGCATCCAGATCGTCATCAAGGGTCTTCAAAGGTATTCTCCCCTTCGATCAGGGATTCCTATCCATCGACTTATACTTCTAGAAAAAAAGTAATACAATACAAGCATCTTACAGCACAGTCCACATCTCACTATGAATAAAACCACTTTCCTAATTAAGCAGACTCATTAACCAATTTCATGGGAACGTTTGATTTACATAATCTGTCATATTCTCAACCCTTATGCATACTATTCAGAACAACCTGATTGGTTCTAACGCTCTTAACTGTAAATATAATTCATACAGGCCGTTGCAGAGGAAAAATTCAAGTTTTGCAGTGCAGCATATCAATCTTTATGTGATAAACTGGCTGTGGATTAAGGATTCCATCGAACTGACTGCAGTTCTCCGAGCATCCCATAGATGTAACTTACTTATTTATCAAAATTAGAACGAAAATTTCATAGATTTTTCAAGCAATGGTGCTTGAATGAGTAGAATAGGTTCTCTATTTATTGTTGTAGTCCCATAATTATCCAGTAATGGCAATGGCGTGTGATTTTTCCAATGCCATATGTTTCAGAGCATACCTGTGTATTTTTTTTTTGGTCTTGTTGAGGCCTGTACAATAAATATAGTTACAATTTGAATGAATAACATTGGAATTTGCAATAGTGCCGTTGCCATGCTAGGTTTGGGATGGTAATTTTCCCAATGGATTTGTGATATATTTTTATGTTCTAATTTAAAAATGAGATGAGATAAAAAAATGTTTTGAAATTTTTAGCGGGGACGGGATTTTAGCATAAGGGAATTAGGATATTTTTTTTTCTTTTTCTTGGAAAAGATTGCAGAATGAGATCATAATGATTTTTTTATTCCGATTATATATATATATATATATATATATATATATATATTGTTCGTTTGGAATATATTGTTTATTATTTATTTTTATAAGGATTATTTATGATTTTGTGTTCAGTTGAATCATTGATTTTTTTACGATTTTAAATAACAATCTTATCAATTGAGCTCATAGCATAACAAGTTAGTTTTAATTTCTGTAGAAAGGTCATTAATTTGATTTGATTTCATTTTTATAATTTGAAATTGAATCGGTTAATTATTGTTCTACAAATTGGGGTCAAATTTAATCAGTGGTTAAATTTCAGTTAACCCCTTATTTTTCAATAAATATCAACTTACACCAAGTGTTCAGAATAATTTCCGCGCGGGTCCTCGCGTACAATTGGCATTTGCCTTGTCCGAACTGATCCAGTCAATCACCATTCATCTCAACTAACAAGGCAAACGCATGTTTGGCTTCAACTAACTCCCCTTGTCAATTTTTTGTTTTGCTCATAAAGATTTCAACATCAACGATATAATCGCGAAATTATGCTAAAAACTGTACAGATTCTGGGTTCTTCATCTGGGTTTCTTTCACTTTTAGTGAAAAAATCACAAACAAACTGTTACGGCCTTTCTTATATCGCAATATCAACAAACCCACCATCGTATTCCACTTCAAGAATACATTCAACGGCAACAACAAAAGATTCTTTAGTCTCGCCGGCGTTTTTGACTCGGAGAACTCGTTGTTTCAGAGCTAATCGTGTGTATTCAACTCGGTCTGAGTCAAACCATGATGCCACTTCTTCTTCACCAGTTGCAGTTAAATCAGCTGTGAGATTTTTTTTTGGTAGTTTATGTCCTTAACTTAAATGGGTTCCATTTCAATTCTGTAAAAATCTTGAATTGTGTTGTAATTTTTGAAAGTAATTTATTAAATAAGCTCAAATTAGGAGTTCTTTGTAATGTTTCTTTGAATTTGTATGTAGCAACTATTTCTCAATTTGCACAGTTTTAACATGTATGTTTTTGTAGGGCAATGTTCGCAAGATCAATTTTTGTCAGTGGTGTGGTGGTCCAACCAAGCATGAGATACCTGATGGAGAGGAGAAAATGAGAGCCATATGTACAGTTTGTGAGAAAATTGCCTATCAAAATCCGAAAATGGTATGATCTATCAATTGCACAGTTGAAATTGGTGTTGCTTTTTGAAGTTGTATAGCATTTGTTAGTCTAAATATAATTGAAAGATTTGAATTTTGCGGACAAGTGTTGAGTAACTACCTTTTTATTGTTAGGATTCTCTGGGATGATGTTTTGAAATCTTATGGGAACTTGGGAAGTGGATTATTTTATTATTATTATGCTTCTTTTGAAATTATTCTGGATTGTACGAGGTTAAGTACAAGTATTGTGGTTTGTGTTAATTGCAATGAAATATTACTTAAACTGGCTTCTTCATTCATGATGTGAATGGATTTGCAATATTTTTAGGAGAAGGTTCACCCTCCCCTCCCGGGTCCTGATTGTCAACAATCATTGTGTATCTATGTTTGTTCTCAATAATCCTATTTAGCCACAGCATAAACTATGAACATGGGCAGGATATCAATTTTCTTTTGTTCTATCATTAAGCGCCTAATCATTTAAGGAGTGACAGAGTTGTTCTAAACTAAATTTCGTTTTATGAAATTATCATTCTTTTGGGACATTGTATCACAAAATGTATTTATTATTGTACTTCATACTAGAGACACTAGGATGAGGCTACTAATATGTTAGTTATATGGAATGGCCATGAATTATTGGAGTGGATGTGAAGTAATCGTAATATATTAGAAAGTGAGGAGAGATACTGCCGTGAGATGCTGTGAAATAGTATTAAAGATGCAAAACAAGGGCATCTAATGTTTAAATGATGGGGATGTTTAAGCTTGTATGCTTAAAATACATATGATTCTTATCATCCTTTGAATGCGCTACCATTTTGGTTAAAATTTGTTTAAATTGAAAATTATAGGTTGTAGGCTGCCTCATTGAGCATGACAAGAAGATTCTACTTTGCAAGCGAAATATTGAACCGTCTCATGGTCTTTGGTATGTATTTTGGAGTTTTGATAATGATTGGATCAATTTGTCTATTCCTTCACCAACTTCTCACCAAAAGTATTAAAATCTCAGGCTGCTTTTTCCTTCTTTTATTTTTTTGATGTTCACTGGATATGATTTTACATAATTGGAGGATACTGTACATAGGACTCTTCCAGCTGGTTACATGGAAATCGGGGAGTCAGCTGCAGAAGGGGCATTTAGGGAAACCTGGGAAGAGGCACGAGCAGAGGTAGAAGTGCTGTCACCTTTTGCTCAACTGGACATTCCCCTTATAGGCCAAGTAAGGAAGAACCATCATATTATTCCTTTATTTATCTCCTTTGCACTTGCTCATTTTATTTATTTATTTATTTCTGTTGATAAGCAGACTTACATAATATTCTTAGCGAAGCTGAAAAAGCCCCACTTCTCACCGGGTCCAGAATCTTCAGAGTGCCGGCTTTTTGCTCTTGATGAGATACCTTTTGATTGTCTGGCGTTTTCGTCAATCTTTGTTACCTTAAAATTAGTGAGAGCCTGCTTTGAACATATGACATAAATATCTTTAATTAATTGATTGCATCACAAATAATATCTTATGCAAATTTTAATGTATATCCTATGCTGCAGTACACTGATGATATTAGAGCGGGAAAACTGAACTTTCACTATGGTACCATAAGTAAAAGGTATTTCTGTTTGTATAAGCAAATTCCGGGATAGCATACTCTTATTAACATCACCTTAACAGAGTTTCTTTTTAATTAATTAATGATTTTCTAATATTATTTTTTATTTAAAATGCTACATTGAAAAGTTTCATCAAGTCTATTAAACTATCCGTTCTTTTAATCAAAATAAAAAGAGTCATTTGTTCATTCTTTATAAGCTCCTTCTCATAGGTTGTTCCTTTCTTGCTGCTTTGATTGCAGGCCTGGCTCAAGCCCTTCTGATATTCGTGCCTTTTCTCTCGATTATCATTTGCAATCCTGACATGTGATTACTTACCCACATCAGATGAAATGAACCACTGTACGTAAGTGAAATGCTGAATACACGGAATTCCATTCTCCACGCATTGCACACTTGTTGCAATGTTTGAGGTTATATAGTCACGAAGCTTAATGTTTTCAATGTTACATAGGATCCCTAGATGGGGACTTAAATTGGTTGTTTATTTAATATGTCAATCTGCTGATAGCTATTTGATATGCATTTATTCAAAATCAATGTTAGTTGCTTTTCCCTTTTACATTCATTTTCAAAACTTTGGTTTCACTGGTTTCAAAGTCCTGTTGGTGTTAGAAACCTGATAGTTGAAGGAGCCGTAAGCATATTGTTCAAGTTGGAGTGCGTGAAAACTCATTTTTCAAGTTTTGGCTGTCTTACCTTTTGTATTTCAGCTTCATGTTACTTTGATCAATCACCCTAGTGCGTTACGTGAAGAGTCCCTGAAGGAAGAAAGTCTGTGACATCGCAATCGGTGACTGCTTCATTTGAGGAAGAGCAAGAGCTTTAAACCCCCTTCTGCAAAGGCTTTCTTTCTTCTCATTGTACTTGCCAAAATCCAAAATGGGGAAGCTTGTAGCAAATTCAGAGCTTGTCTGTTTTGAGAGATGGAGTTTTGTTCCAGCTTCAGGTTGGTTGGTCTTGTGGATTACATTTGAAACAATTTGGCTTTGGAAGTGCTAATTTTCTGTTTTTCTTTTTCAATTGCATGTTTTAGGAAAAACAATATTCAACTTTGATCGACTGCTGTCTCATAATTTTATTTTGGATTATTATCATTTCACTATTTCTTAAATTAGAAAATAACAAATAAGTATAAAAAAATATCGGGATCTAATATTTTACTACTATATCTTTACAAAATTTCCATTTTACTATAAAATATTACATTTTACTATAAGAAGTATTGAGAAATAACAAATGAATATAAGAAATATTGAGGTATAACATTTTACTATTATAGTAATTTTTTTTTTTTTAAAAAAAAAAATAGAGCAGTAAAATGTAAAGCTTGTAAAGATATAGTAGTAAAATCTTAATTTTCTGCAAAGATATAATGGTAATATATAAAAAGATTTTATAGTAAAATGTAAAGTTGGTAAAAATATGGTAATCAAATATTATACACTTACACTCACACCACAATAATTCTTGTATCCATATGTTATTTATCAACTTTTGAAGTAAAAAAAAAAACTTGACAATCTTCAGGTTCAGATAGTTTGGACGCGTGTTTTGTATAATAGAAAAACGTTGTTTTATGAGTCAATTAGTAAATCAATGTTGTTTTATTGAACAAAACATGTGATTGGACGATCCGAATGTCCGAACACGAACATGACCTAAGAAATAATAATAATCCTTCTATTTTTCTCTTTCAACATAATCATTAGTAACAAATTGAGTTGTATACAGTGCCGAAATCACATAGAGGTGAGAGGGGCAATATGAAAATTTGTTAAAACGTGTCATATAAATTAATGTAAAGTTTGGTTTATTAATGAGATAACTTTGATTTGCACACTAAAATGAAGAAAATTTAATATTTATTTATGAAAATCAAATTTTGTCCATATTGAATTGGTGTTGTTGCTAGAAAAGAATAATGAAAATAATAATGCAACTGTCTGTATCTATGCTATGTTTGAATTGATGGAAGGGAATGAAAGTGAGTGAAATGTAATTTAAAATATTTAAAATTCATTATTTGAATTGATGAAAGAGGTTAGAAGAGAGTGTATGGAGTGTAATAAAAAGGGACATTGAGTGATTGAAAATGAGTAGCCCAAATCAGGGAGGTTGTGGAGGAAACGTAACTTAAAAAATAACATTACATGTGAAGATAAATTTGTCCATTGAAAAAATAACACTAAAATATTTGTTTTGTTTTTCTGTTTTTACTTTTCAAATTTAAAATGACATAATTGTCTTTATAACTTATCTAGTTAAGTTACGTTACGTTACGTTACGTTACGTTACATTCCATTACTTTTTATTTACCAAATAATATTTTGTAATATTATATTATAAATTTTTATTTTTTTCCAAACAAGATTATAATACGTTACTGTGGACGCTTGCTTTCGCTTATGGTCCACAATCGAGAATTTTTAGGAAGGAGCATTAGCGATCCTGCAAGACAAAGGTAGAGTGAGCGGGGAGTTCCTACCTACCGGTGTGGTAGGTGCCGTAGGCACTCTGACGCTCAAGTCAGTAGTGAAGACGAGCGGAAAGTAATGGAAGAGGAATGTTCAGGGTTACCTTGACCTCCGTAGACTACCGTGAGGGCGGTGAGCCAGTGTTTAGAGGATGAATTCTTACATAACCTTCCCGCAACTATGAGTTCTGCGTCCTTTTATAGGCTATTATGAGGTGGGTCATTTAATACATTAAATGATAAACTTTTCAGTGCAAAAACGGCTAACTTTGTGGGGGTAATTAAGGAAAAGACGTTTTTCGATTTGGGTGTGGGAAAGTCAATAGGTTGTGATGTGGGATCCTCTTAGTATATGGGCATGAGAAGTGTTTAGTTCCTTGGTCCATCATTGACCCATGAATTGGCTGTTTGTAGGAGTTGGACTTTAGATAAGAATAATTTAAGTCTCATGGGCCGTATACTGTTAGGCATTTGGGTTTGGAATGATATTGGGCCGGAGGTGAAAAGACAATTTTGCCATTGGCCCAATTTGGCCTGCACATGACAGTCGGTCGGTGGAAATCCGGAATGGATATTCTCTCTTTATTGAAACGTGCGACGTAGCCTCGTAGAGATTCTCCTTTCCGCTGCTGAATTGCGTTGAGGTCGTCTGTGGTTTTCTCAAGTTTACAAGAGCTTTCAAAGTGCTCCACAAATTATCAGCTAGTTTCTCATACGACCTAATAGTCCTGTAAGGTAGATTGATGAACCAAGTGAGGGATGTGTTGAGATTTTTATGCCCGACAAGCAAATGTGTTCGAAACATGATTGAATAATAAATTTATGATTCGATTTTATTCCATGTATGCATTTTGATTTGCTTTATAAAATTCATGAAAATTTCGTGATTATTTATGTAACTTTAAATTAAACATATATGTCTATGTAAAATGTTACACACATATATGCATGGATAAAATTTAAAGAGTAATAATCAAAATTTGCCCATGATTATGATTTGAAGTTGGGAATCTTCAAATCCAAAGTCATAAATACTGTTCATTTCATTATGATTGGTATAGTTCTATCCATACTATATTATGTAGAAACATAGAAATGAATGTATTTTATATAGTAGGATTATATTGGACAGGACCAGATAAAATTGAAAAGTTCTAATAATTTCCGTTAAATAAAGAACATCAATTTTATCATAATGATGGTCATATATGTGATGATCTTAATTCATTGTATTTAGCAGACTCCTATACCATATTAATTTATTCTTTAATTTACTCGGTATGACTTTGTATTTATTACATTTCGTAAACCATGTATTTTAGGAATGAGTTGAATGAATAGCTGAGAATGCTAACCTGATACAATGAAATCCGTTCATAAGATTCCTTTATTTGTTAGTTCAGGACCTGAAAGATTAGCGCGTAAATTCATAAAAATTATGAATTAATTGTTCACTTGAGAACTAATGGAAGTCAAGGATAAAGATAGTAATTGGAGATGTTAACGATTTTTTATACCTAGCTCTTTTACGAATCTTTTATGGAAGATCATTGCATAGGTAATGACTATATCAATGGAAGAATACTTTGAGTAATTAATTCTATAATTCCGAGAGTACAATCCTGGGTATTTAGTGGAGTTACTCCAGAATTAATAAATTTGTTTGATTAATAAAAGAGTTTATAATTAATCGACGGAATTATTGGAGCTTAGAATTATAGGTCCATCGGTCCCCTCGTCGTCTTCTACCATTGTTCGAACGATTATAATTGTGAAGAAAAATAGTTGAGAATTATTTAAAATAATTATGAATTAATTTTACACTCTAATTATTCCATGTAATTTTGTTTGGAAATTATGATAAAAGTTGTCATAATATATTTATCAATAGATAATGTATCTATTTATTAATTTATGAAAATTAATATTTAATTAATTTGATTAATTAAATTTTAATTTGATTTATTAAATTTTAATTTAATAAGATAATATTTCAAAAGTTGAAATTTTGAAAATTTATTTTAATGAATTATCTTTGATAAATTATGAGATAAATATTAAATGATTTTATTTTGATTTTTTGAAAATAAAAAATTAATAATATCCTTAATGGATTTGCTTGACATGGTTTTGATAAATCAATCAAAATCAAAAATGTGTAAAAAAAAAGGATGAGAATTTGATTTGATCAAAAATTGATCCACATGAGATATATAGCAAATAAAACGTGCTGTGTTGTAATTGATTTTGATCCTTTGATCAAAAATCAAAATAACACAAACAAAAGTAGAATAAGAACAAAAACAAAAAAAAAAACGTGAGTGCTGGAAAAGAAAATAAAAAAGAAAGAGTTTTCTTTTATTTTTCTTTGTTTTGGTTTTGAGAAAACTAAAAAGAAAATAACATCCATGATTCGTCTTATGTGCTAAGTACACGAATTCTTCACAAAATTAGAGTGTTCTTCGTAATTATTTTCACGCCCACACGTGCCGTTGGAGGTGAGGAGATAAGTCGAGGAAGATCATGGTTTAGAGAATCGTGATTTATAGAGATTCAGATCTACGTGTATATTTCTGATTTAAGTTTTTAATATTTATGTTATTAATGTACTAGAAAAATAAGGATCCGATTTTTTATTGTTATGAAAAATAAATTTTTTTCCTGTTACATAACATAATTTCCGCTGCGCATGAACTCTGAAAACCAACAAATGGCATCATGAGCGGTCGTATTTATTCTAGTATATTAATAAGAATGATTTATTGTAAATCATTTTTATATGTACGTAAAAGAGTGGGCTATGCATTTTTTTTTAATTATCACGATGATGAATGTATTGATATTGATTGTATGGTTGACTTTGGGTTATGATTTTAATTTTCTATTTTATATATTGGATATGTAAACCCAAAAAATTAAATAAGTATTTCTTTATGTAATTGTAAATTATTTATAATTGTTCGAGATCAAGATCAAGACCAAGCCAAAGAGACGATGGATTAAGACAATATTTTACACTAAATATAATTATTTTTCCTAAAATTTTTTTACTACTGCACTGTGCACTGTTGCATGAGCAGCAGCCTCGCTGCTACACATATGTGCAGCAGCCAGCCGCACAGTGCAGCAGTGAATAAAAAAAATATTTGTTTTTGGGTGAAAGTCACTTGGAAATTTAATTATATTTTTTCCAGATTTGAGATTAATGTAATTTTATTTTTGGTTATTTGTAATTTTAGAAATACCCAAATTGTCAACCCGGTTAATATCCAAATTTATTTATTTTGTGTGAATTATAAAATGTTTATACTCATGCATATTTTAAATGTCATATAAATTAGCACAATGCCTACTCTTGCATTATAACATGCCATACATACATGTGCATTTTCATAAATTTATTTATGATAGTAAATAGTTTATAATTTGATTAAAAACTATTTTAGAATTTTTATCGATTAGTCGATTAAATAAAATTTGTGAATAAATTTTAAATCGTTAAAATTTGTAACGTCACAAAATTTAGTTCTAAGCATTTCAAATAAATTGTTTATCATGAATAACTTAAATGTTTCATAATGAATTTAAGTTTTATTAGTAAAGCAGATAATTTTATCATGAAACAATTAACTTGGTAATTGAAGACCTTTAATATTGATTTCTTAGTCTTTTTCCGCTAAGTTTTCAAAACATTAGATGTTTTACAGATAAAATCACTAAACTTAAAATAATGAGTGGGAGCGGGTAGTTTGTCAAAACGTCATTTGGTCTCCACCGTTAGTGCAACATCGTAAAATCTAAGTGGGGCTTCGTGATGACTTTAGTTTCATCCTCCCTAAGGAGAGTGTTCGCTTAGGTTAATATCAAGGTTGTACTTCTTACGATAAAATTTATAAATATATTTCATAATTAACTTACCCTAAGGTGGTTACTATGAGTTAAATTTTAAGGATCCAAAATGGTGGGTTACACTCATTTGAATGTAGTTAAACGTGTTAATTACATTTAGACCAAAAATCGGTTATTAATAAATTTTGAAAATATGAGATGTTTTGAAAAAATTTATTAATTGAGATTGTCTCTATTTTAATAAGGTGTTGTGATCGACCCTAAGGCAACACAATATGCTTATTAAATTTTCCGAGGCTATAATAGTGCATATATATTTTTGTGTTTTGCATATGCATCATGCATCATGATTACTATGCCAAATTTATTTTGAATTTTATCCATGGAATAATTTAGAATATTTTTTTTAATTATTTCAAAAATATGTCAAATCCAATCATAATACTGATTGCTACTGAAAAATCAACTGGTGATTACTTTGTTAAGTGGAAGAATGACATGAATATAATACTTGTGCTGAATAACTTGAAGTTTGTCCTGATAGAGGAATGTCCTCCCAAACCTGATGTGAATGCCAACAAAAACATTAAAGATGTCTATGAAAATTAGGTTCGAGCAAATGACAAGGCTCGTTGTTATTTAATTGCCTCCATGTTCGACGTGCTTAAAACAAAGCTTGAAAAGACAGAGACTGCTTATGAGATAATAGAGTCTCTACAGGGCATGTGTGGCAAACCCTCTGATCAAGCTAAACATGAAGCAGTTAGGAAAGTCATGAACTGCAAAATGGAAGCTGGAACCCGTGTTCGTGAACATGTGCTAATGATGATTAGTATGATTCATGAAGCTGAAATCAATGGGGCAACTATAGATGAAGGCATACAAGTGGACTTAATTTTAGAAAGTCTTAGCCCACAATTTCTCCAGTTCAAAAGAAATTACTTTATGAGTAAATTGAGTTATAATTTGACTCAATTGCTTATCGAACTCACAACTTTTGAATTTATTTTTGTGGAGAACAAGGTAGAAGCAAATGTTGTGGAACCTTCTCCCTCCAGCTATTCTTTAAAGAAGAGGAACATAAATAATGAGAAAGCTAAGTGTTCAGGAGCTGAGAACACAGCAAGAAACAACAACAAAAGAAACAAGCCAAATAATAATCAAGGTAAATCAGATTTACTTGTTACTAAATCTTGTTTAGTTGAAAATGATTTATCACCCTGGATAATTGATTCATGGGCGACTAATCATATTTGTTGTTTCTTATAAAAGCTTGATTCTTACACAAGACTTGCTGATGGGGACTTTACTTTAAGAGTTAGGAATGACGCCTTAGTTTCAGCATCAACAGTTGGACAAATAAAATTTTATGTTGAGAACAATAAATTGTTATTTTTGACTAATGTTTATTTCGTACCAGGGTTTACTAGAAACCTCATTTCAGTTTCTCGACTTATGAACAATCTTATTTAGTTTCTTTTGATAATAAATCAGTTGTTATTTCAAGAAATGGTTTGAATATTTGTTCTGGTTTTATTGAAAATGGGCTCTATGTAATAAGGCTTAATGTTAATTCACTATTGAATGCTGAAATGTTTAAAGTAGCATTGTCCAAAACAAAGAAACAAAAGATTTCTCACACTGATAACACATATCTATGACACCTAAGACTTGGTCATATAAATCTTGACAGGATAAATAGGCTTGTAAAGGATGGTCATTTAAGAGAACTAATTGTTAGTACTCTACCAGTCTGTGAGTCATGTCTTGAAGGTAAGATGACAAATAGGCATTTCTCTGCAAAAGGCAATAAGGCCCAAGAACAACCGAAGCTCATACATTCAGATGTTTGCGGACCTATGTCTACACAAACAATAGGTGGTTATGAGTACTTCGTTACTTTTGTTGATGATTACTCAAGATATGGTTATGTTTACCTAATGTGACATAAATCTGAAACTTTTGGAAAGTTTAAAGAATTCCAAATCGAAATGGAAAAACAATTAGGTAAATCAATCAAGTGACTTTGATCAGATCGAGGAGGAGAATATCTTGATAATGAATTCAAAGATCACCTATTAGAGTATGTGATTTTATCCCAACTAACTGCACCTGGTATACCTCAGTAAAATGGTGTAGCTGAGATGATGAATCAAACTTTACTCGACATGATTCATTCCATGTTAAGTTATTCTTCACTCCCAAAATCGTTTTGGGGGGTATGCTATACAAACCACAACCTACATTTTGAATGTGGTTCCATCTAAGTCAGTACCTAGAACACCCTTAGAGTTACTGAGTGGCCACAAACCCAGTTTGAGTCGCTTTCGTATATGGGGGTGCCCAACATACGTGATAATGGGTAAGACAATAAAGTTGGAAATACGTTCTGAAGTTTATTTTTTTGTAGGATATGCAAAAGTCACAGGGGGATGTGTATTTTATAATCCTCGAGATAATAAGGTATTTGTGTGGACAAATGCCACGTTTCTTGAGAATAATTATATGACAGACTTTGAACCTCAAAGTAAGATAGTCTTGGAGGAATTAAAATCTGATGAGATCAGTCAACAACTTGCTAGGATTGTTGTTCCACAAAGCAATGAGACCACATCTTCGAGTCAGAACATCTTACCACCTCGTCGTAGTGGGAGGATAATACGACTACCTTTTCGATATAGACAAGAAATTGAAGCACAAGTTGCTATCACTGATGATGGAAGAGATGACCCATTGACATATAGATGTGCAATGGAAGATCATGACAAAAATAAATGGATTAAGGCTATGAAACTTGAGATGTAATCCATGTATTCCAACTCAGTCTGGGAGCTTGTAGATCGACCTGAATGAGTAACTCCTATAGGGTGCAAATGGATCTACAAAAGAAAGAGGGGATTAGACGGTAATGTAGAGACATTCAAAGTAAGGCTAGTGGCAAATGGTTATACCCAAAAAGAAGGAGTTGACTATGAGGAAACTTTTTCACCAGTAGCCATGCTGAAGTCCATTCGAATCTTGCTTTCCATTGCTGCTCATTATGATTATGAAATTTGGCAGATGAATATCAAGACTACCTTTTGAAATGGCTATCTTGAAGAGACAATCTATATGGATCAACCAGAAGATTTTATAAGCAAGGATGAAAAGCAAAAGGTTTGCAAATTGAAAAGGTCTATCTATGGACTTAAGCAAGCGTCCAGATCTTGGAATATGAGATTTGATGTGGCAATCAAATCTTATGGCTTTATCCAAAATCCTGATGAATCTTATGTTTATAAATTCATCAAGGACAAGTGAGTGGTCTTTCTAATACTTTATGTTGATGATATTCTACTCATTGGGAATAATGTAGAACTATTATCAGACGTAAAGGCTTGGCTAGATGAAAATTCCAAATGAAAGATTTGGGAGAAGCAAGTTATATTCTTGGGATCCGTCTTATTAGAGATCATAAGAAAAGCTACTAGCCATGTCTCAAGCACTATATATTGACAAGATGCTTGTTAGATATTCAATGCAAGACTCCAAGAAAGGTAATTTACCTTTCCGTCATGGAGTTGTTCTTTCTAAAATGCAGTGTCCCTCGACACCTCAAGAGGAAAAAGATATGAGACAGATTCTATATGCGTCGGCAGTGGGGTGCTTGATGTATGCTATGCTATGCACAAGACCTGATATATGCTATGTAGTGGGAATAATTAGTCATTTTCAGTCAAATCCAGGATTAGATCATTGGGTAGCAGTTAAGCATATTCTCAAGTATCTACGGAGAATGAGGAATTATATGCTTGTTTATTCTGGCAGGGATTTGATTCCGATTGGATATACTGATTCTGATTTTCAATTAGATACAGATGATCGAAAGTCGATATCTGGATCAATTTTTACTTTTGGTGGGGGAGCTATAGTTTGGAGAAGCGTCAAAAAATCATGTGTTGCTGATTCAACTATGGAAGCCGAATATGTGGCTGCTTGTGAAGTTGCCAAAGAAGCGGTTTGGCTCCGAAAGTTCTTTACTGATCTGGAAGTGGTTTCAACTATGAACAAGCCATTGCCACTTTATTGTGATAATAATGGTGCAGTGGCTAATTCCAAAGAACCAAGAAGCTACAAGAGATCAAAACATATTGAGAGGAAATATCATGTGATTAGGGACATTGTGCAACGCGGAGACGTGGCTGTTCTGAAGATTCCATCTGTAGAGAATCTAGCCGATCCTTTTACCAAGACGCTGTCTGCAAAGAGTTTTGAGGGGCATCTAGAAGGATTGAGGATTATAGACATGTCTCATTTGATTTAGGGCAAATGGGAGTTTGTTGGGATTTTTATGCCCGACAAGCAAATATGTTCGAAACATTATTGATCAATAAATATATGATTCGATTTTATTCCATGTATGCATTTTGATTTGCTTTATAAAATTCATGAAAATTCCGTGATTATTTATGTAGTTTTAAATTAAACATATATGTATATGTAAAATGTTACATACATATATGCATGGATAAAATTTAAAGAGTAATAATCAAAATTTGTCCATTACTATGATTTGAAGTTGAGAATCTTCAAATCCAAAGTCATAAATACAGTTCATTCCATTATGAATGGTATATTTCTATCCAGACTATGTTATGTAGAGACATATAAATGAATGTATTTTATATAATAAGATTATATTGGACAAGACCAGATAAAATTGAAAATTTCTAATAATTTCCGTTAAATAAAGAACATCAATTTTATCATAATGATGGTCATATATGTGATGATCTTAATTCATTGTATTTAGCAGACTCCTATATCATATTAATTTATTCTTTAATTTACTCGGTATGGCTTTGTATTTATTACATTTCGTAAACCATGTATTTTAGGAATGAGTTGAATGAATAACTGAGAATGCTAACCTGATATAATGAAATCCGTTCATAAGATTCCCTTGTTTGTTAGTTCAGGACTTGAACGATTAGCGCACAAATTCATAAAAGTTATGAATTAATTGTTCACTTGAGAACTAATGGAAGTCAATGATAAAGATGTAATTGGAGAGGTTAACCGATTTTTTATACCTAGCTCATTTACGAATCTGTTATGGAGGATCATTGCATAGGTAATGACTATATCAATGGAAGAATACTTTGAGTAATTAATTCTATAATTCCGAGAGTGAAATTCTGGGTATTTAGTGGAGTTACTCCAGAATTAATAATATCGTTTGATTAATAAAAGAGTTTATAATTAATTGACGGAATTATTGGAGCTTAGAATTATAGGTCATCGGTCCCCTCATCGTCTTCTTTCACTGTTCGAACAATTATAATTGTAAAGAAAAATAGTTGGGAATTATTTAAAATAATTATGAATTATTTTTACACTATAATTATTCCATATAACTTTTGTTTGGAAATTATGAAAAAAGTTATCATAATATATTTATCAATAGATAATGTATATATTTATTAATTTTATGAAAATTAATATTTCAAAAGTTGAAATTTTGAAAATTTATTTTAATGAATTATCTTTGATAAATTATGAGATAAATATTAAAGGATTTTATTTTGATTTTTTGAAAATCAAAAATTAATAATATCCTTAATGGATTTGCTTGACATGGTTTTGATAAATCAATCAAAATCAAAAATGTGTAAAAAAAAAAGGATGAGAATTTGATTTGATCAAAAATTGATCCACATGAGATATATAGCAAATAAAATGTGATGTGTTGTAATTGATTTTGATAACTTTGATCAAAAATCAAAAGAACACAAACAAAAATAGAATAAGAACAAAAAAATAAAAACGTGAGTGTTGGAAAAGAAAATAAAAAGGAAAGAGTTTTCTTTTATTTTTCTTTGTTTTGGTTTTGAGAAACCTAAAAAGAAAATAACATCCAGAATTCGTCTCATGTGCTGAGTACACGAATCCTTCACAAAATTAGAGTGTTCTTCGTAATTATTTTCACGCCCACACGTGCTGGTGGAGGTGAGGAGATAAGTCGAGGAAGATCGTGGTTCAGAGAATCGTGATTTATAGAGATTCAGATCTACATGTATATTTCCGATTTAAGTTCTAAATATTTATGTTATAAATGTACTAGAAAAATACGGATCCGTTTTTTTATTGATCATGAAAAATAATTTTTTTTTCCTGTTACATAACATAATTTCCGCTGCGCATGAACTCTGAAAACCAACAGGCTGGGCCTACCAACGTTTCTCCGAATCCTCACATTTCAGCTTCCCATTGTTGATGAGTCAAATTAGTCGACATCATCTTGTATTTGTAATGGACCACAAGGTCATTTAGGTATGTGGATCCATCATATAGCTTCATATCTGGTGGGCTAAATGTTCGTGGTAGTTCGATGGAAGTGATGGATCCCAAAAAGAGAGTATATGAGATCGTGCTGACTCAGGTTTTTCTCACTGGTAGTCTGACACCATGTAGGCTGGAAAGAATTGCATATTTGAACTCCTGTATTTCCTTACGCATGGTGGAGGCAATTTGCCGTGATTGGTCGGTTAGGGAGATATGTTGACTTCTTTTTTGATTTGGTGGATGAATGTTTGATGGCGGATTATCGCTTGCCACTTTGTTGAATGCCTCCAATAGGTTGGACCGAATGGTAAGACTGCGGGGGTGATCTGGGGTTTCACGTCGGTGGGAGGTAGAAGAAATTTGCTCCAACTGCTTCTGGAGGTTCATATTGGAGCTTCGCATGACCGAGTTTTCCTCCTCTAAAACTCGTTACCATTCTTGGAGAATGGCTAACTGAGCGGCCACAGGGTCTGATGTTTGCTCGCTGCTTGAAGCCATGAGTAGCTATGTTTGTAAGGATCGTAAATTAAGAGATCTTCGCTCGCTATAAATCGCTAAGGCCCACGATGGGCGCCAAATTGTAGACTTTGGTTTTCGCCTATGGTCCATAATCAAGAATTCGTAGGAAGGAGGCACTAGCGATCCTGCAAGAGAAAGGTAGAGTGAGCGGGGAATTCCTACCCACTGGTGTGGTGGGTGTCGTAGGCACTCCGACCCTCAAATTAGTAGTGAAGAAGAGTGGAAAGTAACAGAAGAGCAAGGTTCAGGGTTACCTTGACCTCCGTAGACTGCCGTGAGGGCAGTGAGCCGATGTTTAGAGGATGAACTCTTTTGAGAGCTCAAGTATGAGAGCTAAAAACCTCCCTGCAACTATGAGTTTTGCATCATTTTATAGGCTATTATGAGATGGATCATTTAACACATTAAATGATAAACTTTTCAGTGCAAAAACGGCTAACCATGTGGGGGTAATTAAGGAAAAGATGTTTTTCGATTTGGGTGTAGGAAAGTCAATAGGTTGTTATATGAGATTTTCCTAGAATATGGGTCTGAGAAGTGTTTAGTTCCTTGGTCCATCATTGGCCCATGAATTGGCTGTTTGTAGGAGTTGGGCTTTAGATAAAAATAGTTTAAGTCTCATGGGCCGTATACTGTAAGGTATTTGGGTTTGGAATGATATTGGGCCCGAGGTGAAAAGATGATTTTGTCATTTGCCCAAATTTGACCCGTACAGTTACTTTCTATTCCGTTCTATTCTATTGAATTATATTCCATTATAAACATTCCCATTCCATCAATTCAAACATAACATTAATAATTACTATTGAATTATTCTCAAATTGAACTTTTTAGATATAAATTCTGCTTGTTTTAAAATCTAGAAATCTAAAATATTCATAAAAAAGTTACTAAAATGAATTAATGGTTTTTTGGACCTTGAATGTTTCAATCTTAAATAGTAGTTAATAGAGATGTTTTTATAGGGTTCACAAGAAAATTCTAAATTTCAATCGAGATTTAGGATTTTATACCGTTCGATTTCGATTTGAAATGAATAATTATCTCGAATAAAAATTTCAATAACACTACAAAAAAACTCGAGCTTACCAACCAAATATTCGGTCGGTAATTGTGGATGCTGATTTTCGCCTGAGGTCCACAATCAAGAATTCGTAGGAAAGAGACACTAGTGATCATGCAAGATAAAGGTAGAGTGAGCGGGGAGTTCCTACCCACCGGTGTGGTGGGTGCCGTATGCAATCCGACGCTCAAGTGCAAACGAACAAAAAGTAATGGAAGAGCAAGGTTCAAGATTACCTTGACCTCCATAGACTTCCGTGAGGGCGGTGAGCCGGTGTTTAGAGGATGATCTCTTTTGATAGCTCAAGTATGAGAGCTCTAAAAACCTCATTCACTTTAAATTGTGCCTCTTTTTATAGATTATTTAGATATGAGCTTCATTAATACATTAAATTAACTATTTGGTGTCAAAACGACTAATCACGTGGGGATCATTAATCATGAGGAAGACGTTTCTTTGGTTTGGTAGTTAGTAAGTCAAGAGGTTGTTTGGTAGGCCTCTCCTTGGTGTATGGGCTTGTAAGTTTTTAGTTCCTTGGTCCATCATTGGTCCAGAAATTTGATTGTTTGTAGGAGTTGGGCTTTAGATAGGAATAGTTTAAGTCTCATGAGTTGTATACTGTTAGGCATTTGGGTTTGGAATGATTTTAGGCCCGAGGTGAAAAGACAGTTTTGCCATTGGCCTAAATTTAACCCATATAGTTTGTCCCATACTCTCTAAGTCAATGAGTCATTAGCTTGGAGAGTATTCGACGAGTATGTTGTCTAAAGTAAAACACGTTAGCGTACCTGGACGTAGATGTCGTCTGGACCTGTTAAATGTCATACCATGTTAATGAAGCTAAGTACATATTCATGGATGATCCTCAGTCGACCAATCCTGGACATTGATGTCGTTTAGACCTGACCAAGGTTACATCACGCTGATGAAACCCAATAAATATCAAAGATGATTCTCCATCGATCAAATCCTGTTGTTCGGACCTGTCAAAGGTCAAACCACGTTGTTGGAACTAAATAAATATCATGGATGGTCCTCACTCGACCAGATAAGATATGATGTTGATGTCACTTGGACCTGGGTTGATCTTCGGTCGACCCGACCTGGGTGTTGATGTAGTTTGGACCTGGATTGATCCTTGGTCGACCCGACCTGGATGTTGATGTAGCTTGGACCTATCAAAAGTCATATTTAAAGAAAATAAATAAATATTAGGGTTGATCCTTAGTTGACCAGATGAAGGCTAGGACAATCTCCAGTCAACCAAACCATCTAAGGGTTAGAGGAGTCTTCAACTTCGTCCGGACCAGACGAAGGTCTGGGTCTTGAACTCGACTTGACATTAGCTATTGGGGAATGTTCCCGTCAACTAGACCAGATGAAGGTCAGAATAATCCCCAGTCGACCAAACCAGCTAAGGGTCGGGGGAATCTTCAATGTCGTCTAGACCAGATGAAGGTCCAAGTCTTAAACTCGATTTGACATGAGTCATTAGGGAATGTTCCCGTCGACTAGACCAGATGAAGGCCAAAATAATCTCCATTCGACCAAACCAACTAAGGTTGAAGGTGTCTTCAATGTCGTCTGGACCAGATGAAGGTCCAGGTTTTGATCTTGACCCGATATGAGTCATTGGGGAATGTTTCTATCGACTAGACTAGATGAAGGCCAGGATAATCTCCAGTCGACCAAACCAGCTAAGGGTCGGGGGAGTCTTCTATGTCGTTTGGACCAGATGAAGGTTCATGTCTTCATATATGTCGTATGACATTTCCTGTGAACTTGAAACAACAAATCATGGTTAGCAACAAGGAAAAAAAATACTTTTACCTATCGTCTGAAGAGCACATCGATAGGGATAGTTGGTGGCTCTCGAGGGTTGGAACCACGTTATGCCGTTGATTGGACCTGATGGAGGTCCTCAGGATTCTTCACTCTACCTTACCCGATGAAGGTCAGAAGTCTTCGGTCGACAGGACCCGATGGAGGTCCCCGTGATTCTTCACTCTACTTGACTCGATGAAGGTCATGAGGCTTCTGTCGATTAGACCTGATGGAGGTCCATGAGACTTTGGTCGATTGGACCTGATGGAGGTCCTCGGGATTCTTAACTTTACCCGACCCAATGAAGGTCGAGAGGCTTCGGTCGACTGGACTAGATGGAGGTCCTCTGGATTCTTCATTCTACCGGACCCGATGAAGGCCATGAATCTTTGGTCGACTGAACCTGATGGAGGTTCTCATGATTCTTCACTTTACCCGACCCTATGAATGTCATGAATCTTCGGTCTTCTAAACCTGATGGAGGTCATTAGGATTCTTTACTTTACTCGACCCGATGAATGTCAGGTGACTCGGTTGACTGGACCTGATGGAGGTCTAAGAGACTTTGGTCGACTAGACCTGATGGAGGTCTTCGGGGTTCTTCACTCTACCCGACCTGATGGACGTCCCCGAGATTCTTCACTCAACCTAATCTGATGTAGGTCAGAAGGCTTCGATCGACTTGACCTGATGGAGGTCCATGAGACTTCGGTCGACTGGACCTGATGGAGGTCCAAGTGGTTTTTCACTCTACCCGACCTGATGGAGGTCCTCAAGGTTCTTCACTCAACCTGATCTGATGAAGATCATGAGGCTTCGATCGACTGGACCTGATGAAGGTCCAAGAGATTTCAGTCGATTGGACCTGAGGGAGGTCTAAGTGGTTCTTCACTCTACTCGACCTGATAGAGATCCTCAGGTTCTTCACTCAACCTGATCTGATGAAGGTTATGAGGCTTCGGTTGACTGGACCTGATGGAGGTCCAAGTGACTTCCTACGTAAGCTGGAGTTGATGGCAATCCATACATGTCATATGGAGAATATATCTATCCTCTCATGTCGTCTGGAAGAGATGACAACTCTTCCATGTAGTCTGAAGTAGATGACAATCAATGCATGTCTTATGGAGTTGATGATAATTCATCTATGTCGTTTGGAGAAGATGAATATTCTTTCATGTCGTCTGGATGAGATGACAATCCTTCTACGTAGTCTGAAGTAGATGACATTCCATCAATGTCATTCGAGGAAGATGATAATCATTTCATGTCGCATGAAGGAGATGATAATTCATCTATGTCGTATGGGAAATATGGCTATCCTTCCACGTCATTGGGAGTTTATGGCAATCCTTCAATGTAGTCTAGGTCTGTGGATCCACCATATAGCCTAATGTCTGAGGGATGAACTTCCCTGGGAGTTCTATGGAAGTTATGGTCGGCTCGACTTTTACTCACTGGTATTCTAACACTAGGTAGACTGGAGAGAATTGCTTCTTTTAACTCATGTATTTCCTTGCGTATGGGAAGGTGACTTGCTGGGCTCGGTCGGTTGGTGAGATATGGTGACTTCTTTGGTGATGTTGGAGGCAGTTGTCTGGTAGTGGATTGTCATTGGCTATATTGTTGAATGCGTCCAAGAGATTGGATTGAATGGCAGGATTATTGGGGCGATCTGTAGCCTCATGTCGTTGGGAGGTGGAAGAAATTTGTTCCAATTACTTATGAATATTAGTATTGGAGCTTCACATGGTTGAATTTTCCTCCTCTAAAACTCATAACCGTTTTTGGAGAATGGCAAACTGAGTGGCCAATGGGTCTGGTGTCTGCTCGCTACTTGAAGCCATGAGTAGCTATGTTTGTAAGGCTCGTAGACTGAGAGATCTTCGCTTGCTATAAATCGCTAAGGCCCCACGATGAGTGCCAAATTATGGACGCTGGTTTTCGCCTGAGGTCCATAATCGAGAATTCGTTGGAAGATGGCACTAGTGATCCTGCAAGACAAAAGTAGAGTGAGCGAGGAGTTCATATCCACCGGTGTGGTGGGTGCCGTAGGCACTCTGACGCTCAAGTCAATAGTGAAGACGAGCGGAAAGTAATGGAAGAGCAAAGTTCAGGGTTACCTTGACCTCCGTAGACTGCCATGAGGGCGGTGAGGCGGTGTCTCATTCACTCTAAATTGTGTCTCCTTTTATAGATTATTTCGATATGAGCTTCATTAATACATTAAAAGCTTAACCATTTGGTGTCAAAACAGTTAATCACGTGGGGACCATTAATCACGAGGAAGACGTTTCTTTGGTTTGGTAACTGGTAAGTCAAGAGATTATTTGGTAGGCATCTCCTTGGTGTGTGGGCCTGTAAGGTATTTAGTTCATTGGTCCATCCTTGGCCCATGAATTTGGCTGTTTGTAAGAGTTTGGCTTTTAGAAAAAAATAGTTTAAGTCTCATGGGTCGTATACTGTTAGGCATTTGGGTTTGGAATGATATTGGGCCCGAGGTGAAAGACAATTTTTCCCTTGGCCCAAATTTGGCCCGTTCAGTAATCTAAAATTCGGTCGGTAATCACGATTATTGACCAATACGGTCAGTATTTGACTCATCAGTGATAAATTACTGATTGAAATAGCGTCGGTCAGTAACCGACTGACTATATTTCGATCTGTAAAATTACCGACTCGGTAAAATCTATTTATTTATTTATTCATTCGGTCGGTAATTTTACCGATCAAAATATAATCAATCAGTAATTCGGTCGGTAAACTATACCAACCGAATTGTAATTCGGTCGGTAAACTATTCAGTCGCTATTATTATTATTTATCGACCGAAATTTTGGTCGGTGATTTTTGGTCGATAATTGTTTAGAACTTATTTTTATCATTTTCGGTCGGTAAATATCAAAAAATTACCGACCGAAATAGTCGGTTGGTAATTCCACATTTTCTTGTAATGTAAGGATTCAAGATGATTTTTCGTCTCGAATTTTATTATTCATGGATAGAGACCTCGTTTCAAGAATTCACCTATAACCCTTCAAAATTTAAGACAATTTAATAACGCCCTTGAATTTAGCTCATCCTGAATCAAATTTTTGGCTTTTGGCGACTTTAGTCATCAGTGTAGGAAATATTTGCAATAATGAATCGTGGTTGCACCATTAAACAAGAATCAAGAAAAGATCAGAATAAAAATGAAAGAATTCTAATTAATAGAGTTTGTATTCAAATTTTCTATTAATTCTCGTAAAGCATTAAGAAGTTTCAAAAACTGATCTGGAAAATGAAAACAAATATTTGATCAGATTATTGTATCAGTAAACTCATGAAACGAGTATATAAACAATAAGATTTGTAATTCTGGAGATATTTTTAGATATTGATTATCATCTTAGAAGGGATAATTTAAAAAGAGGGTCATGCTTTTTAACCATGAATTAATTCTCTCCCTAAACACATGCTAGAGCTGTTTATTTTTATTTTTATTTTTTTTCCTGCTCATTTTATTCTCACACATATTTTAGCATTAACAAAACATTCTGCCATCATCTCATAATATTGAATCCTATAAGAGTTTCTAGATGAGTTTTGGATTCATGTAGGTTCTAGTAATTAATTTGATTTTTCGGTAGAATTTTTATTTATTTTGTTTAAAAAAAAATAATGTTATACCATTATAATCAGTAGCGGACCTACAAAAATGATTTAATGGGGGTTATTATTTTTTTCCCTTAATAGTAAACCTGAATATATATGAGAAAATATCACTCAAAGGTAACAACCTTTAGGCTATTTTATTTTTATTTTTAGGTTTATTCTATTCACTATTCAAATTTTTCTTCACCCATGTAAATGAGATTCAAATCCTAAATCTATTATTTCTATTAATGAGATTTTTACGGACTGAATTAGCTGATACCCATTTTAGGTAGTGTTTGATTCATAATTTTCATGAAAAATGAGCAAAGGAATAATCATTTCATTAGTTGGTGGGTATTTAGAAAGATGATCATTTTCCATATTCATTCAAACTCCTATTCAAATATGAATGATTGACCCACGAGTAGAACAAATAAATATGTGTAATGATATTCATACAAACAAAATTATACAAACAATTACACAAAAACACTAGAAGCAAATAAAAATCACTACAAAACAAAAATAACTTGACTACTGGAATTTTTTTCTTCTGTTTTTAATATTTTTGTTTAAGTTTTTATATAATTTTTTTTTTTTTAAAGTTTATGGAGAAAGATAATAGCAAATTTAATTAATTTTCAACAACCTTAAATTGATTCTCATGCAAACCACTCATTGATTCAATGGTGAGCAGCTACTCGCCTTATTCTCATGAAGGGCAAGAGTTTGAGAGGAGTTATGGTAGTTCTCTCTCTCTCTCTCTCTTTTTTTTTTTGTTTTTTTAAGAGCCTGAGATAGTTGGAGATTTTACCTGCTCCATTTACGTCCGGGTCGGGTGATTTGGCGGCAGGATTTCCAATAACTTTTTAAAAAATATCCACGCATACGCGTTATATAAAATGAGGTTTTAATAAACAAACCCTCAACTTATTAAGTTAAACACAAAAGTTAAAAGATAAAAAAGACATATTTCAATATATTAAAAGAAAAACAATATTGTATTAAAAATATATTTCATAAACAATATACATATTAGAATAATATTAAAAAAAAAAATCTTTGGATAAAAATAATTAATAAAAAAATATACACATAAAGTCATAAAGTAAGGTAGCGCTTGTTTTTTATCTGAAGTCTAAATAAGTGTGAAATGATTGAAATCTGAATAGGTCTGAATGTAGATGTCTGAATTACATATTTATTTTTCATTTTTAATATCTAAATATAAGTGTTATATTATTTATTTTTATAATCGAAAAATATTGAAAATATAATTTGACATTGATATCATTTTAATTATTATATATATGTGTGTGTTATCTTTATGTACTCTTTTCATTTTTCATCAAACCAATGTTCGAGTGACATCATTGTAATCATGTCATGGTATCATCATCATCCAAATTAGAAATAGATAGACCTGCACATTGCAGTGATTTTTATTTTTCAAAAAGTAAACAAAATATAGTTGGGTTATACATATTTATGCATGTATATATTGCTTGTAAAGATTTTTTTTTTTTAAAAATAATTTATTATGTATAAACATAGATTTTACAAACATCAATACAATGGATACATCATCCTTCTAATCTTTATCATATATTCCATTACTTAATTAAGTAGTATTGACCAAAACCGGCTTAGTCCCCCAAGTAGTATTGAGATGAATTTTCAATACATCTCAATATATATATATATATATATATATATATATATATAAGTTCTAATGAGATAATGGAACACAAAAAAAAAACACGAATCTTGTAAATTATAGTATATTGTAAATATCGAGATGTGTAAAAATTCAATTTATCATAAACATTGATTAAAATGAATTGTAGATATCGAGATGTGTGGAAATTCAATATATTATAAATATTGATTTAAGTGCGTTGTAGATATCGAGATATATGAAAATTCAACATATCATAAATATTAATTAAAATGAATTGTAGATATCGAGATATATAAAAATTTAATGTATTATAAATATTGATTAAAATGATGGCTTAAATATAATTTTATCCTATGATTTCTATGATGTCATGTGACAATACTAGACTAGAAGAGACACATGATAAAAATATATGTAAGTAAGATAAGATATTATTTTTTCATACAATTCCACCCATTTTAAAGTTATTTTTGAATCAAAATTCTTCCACTCAACTTACCTATTTCTTCTCTAATTCAAGCTCAATCACTTAGCTTTAATGTTCCTCCTGTCATTTTTCACTTTGAGAGAGAGATCGATTAATCAGTTCAAAGAACAAAAAGGGCAAGAAAAATAAAAGTCAGAGTTAAGAATTTAGATCCAGTGATCGGTTGGGCTATGTTAATTTTCTGTAACTAAGATTCATTTATATTTATATTATTATTTAATAATTATTAATCATAATTATATTAAAAAAATTCAATACAAAACTCAACTCAGAATCAATCATTCAAGTCCAAGTCGAAACGTTAAATACAAAGACAATTAAAAGATTAGGCTTCTTAGGATAGGAAAGATAGGTATATTCCAATTAATATATTTTTGTGAGATAATATTTACTTTCATTTTTTTTCCTATTTAGATATAAGTTAGGAAATTTCATTTTTCCAAAAGTAAAGTATTATATTGTTATATATAAGATGATTGTTTTTTTTATTTCCTTTGATTTCTTAATGATTAATAAAAATGATATTATTATCCAAAAAAAAAAAAAGATAGCCGAATTGGTTGGTTTCAAATTTAGAAGGATACATTTAATATGAGATAAGATAAGTTAAGGTGCATAGTATTTCTTAAGAAAAATATTAATATTTTTAAAATGTATATAATTATTAATCAGTGGATATATTTTAATTTGAATTTCGGTAACTGGCATGATATTCTATTCTTTTTGTTGACTGTTATTGAGCTTGAGGATTGAAGATGAACAAACTGTAACTGTAAATTGTTCATTAGGTGCAAAAAGTCAAATGATTAAAAAGAAAAAGAAAAAACAGATCATGAATCAATCTGGTTAGAGGCATATCCAATTATTTTGATTTATTGGGGTAAATCAAAATTATATTATTAACAAATTATTATTTTTTTTATTAATTTATATAAGGTAATTTAGTAAAATTTTGGATTGAACGATAACAACTGCCCTTACTAACTTTGAGTCGGATGCATATCGAGATAGCAATATAAGAAAATTTTACCAGTATCATACCAAATAAAAAGCCACCGATTTAACCCAATGTAAAAAAAAAATAAAAATAAAGCTTGTTTATTTGAATATAAACTTAGGCTAAACTAAAAGGCAACAACAGTAGTCACATGGAAGTATGAGAGGGAAAATTTATGCAATGGAAATCAGGAGGGATCTCAGACTCACAGTAATTCCATAACAAGCTCAATGAAGTTGAATGAATCTCTCGTTTGATCACATCCGAAACATTAACTTCAAGGGCAGTGCAAAGGCAAGAGCCTAAGGCTTCAAGTTGAATCAAATTGCCAATCAAACTGCAGCAATAGTTCTTTGATGGTATTCTTTGATTGCTCAAGGCCCTCAATACATCAACACACACATCCAACTCTATAAAATTACCCGAACATGCCGGCTGCTCAGGCTCCGGCTCCGGCGCCGACGAAGGAATACATGTGACCAAAATGAAGATGATGAAGTTTAGAGAAAGCACAAGGGCTTTTGATTTTGATTCCATTAATGAAGCCATATCTCAAAATTATAAACACCCTTTTGATTTATATATAGTTTGTGAATTGTGTTTTTATAAATCCTATGAATTAAATTGGAATATACCAAAGGTCAATGTGCTAGTACAAGTTGCCTAATGACATAAAAGATGTTTATCTTATTGCTTTATTTAAATGTTTAGGCTTGTAATTGCTTTCACGTTTGTGTAAGAGAATATTTATTTTTAGCATAATTATATTGCTGAGTCAAAGAGTGATTGCACCAAACAAAATTAATTCTGAAATATTATATGCTTATAACGCATTTAAATAATTTTGGAGATATATTTCAGATACTAATGTTGAAGGGATAATCTGAAATGACGAGCACGACAGACTTGTTCTTCTCATGTCTAGTTTCTATCATGAATTAGGATCTAATACTTTGTGTTGATGGCTGATTTTGGTCTCAGGGGCAATAAAAGTTTTTTTACTCCCGAGACAATCCTCCTCAAACTGTGAATTTGTTTTATTTATGGGAAACCAAAAGCAAATTTGGCAAAAGATAAATAAATTCACCAATCAACAAAGAGATTTAACGTGGTTCGGCGGATCAGATCCAACCTACATCCACGGGCATAGAACGGACGATGTTTTATTACCGAAATATGTTTCTCTGATCTGTTTTGTGTTTACAAGTCTAATTCTCTCTTGTTCTCTTCTCAACTCTCTATGCCCTCAATAATCTCCATACAAGCACGCTTTCCCCTCCTATTTATAATAGCAAAGAAACAGTTTTTCTTTTCCCATAAGAATTCATAGTTGAAACTACCTTCACTTCCTTTATCCTATTAGGACACTGACTTATCAATTTTTCCCCATGAAAGTAGGATAACTTATATTCTTATCCGTAAAAATAGGATGTCTTATCTTCTGGAGCATATCTCGCCATATTCTCGGTCTTCATGAGGTCGGTCACAATGGTCTTTTGAACTGAGAATGCTGCTAGCGATATGATAATGCCCGACCATCCGGTCTGGAGTGGTCGGTTACCGATCATAAAGTGCTCGGCCCCTTACTGTTGGCTTTTAGTGGTCGGGTCGGCATTAATGATCTTGACCAAGAAGGGAATTACCTTTTTACCCATGCCATACTGCTTAAATATCATATGGCCTGAAAATACCATCAACATCTGTCCCATAGTTCTCGGTTCCAACGAGTATACAAGTTGGTGCTGGGAACTACATAAAAAGAATAGTACTCTTGATGGAGTGACAGCTAGCCTTTGTGAGGAGAAATTTATTGGCCTGTCATCACCATGTCCTCGGCACGATTTGAGTTGCTCGGTCTGACTTCTTTTTCCGCCAGAAGCAAAATCCCTTTATTGCCCTTTTGTAAACCGTCCCTCGAGACGCGCAACCGTCACATCCTCTTAAATGCCCATCAGATCACTTCTAGGGTTTAACGGAAGCCTGCCACTTGTCAACCATCCGTCGTCCTCCCGCCAAAAAGCAAGCAATCCGACCGCCATCGCCAACTCAAAGGACGCCCAATCTCAGCCGTCCATCCAACTCTGAAAGATCATTTTAAAAACGATATGTGGCGTACATCTGAAGCCCTCGTTCGATCCAACGACCACAAATGCACCGAACAGATTATAAGAAAACGGAGTAATACATTGTCGCCTTCTTTTACGAACGCTTCGAATTTTCCCAACCGCGAGAACTCCTCTCTCCCAACTGTGCTCAGTGAAATCAAAGAACGACCAGACCGCACCGTGCAATCTGCAGTCCTTCCAAAAGAACCAAGTAAGTCTTCTGAACGACCTCCCTGCTTTACTTTTCATGAGTTGCGAATCCTGCTTTTTTCTTGTGTGTTTGGCTTTATTTTGCTAGGGAGATATTTATGGCTTGATTGATGTTGTTAGGGCATTTAGAACCCACAAGTTTAGTTTCCCCGGAATCCCAGGGTAACTGTGAAATCCCTGGCCGTTTTAGAAATTAGTTATAGACTGACCTCCCCCATTTTTATTTCTCGGATGTCAGGGATGTCTGACAACATGTATTCCTCTGCAAACTCTGCTAGACCTCCGACCCCCCTGTTTAAGAGCACTCCTCGAGCTCGGGGGCGCTAAGCATAGAGGACCTCGACACTACCCCCACCCCTTCTGAAACTGAACAAGATACTTAACATCAGAGAATATCTCGGAAGGACCCAGAGCCCGATAATTTTCATGTCTAGTTTCTATCATGAATAATTAGGATCTAATACTTTGTGTTGAATACTAGATCAACCATCAAGAAATAAATGAGATTTTCATTAGATAAATTTTAATAGTTGATTCAGTACTCCGTATTGAATTTTGATCATTCTTCCATATACCATAAGAATGTTGATAAATTCTAATTTTTTTTTTCACGCGTGCATGTATAGTAAATGATTAAGATTCAATTATTTATCCATTTTTATCTAATAATTTTCAATAATAATTTATAAAAAGCACAAAGTTATAACACAATATTGAATTCAGGCTATAATATAAAAAGTTATTATAAAAGCAAGGGTAACAGTATTTTGCTACTAGGCTGATGTATATAACCATGAAATTAAAAATTATTAAGGTGCGGTAAGATGAGTTTTTGACTTAGAGCATTTTATGGTATAGATTTGGATAATTTTTTCTTTTAAACTTTGATAGATCTTGCGCAATGAGAGATTTAGATAGATGTAGTATTATTATGGGATAATTAACCACCAATCACAGTCTTAGTCATGCAAATTGACTCCCAAAATTTGCTTACACACAGAGTCCTTTAATTTCAATAGTTGTCTTGATTTTTAACAAAATTTGAAAAATACTTACTACTTTATGTAATATATTTATTTTAAGATCATATCTATAGATTCTATAAATTTTAATTTCAAATTTTTGGATTAATGGATATTACTATTAATGAAATCTGTCGGAAGACTGATATTATGTTATTTTATTTGTTATATTTACTGTAATATGATATTTGTAATTATTATAAAAGTTTTGAATACCTTCAAAGAATACAGTATTAAAAAACGGTATCATAAATATATATATTTTTATTTCATTTTTTATGTGATGCCACGACATGGGAACAATTTATGTTTCATGTTTTTTTAAAGCCTATTTTCAATGTGGCAAAAGAGTTTAATTGATTCAACTATTCATCTCTCCAAAAAAAAAAAACTAATAAAAATGGGAAAAAAAAACTTTAATTTAATATCTACAAAACAAAATTGAATTGAATTTTTTGCTTTGAATGTTTTCTTAAAGTTCATCTTCAACATGGAAGAGTTAAAGAGTATGAAGAGGTTAATTGATTTAAGGTTTTCCTCTTCCCAAAAAATCATTTTCAATGTCATTAATTATGCTACATTAAATTTGTGTGTTTAAACAATTCATTCAATAAATTCAGATGCATATGTATCAGAATTGAGAAAGAAAAAACATTCTACCTAATAACTACGTCTTGCAACTTAATGATTACCTTTTAAACTTTCCATCTTCATCTGTTAATTACTTTGATTGTTTTTTTTCCCCTATTTTGATTGTGTGCTCTATATCAGCTTCATCTTTTACTGTCCAGTATTTTAATGTACAATTTATCATGGCATATACACTATTACTTCATCTCAACAACAAAAGTCATAAATGTGTAATTGAGGTAAAAATTCTGAAGATTTGGACCTCTATTAATCCTAGAGCATATAACTATCTCATGAGTTATATGTTGTTCATTTTTAATGTTTATCTTATATAATTACAATAACGCGTGGATATTCGTATATCAAAAGGATATATGTTACTATTAGAGTAAATTTTATAATTCTACGTCTTTTTCTTGAAGAAACTGAAACCTTAATCCTAAAGATGAGATTAGAAATGAGATCGTGCCCCAAACTCAACAAAATAATTGTTGGCAAGTGTCCCGCCTTAATATTTATACTATTATTTTCTATATTTTGCCTTTTCTTAAAAAAAATAAATAAATTGTAATATCTTAAGATTATATGACGAATAGAAATGGAAATAAAAATTTCGTCCTAGGAAATGAAGTCAATGACTTAGATATATATGGAAAGAATATTCTTGAAATAGGCAAGGAAGGACATTTCGAACAAATTGATGGAGAGTGATTCAAGCTTTGTTTGTTATATATGCGGAATTCACAATCCTCCCTTACTTGGAAACTTCCATCTAAATGGCTTGATCGTCTCTCTTAACGTCGAAATTTTTTTCGCGTCGAATTTTAATTTAGATTATCCTTTAATATTGTTAGTTTTTAATGAATTTTAAAATTGACTTTAAGTTTTGAGGAGTTACAAGAAATTATTTTAGAGAAGTTAAAAAAATTAAATTATTATTGTTTAAGTTACAAAAATAAATCCACAATTAACAAGTTTTATTGTGTTAAAAAGAGTTGCAATTATTTAAAATATATATATACACACACTTTACTGTTTTCAATAGCTTCATATATAAAAAATTTAAAATTTTCAGAATTATGCAGTAGCAGAAGTTACAACTGATGCTAGCGAGCGTCTTTTATGGTAATTATCGCCATCCCTTCAGTTTTTTTTTTTTTTTTTTTGATAATCGAGGTGTCCGGGCCAGCTTACGCGCACCTCGACTAATCCCCGGAACTTGTGCCCCGTGCCCTCAGAAGTTTCCCAACACAGATCAGGGTAAATCGTTGGCTTTTCACACCAGGGGGCATGGCCCCAAGGAAATGTATCTAGTTGGATTCGAACATTGAACCTGAGAGGGAGCAAACCACTCAAGCCCAAAGCCTTTACCACTAAGTCAACCCATTGGGGTTGCATCCCTTCAGTTCGTTTGATAGCCTCCTTCAGAAAAAAAAAAACCACCAGCAAAATTGATGTTTCAGTTTCATTTCCTTCGGCATTTCTTGCTAGCAACTTCTTCTCTCGTTTAGACGGAAAATTAACAAAATCTGTAGCTATAAAGCCCTCTAATTTAATTACAATAAGCTTCAGGTAATAATGAAGAACGTTTCAAGAAATAGGTTTCTGCTTTGTTTTCGGCCTGATGTTGATATGGATAGCTGATTGGTTCTTGATTCTGAAGGCAACGGCTTCAGAAAAAGTACCACTTGGGGTCCAAGTGCCAAAGTACATTTCAGATCATAAACAGTACTGCTCCAAAAGTTACTCAATGAAAAAATTCTCTGTCTAAAGAGGAAGAAAAAGTTTATGCCTGAAGAGTTTTTTCAGTCGGTCATATTCAACAAATCAAATCAAACCCAGTATTAATATCAGAATCAAAGACATCACGCAACAATAATCAAGAACGAGTAGCCAAGCCGAATAAAAAAAAATCTCACTTGTGTATTACTAGTTCTTGTTCCAGTAGCAGTTGCTATGCCATAAGCTTGTTGCTAATGAGTCTGGCTGTGACAATTCTATGGGATGCTAATTTGAAGAAAATTCCATATGGATGATGTTCCCAACCAAATATTTTGGGTGTTAGTATATCAATCGATTTTTGTGCTAAATTGATTGAGACAGTTTTCTGGGCTTGTTTTATTCTGTGGATGGCGGGGCTGACATACTGTTAGACTCGGCCATGGTTTTGGTTCGGAACCGAAACCGAACCGGTTGAAACCGGACGGTTCCGGAACCGGAACCGTGGAACCCCAACGCGAACCGGTCGGAACCGCTGCAACCTTACGATTCCAGCGGTTCCAACCAGAACCGTCCAATAGGAACCATACTTTCCCCAACGGCTCCCTGCCCTGATACAAAAAAAAAAGCCGTTAAGGCTAAAAAAAAATAGTAAATTCCTAATATATCCTTAATAACGGTAATAAAACGGTTATATTTAGGGGCATTTTTTGTATCAAAAAAATTCTAAAACTCTATAAATATGATTCATTTTTCATTATTTCAACACACCAATTTCTCAACTCTCTCAATTTCTACAATTATCTTATTATCTTATTCTCAATCTTAATTAGTTATTATCATTCTCAATTTTCGTATTCTTCTTACTTATTTCTTTAAAAAAAAAGGGCAAGCTCATATGAGAATATAATGTCAAATATGCCAACCCAAGATAGCGGCCCTAGTGTCGGTGCACAATCATGCAGAAGAGAAGTTAAGGCTCGTTCCTCGGATGTTTTCAAAATTCATTTTCATTTAGACCGCCAAGACGATGATACTTCAAGAGCAATTTGCAACCATTGTGGGGTTTCCTACAAATTTTCTGGTGGATACGACAATATGATCAAGCACCTAGAAAGACATCATGCGGTTGAACTTGGAATTGATACGACGCAAACTCAAATGGCCAGGTACGCATCATCTAGTAGAGGTACGAGTGCTGTAGATTTATTTAAATATTCTGATGCAAAAAATAGAGAAGAATTTGCGAAATTAACTTGTATGACACATTTTTCTTTAAGCTTTGGTGAAAAACTTCATTTTACTAATTACGTGCATAATGCTTTAAATCCTGCTGCATGTAGAATGACTCGAAATACAACAAAACGTCATATTTTTAAATTATACAAAGATGGTAAAATTATTTTAAATGAAATATTTAAAGAGATAAAAGGTCGTATTTTTATATGTTCTGATATTTGGAGTGACTATTGGCAAACACACTCATACATGAGTGTGACTTGTCATTGGATTGATGCATCATTTACCATGAAAAAATGACTTATTGCATTTAGAGTTTTTGATGACCAACATACTGCACAAAATATTTATAGAATGATGAAGGTAATTTTTGATGAATATGGTTTAATAGATAAAATTTTAATAATTGGATTTGATAATGCATCTGCAAATACTGCATCAATTAATGATTTAAAAGAAATATGTCAACCAAATTTAGGGGGTCGATTTTTTCATATTCGTTGCACATGTCATGTCCTTAACTTATGTGTTCAAGATGGTCTGAAATTATTATCACCTTTCATTGATCCTATTAAGACGACACTTAATTGTATTTGGTCATATTCTCAAGTTAGAAGAGAATGAGCCAAGTTTTGTAAAATAAATGGTATTAAACCGATTAAATTTTCAAGAGATGTTCCAACACGTTGGAATTCAACTTATTTTCTTTTATGTCAAACATTACAATACAAAGATGCATTATGCAGTTTTTTTTCTCAACATGTTCAAAATATCACACTTTTTCCAGTCAATGGGATATTTGTGAAAATTTTTTAGATATTTTAAAAGTTTTTAATGATGTTACTTTAATTTTTAGCGGTGTTTATTATCCTACAACACATTTATTTCTTCTTGAAAGTTTGAATATTATTGGTACTTTGGATGAAATATTGAAAGTAACGATTCTAATGATTTTATTTTGTTCGAAGCCATTACTACTATGAAGGTAAAATAGTTGAATTATTTTAGAGAAATTCTTTTACTTTATCTTATTGCTGCTATTTTTGATCCTAGATTTAAATTAGAAGGTGTGAATAGTACTTTACAAGCTTACTATGGTTATTTAGGAATATTAAATGAAATTGGTATTACAAGAATAATAGTGAGATTAAGAAATGATTTAATTGAGTTATTTAATGATTATATTATAAGATATAACTTAGGAACATTAAGTGAATCTAGTAGTAGCGAACCGGTAATTCAAACAAGACTTAGCGCAGGGGATTGTTGGTTACTGCAACGAAATAAAAAAGCCAGGGATACGACAACTAATAACTCCGAATTAGATAATTATTTATCTATAAATTTCGAGTTTCCTACTGAAAGTTTAGTTAGTAAAAATTTTAAAATCCTTGAATGGTGGAACAGACATCAAAATATATATATCATGTTGAATCAATTATTGCTAAAGAGATATTGGCAGCACCTATTTCCACCGTTGCGGTTGAGCAAGCCTTCAGCTTGAGAGGCAATATATTGGAAGCTAGACGATCTTCATTACATCCAAGCACTCTAGAAGCAACACTAGAAGCAACAACTTGTGTGGATGATTGGACTCGAGCTGATCTGAGACAACAAGAAGATGTCCCCGATGATTTCGAAGACTTGTTCGATAATGCATCTGCAACAACAAGTACAAGTGGAACCGGAGCTGAAGGATCAACATATAATGATGATTGATAATTACAAAATTGTAAATTTACAAAGGGGAAATATCTTAAAATTGTAATGGAACTACGTGAGCTTTGATTCCTCTCACCCTTGGAGGATACGTAAACAAATTAAATTTTTTAAAATTTAAGTTCAAACTCTTCAATTTAATAATTTTATTTATTTATTAAATTAATGTAATTTATTTTAATTTATTTTCGAAATTTTAAAAAAAGAGGTTTGAACTGGAACCGAACCGGTCGGTTCCGGTTCGGTTCAAGGTTCCAGTTCCACTTAAGTGTGGAACCGAAAACCGGTCGGTTCGGTTCGGTTCCAAATCAGAACCGAACCGCCGGCCAGGTCTACATATTGTTAGCACAAATTATGGGCAAAGCCGCGAAACATCTTAAAGAGAGCGACCTAGTCCGCGACTTAACGCAATTTCATTTTTGTATTCGTGATGAATTGTAATATTGTTCTTATTTTTCATATTGTTCCAATATTTAGCGTCGAAATTAGATTCAATGCTAAAAGATTGCACATTTAGCATCGAAATTTAAATTCAACGCTAAATGGTAGACCTTTAACGTCGAAATTTAAATTCGACCCTAGACCCTTTAGCGTCGAAATTAAAATTCGATGCTAAATGTCAAAAATTTAAATATAATTTTAGAAAGCGACAATTTTTTTAATATTAAATATTAAAAAAATAAAAAAATAATATCATTTAGCGTCGAAAAATTTAATTCGACGCTAAATCATAAACCTTTAGCGTCGAATTTTAATTTCGACACTAATGGGTAAATTTAAAATTTTCAATTTCCAGCATTCTAAAATTTGAATTTATCGCCTAATAAAATTATATTTTTAATTTTTTTAATTTAGCGACGAAATTTCGACGCTAAAAGTAAAAAATTTCGATGTTAAAGATTAAAATTTTGGCGGAAATAATTCCCGCTATTTGAGGACTGATGAACACTAAAAAGTGCACATATATTAAAAGAAAAATCAATCATTTTACACTTGTAGTTTCATTAATCTCCTTAATTTAGCATATTTATAAAATAATAATTAAATTTATGTTTTATATATTTTTATTGTGATTTTTATCTTTTATGTTGGTGAAATAATACTTTGGATGCATATCTAGAAAAATGGACTTGACAGTTGGATTTTGGAGGCCATAAATTTAATAGGGCGTTCTAACAGTGTACAACTTCGGAAATTCCAACCCTGCGCAATATTCGTATTTTAGCTATAACCTTTTACTCCGATATCGAATTGAAGTGATTCTAGTTCCAAATGAAAGAAAACTCAAAGATCTACAACTTTACTGTTGATAAGATTTTCTAATTTTGAAGTTTTCAAGATCGAAATTGACGAAGAAGCCAAAGTATGTTATATGTAAAAGTCATTGTCAAATCAAAATAAAAAATAAAAAAATAATAATGGTGACAAACCACCAAACATGGACTATGTTTGGTGGAGTAATTGCAATTGCAAATTGCATTTGCAATTTACAAATGCAACGGAAGATGCTGGGCATCCTCTATAAATAAGAGGATGCTTAACATATTTTCTTTCATGCTTTCTTCTGAATTTCTCTTGTAGAATTTGAGAGAAAGTATCTTGTGTGTTTTATTTTTCTAAAGCTTTCTTGTAATTTCTTTTTCTTTTAGTAATAAAATTATAAGTGTTTTTATTCAAATTATGAGTAGCTAATTTCTTTTTGCTGGGGTAAATGGTGAAACTTTTAATATGAAAATTTAGATTAATCTCACTTATATTATAATATATAAATTTTAATCTAATGATTAATTTTTAATTTAATTCTGGATTAATTATTGACGAACTTTGTTACCGCCTATATGATTGGTTTTATTTATTTGGCATAATTGAGTACTTAATTGGACTTATTATAGACAAAAGTTATCACCGCATTTGTGATTGATTTTATTTATTTTGACATATTTAATTTCTGAATTAAAATAATTGGGTAATAATAACAATTTACATATCATAAAAATTGAGATTTCTAAATTTGAAATATTAAAAGTGGATCCCATAACCCATAATATTTTATTTTATTATTGCAATTCAATTTAAAAATTTCCAATCACTTCAAAAAAATTCAATATTTTTCTTTTCACTCAAATTATTATTTTATCCTATTAAATCTATTCCATATGGATCGACCCCGGACTTACCGGGCTATTTTATTATTTCGACACTCTCATACTTGAGAGTAAAGAACCATTTTTTGAGTGTGTCAAGTTTTTGGCGCCGTTGCCGGGGAATATAATTTAGTAGATTGAATAATCATTGTAATTATTTTTTTCTTCTTTTCTTTTCTTTATTTTTATTTTTATTTTTGTATTTTTTTGTGATTATATTTTCTGCATCTCATTTTTTTTGGTCAGTTTTAATTTTAATTAATTAATTTATTTATTTTTCTCACTTTTTTTATTTTCTTTTTGTAAGTATTTTATTTGCATTTTTAAATTTTAGCATATAGTCTGCATTTAGGTTGCATGAGATATTGGTCTCGATCATCTAGCGGTAGATTAAATATAGATCACCTTCATCGTCAGTCAAAATGGCCGAGAAGCAAAATGAAAATCCACCTGCCCGAGTTGAAAATCCAGTTGATCAGGAAGAAAACGAGTCTCAGCATGGCGATCTTAATCATCCTAGGACACTCAGACAATTCATGAATTCCACTAGGACATGATCACCATATTGCATTATTTTTCCTCCAGATGCATCACGTTTCAATTTTAAGCAAGGTGTCATCAAACATTTACCCACATTCCACGGTCTAGAATCAGAAAATCATTATCAACACTTTAAGGGAATTTGAAGTGGTATGTAACACTTGCACGAACCAAAATTGTAGCATGAATATAATTCGATTAAAGTTTTTTTCCTATTTTCTTTAAAGGATAAAGCTAAAATTTGGCTGTAGAACTTTAGGTTAGGATCCATCTGAATATGAGATGATTTGCAAGAACAGTTTCTGAAAAAATTATTTCCTCCTCATAGGAAAAACTCCTTTAAGAGGAGAATCACAACCTTCACACAAGAGTCAGGGGAAACACTTTACCAATATTGGGAGAGATTTAAAAAGATGTTGAATGTTTGTCCATATCACGGGTTTGAAACATGGAGGCTGGTTGCCTACTTCTACGAGGGTTTAACACCCCAAAGTAGACAAGTAGTGGAGATGATGTGTAATGGTGAGTTTAAGGATAAAAATCCCGAAGATGCACTAGATTACCTAGAACACATAACAGAGAATGTAAAACAATGGGAAACAATTGCACTTATGAGTCGTCTGTAAAACCACAGCCATCTGGTAGAGGTATGTTTAACCTTAGGGAAGACCATGACCATTCTGCTAAGTATGCATGTAACGACCCCAAATATTTTTTTTTGTTCGGCTAGGGACGCATGGGATTCTCTTCTCCAGGCACTAATAAATAATTTCCGGGATCGACTTAGAGACAATAGGCATCTACTTGATTATGGGCCTAAATGAGTCTAACTTAATTTAATTTAATTTTAAGCCCAATTTTCCTTTGTTTATTAGTAAGGCCCAATAAAATAAAAAAAAAAAAGAAAAGAAAGAAAGCCCAAGGAAAGAAAGCCCAATAAACAAATTACCCTAGACTTTTCTAGAAATTGGTTAAGTAAATGGTGAGAGAATTAAAAATTAAAAAAAAAAAGAAAAGAAAATTCTTTTTTTTTTTGGGTGAATAGCCGTGAGATGTGAGAAAGAAAAGGAAGAGAGGGTTTGCAATTTCTAACCAAATTTCTAAGCTCAACAAGAGTGACCCATCCCAAGCTTAAATCAAAAAGGAAAGAAGGAAGATAAATGACATTGATAGTGAAAAGGAAAGTTAAATAGAGGTAAGAAACACTTGACCCAATTCTTGAGTTGTGAGTTATGAAGTTTGGGTGTTGGTAGTATGTTAAGGATTTGATAGTATTATGGTTATTGAAGGTTGTTGGTTTAGAAATTCATGTTTGGGAAACTTTTGATTTTCTATTCTAGTTAGAGCATTATGTAAAGATTTAAGAGATTTGGATGGTGTTGGGATGCTAGAAGTATGATATAATGATAAATTAGAGGTTGAATTGCTTGTGGTTATGTTGAAACAAGATTTGGGGTTAACCATGAAAGGGATAACATCTGGGTCCTAGAAACGACGATGCGTCACGACGCGTGAAGTTTCACTTCCCGACGCGCACGAGGCAGAAGCCTAGATTTTGGTCTGATTAGGTCACGTCGCGACGCAAATGGGCCAGCGTCGCGACGCGTACCCAAAACCAGAACCTTTTTTTTTCCTAAAGTCTCGACGCATGGCTAAAGGTTTAAAACTTTATTTGTTTTACACTTCACTCAAGAGATATAAGATATTCTAAGGTTCCGTATCTAAATTAAAACACTTATGCACAACACTTATGAGGGGATAAATCAACTAGATAATGAATTAATTTAATTTCGAACCATATTTTATAACTTATGTTCTAACCCAGTTTATTCCAAATAGATACTCTCAGGAGCCGCGTTCTCCCTCAGCGACGTGAAGAAGAATTGACCGGACTGTAAATCTGTGAGTGAAGATTTTTCTTTCAAATTGATTTATATTTACTTGTTATTGATCGAGATTTATTTCGAGATTTATTTATAAATGCTTTAGGGCATTAGCCTTATTGAATTATTAGTTATTTCTTATGTAAGAAAGTTTTAGAAAATTTTAAGATTTAAAAGCATGAGTTTTTATGTTTTTTGGGACATGGGGGAAAAACCCACCTCAGCTCTGACTTTTGGAATTGACAGACAGAGAACGTGTGTACACATAGTTCAGGGCTAGGGGGACGACGATACGTAACGCCCCTAGATCCTAGTTTCAGGGTCAATTAGTAGCATGAATTAGCACTACCGGCTCTAGTTCAGTGGCTTGGGGGACAACAATACGTAATGCCCCAAGACCACTAGTTAGGCGTATGAGGGGACGAAGATACGTAACGCCCCCATGCGTCAGGTTTTCTACAGTACCGGAGATTTATACAGACAATATTTTAGAAAAAGGTTTTCTTAAGTTTAAAAGAAAAGAACCAGTTTTCAAACAAGGATTTCATAAGCGTTTTAGGACTAAATGATTTTAAACAATTGTACTGATTCAGTTTCTTGATTTTGTAGCTCCACTCACTGAGTTCCATAGGACTCACCCCCTGTTAGGGATATGCCCTATACCCAACTTGTGGATGGCCTATATGTACATGTATTTGCAATATTTTCATTAATTAATAAAATGGAAATCTTTATTATACGTGTCTTACATAAATTATATGAATCATCAAACACTGTAATAAAGCCTTTGGAGTAATAAGATGATGGCTTACACGCCTTATGAGAATCATTACTCTCAAACTTTCATAGTCATAGTTTTGTGAATAATCTGGGCGTTCACAAAGCGGAGAGACTAGCATGATGATATGATCCGCCCTTAAGTGGGGTAGCCGATCTCATAGGCTACTCGCAGAGATCTGTCCGCTTGGTGTATCACATGGATGCATGAGTTGCTCGTGTCCATCGAACTGACCGCCGAAAGTTTTCACATGGAGTGTTTATCCCATATGTTTGTGAGAACTTTCACGTATCGATTGTGTGACTAGTCCTTAGACTTGAGGTCTTTACAATCTTATGTGTGGATCAAATAACTTTGACATTCTCCTTCCCCGGTTCAAAAGATCCGGTCATAAGTGTATGATTGGGTCATTTGTTGAAACACATGAAGTTTGTAAAGATACAACAGAGAATCGCCACTCTCTCGGATAAAGTTTCTTATAAGAGTAGTATTCCAGTTCGCGGGTTGATATGTGTGATCAGTGCTTGAGACTGTGGCCGCAACGGAAGAATCATGTGAGATTCTTGGGTTAGCACGATTCATGACACTATCAACATCATACTTTGACTATATGGGTAGCACTTTCCATACCCTAGGTCAAACAATGGGGATACAGTGAGGCGATTGACCGTATCATATGTCAATCGCATACATAATGGGTATATATATCTTTCCTTCTCATTTGGGGGCCTTGGCATGTTGCTAGATGTCAACCTTGGTCATTGAAATAAAACGACCATATGATCGGAGGATAATTTATGTTCGATTAAATTATCACGATTCATTTCATGTCCAACTTTAAGGGAACCCAAAAGGTCACACACAACAAAGTCGAAATCAATGGTTAACAGTGCACAATACAAATTTAACAGCATATATGATTACTGTAGGAATTGTTCATAAATGGTTCAATGTGTTTAATTATTGAACAGATCATTTATGAGGTTCCATAGTGGCTTAGGGATTGGTGAATGACGATAGAGGCACTTTGGGAATTGGAATAAATAACTAAATAAACATGAATAGTAATGTGAATAATAAATTTTTTTATTTGTTATTTGTTTTGAATTCCAATTCGATCGGCCTAAACTCTTATTAGGGTTTTATAATCTCATTAAACCACTAAATTAAGATCCAATGGCTAAGATTAAATTAGCATTTATCCCACATCAGATTCTTAATTAATTTTGTTGTCTTTGGAGCACCTATATAAACCCAAAGAATTCTTTACAAATTCTTGCACCAAACCTTTCATATCTTGGGTTTATATAAGTGAGCAACTCTAAAGTTTAAGAGTAAGCCACTGATTTTGAGGATCCTTAAGTCTAATTGACTAGAGGAACCTCGAGTTAAAATTTTTGAGGTATTTGCCTAGGCTAGCACCAAGGGCAAAATACCCGTGCACTCAAGGTGTAGTCTTGCTGTTGAGTTTTGGCTTTGGTGTGTGCATCTTTGGAGGCCACACACTTGGGTGGCTCTTTGGAACGTGGAAGAGCTTGCTGAGTTCAAGAAAAGCTTGTAGATTGGAGGGAGGACTGGATGAGTCTTTGGTTCAAGTAAGTCTTTTTCTTTCTTTATTTTAGTTAGAGTTCTTATGATAGTTAGCATGTTTAAGTTTATGTTCTTTGCATATTTTCTGAGTTTTTATGCTTAGAATATATAGTAACATGCATAGGCTTGTAGAATAATCAAAACAAATGAGTCTTGGGCAAAGGGATAGCGGCATCATAATTTGATTTTTCTTGATTTTCGGCTGCGCACTCGCGACCGCTTCCCAACAATCGTATCAGCGCGCCGCTTTGTTTTGATTAGTTCTCTCTCATTTGAACTCGAAATTGGGTGTGTAAAAGCTCGTTGGAAGCTAACACACTGAACTTAATTTTAGGTACAATTTTTGCATGATTTGGTTAAGATTTGAATTGTGAAATTACATTTAAAGTTCACGCATATGTAAAAAACGTGAATAGTAAATTTATTTGATTAAAATAAAATGCAATATCATAATTAAATATTAATCAAAGTTATTTAATGCCTAAAATAATTCCAACATATTAAAACTCATATGCTTGATGATTTTATGTATGATTAGAATTGTCATGATTATTTTAGGGTGCAAGCATCTAGAGACTTTCTAAGGAAATAGAGAGTGTATTGCTTATCCATTAGCTAAGTAATTATTCCGTGATGAACTTAGAGATTTATTACCTTTAAGGCTAATAAATATAAATCACTTGTTTATAATAAAATACATTATAAAAGATACAATTGGGGTGGGACCAAGGCGTTAATAAAATTTTTCAAACTAAAGTTAATTTAACCAAAGGTATTATTAGAGTTAGATAATGATTTGGTGTATTCCTTCACTCACTACCTTTTTATAGCCAAAAAGAAAAGTTGTGAAGGCATCTGGATAATCATTTACTCAAAGCTTACCTTAAAGCATATTTAAAGTGTTGGACTAATTTGGAGGATCTATTGTTTATTCCTGTCACCAAGGCAATAAGAGCCTAAGAGGTAAGGGTATTTAAGAGAGTTCGCTCCACCCTCTCTCTGGGGAATTTTCAATGGAGGAATCCATTTGACAGTTATTCACTTAAACTTGTTAAAATCCTCAATAATAATTTAAGTCTAAAATTTGCCTCCCATTGTAAAGTATAGACCCAAAGGGCTTAAACGGTATTGGCAGGACTAGGCTTTACCAGACTTACCAATACCAATTTATCCCTAAATCGTACTATTGACAATGGTTTGACTTTTCTAAGTCATAAGACGCACGACCCTTAGGCGTGGTCTTATAACTTAGTGGCAAAGATTAGTGTACACAAGGACTAGCATAAGCTATGACATGTTTGATTGCCTAACCCAATGATCAAGGAATTGTGATTTATATCATAAATTGATTGGGAACCTACCTAATTATCGTATTTTATAACGACCGGCCCTAGTCTAAGTTATGAGATTATGGGATCCTTGCCCACAAGAAATCCATAATATTGGGGTTGATGTGATTAGCTTTAAATTTAAAACAATTGAGTGAGTGGAAGCAACTTCATAATATTAAAAGCCCATGTTATTATGAAACATTAATGAAAACATATTCCTAATTTTAACATTATCTCTTAACATGTGGGTTAAAATATTTTACAAACATTCAAATGGCAACAATTATCACTATCACTTCGTTCCATCCTTGATGAGCATAAGCTCAAAGGGGACAACTACAATGACTGGTTTAGAAACCTTAAAATTATCTTACGACAAGAAAATATTTTCTATGTTCTTGAAAGACCATTTACCCCTGAACCCGCAGAAGATGCTGACCAAAATACATTTGATGCTTGGAAGAAACACGTCGATGATGATGAGCAACAGTTTGCATAATGCTTGGCTCTATGTCGGACGAACTTCAGAAAACTCACGAAGATATGGATGCTCAAAACATCATCTTTCACTTGAAAGAGTTATATGCAACTTCCATTCATACCGTGAGATTCCAAGTGTCATGTGCCTTATTCCAAACAAGGTATAAGGAAGGATCTGTTAGTGGACATGTGCTTAAGATGATTGGCCACATTGAAAAATTGGCCAACCTCGGGTTCATCATGGATCATAAGATAGGTCACGATCTAATTCTTCAGTCCTTACCAAAAGACTTCTCTAACTTTATTATGCAGTTTCATCTGTCTAATAAAGAAGCTACTTTAGCAGAATTGCACAATCTGATAAAGCAAGCAGAGAAGGACTTAAAACCAGAGCTTAAAACCTCCGTCATGCTTACGGGTACAGACCTGAAGCCACGAGGCCTAAAGAAAAATAAGGGCAAGGCCAAGGGTCCAGATCACCTAAAGCCCAATGGTAAGGTGGAGAAGAAAAATAGGGTAAGGGGAAATGTTTCTTTTGTGGAAAGAAGGGTCATTGGAAGAAAGACTGCATATACTTGAAAGCCAAGGAAGCTAGGGAAGCCCAAGAGGCCAAAAATCCCAATGCTTCAGGTATGTTGTATATGATTGAACTATATTCTCAAAACTCTGAACCTTCTACTTGGGTGCTTGACACCGGTTGTGGGACTCACTTGTGTAACAATGTGCAGTCCTGAGAAACAATAGGAGACTCCGTCATGGGGAGGTTGACTTACGCATGGGTAATGGAGAAAAACTAGTTGCATTATGAGTGGGGACTTATTCATTAGTTTTGCCGAATGGTTTAGTTTTAGACGAAGATTGTGTTTATGTACCTTCTCTAGTGAAGAACATCATTCAATTTATTCTTTATGTAATAATAAAGGCTTTTCATGCCTAATAAGTTGTAATGAATGTTCTATTTATTTCAATGAAATAAAATATAGAGATGGTATTTTGAATAATGGTATCTATGTCTTACAAACTAACAAAAAATGTTCAACCTCTAATATATACAACGTTAACTCGAATAATCTCAATGAATCACTTCTATGGCATAGTCGCTTAGGTCATATCAATGAAACAAGATTAACTAAGCTACATAAGATTGTGATTTCAGACCCTTCAATATGAACCTTATGGAACTTGTGAGTCTGGTTACTTGGTAAAATGACCAAATTACCCTTCAAAGGTAAATGACAGCGTGCACAGAGACATTAGAACATTACAGTCTGATGTATGTGGACCAATATCAGTTACCGCTAGAGGTGGATTCTCCTACTTTTATTACCTTATCGATTATCACTTGCGATATGGGTATGTGTACCTTATGCGGTACAAATCTGAAGCCTTTGAGAAATTCAAAGACTTCAAAGCTGAAGTAGAAAACCAACTTAATAAAAAATTAAGTCACTAAGGTCTGACCGAGGTGGTGAATACTTAAGCGACGCATTTCAAGATTACTTGAGAGAAAATGGCATTGTTTCCCAGTGGACTCCTCCGGGAACTCCACAGCATAATGGGATCTCCGAAAGGAGAAATCGGACATTATTAGATATGGTCTGATCAATGATGCCATGCACGGATCTCTACCTCTTTCATTTTGGGGTCTTGCTTTAGAAACTGCAACACTACTACTAAACCAAGTTCCTTCCAAGACTGTAGTCAACACCATATGAGTTATGGTCTGGAAACGTCCTAGTCTTAGTTATCTAAGAGTTTGGGGATGTGACGCATATGTTAAGCTCACACAAACTAACAAATTGGATGATAGGGCAGTTAAATGTAAGTTTGTAGGATATGTCTTTAACTCAAGAGCATACGTGTTCTACGTCCCAAATGAACAAAGAACATTTGTCTTACGACATGCTAAATTTCTAGAGAATGAATTCATTCTCATGAAATATAGTGGGAGTAGACTTGACCTCGATGAGGTACGAGAAGAACAAACTAACATAGAACTAAACCCCAGGCCCCTCAAAAGGGCAGCGACATAACAACTACAAGATTATGAACTTAGAAGGTCTGGTAGGAAAGATATGAGCCTGAAAGATATGGTTTCCATATTGATGAGGAACATGATCAGGTCATTGATAATGACGATCCACCAGTTATGACGAAGCAATGTGTGACATTGATTCAGTCAAGTGGCTTGAGTCATGAAATCCGAAATACTATATGTATCAGAATCAAGTTGGGACTTGGTGGATGCACCTGAAGGGATAAAACCCATAGGCTGCAAGTGGATTTACAAGCGTAAAACTGATGCAGAAGGCAACATCCAAACCTATAAGGCTAGGTTGGTGGCGAAAGGTTATAGACAAATCCAAGGAATTGACTATGACGAAACCTTCTCGTCTGTTGCAATGATAAAGTCCATTCGAATTTTACTGGCACTAGCTGCACACTTTGATTATGAGATTTGGCAGATGGATGTCAAAACATCTTTCCTTAATGGGAACCTCGTAGAGGAAGTCTATATGACACAACCTGATGGGTTTGCATCTAAGGATGATCATAATAAAGTATGCAAGCTTAAACGATCCATTTATGGACTCAAGCAAGCCTCCAGAAGTTGGAATATACGATTTGATGAGACAATCAAAGAATTTGACTTCATCAAAAATATAGAAGAGCCTTGTGTTTACAGGAAAAGTAGTGGGAGTGCTGTTGTATTTCTTGTATTATATGTCGATGACATATTAATCATCGGGAATGATATCCCATGATGCAAGCCACCAACAATGGAAGATTTGGGAGAAGCATCCTACATCCTCGACATTAAGATCTACCGTAATAGATCTAAGAGGTTGTTAGGACTTTCTCAATCTACATACATAGATAAAGTTTTGAAAAGATTCAAAATGGAAGATTCCAAAAGAGGTAATTTACATACTTGTCATGGAATCAAATTATCTAAAGAGCAATATCCACATACTCCTTCAGATAGAGAGCGTATGAGTAGGATCCTTTATGCTTCAGCAATAGGATCGATCATGTACGTCATGCTATGTACAAGACTTGATATCTCTTATGCTCTTAGCATAACGAGCAGGTATTAGGCAAATCCTGGTGAGCAACACTGGGCAGCTGTCAAAACAATCCTTAAGTATCTGAGAAGAACTAAGGATGTGTTTTTGACATACGGAGATTGTTCTGAGATGAGTCATTGGTTACTGTGATGCGAGCTTTCAGACCGATAGGGATGACAACAGATCGCAAACAGAATAACTGTTTACTTTGAATGATGGAGCTGTCAGTTGGAAAAGCTCAAAGCAGTCAACTACAGCGGACTCCACCACTGAAGCCGAGTATATTGCAGCATCTGAGGCAGCTAAAGAAGCATTCTGGATAAAGAAGTTCATCACGGAGATGGAAGTGCTTCCCGCGATAAAGAATGGCGTCATGATGTACTGTGACAACACGGGCGCCATTGCTCAATCAAAGAAACCAAGGTCCCACCAGAAATCCAAGCATGTACTCAGGTGATTTCATCTAATCAGGGAGATTGTTGAGAGAAAAGAAGTTATTATAGAGAAAATACCCACAGAAGATAATCTTGCAGATTCTCTGACTAAAGGGCTGACTCAATAAAAGCATGATAGGCACACCCAAGAGTATGGTGTCCAGATTCATACTAGTTGGCTATAGTGCAAGTGGGAGATTGTTAGGGATATGCCCTATACCCAACTTGTGGATGGACTATATGTACATGTATTTGCAATATTTTCATTAATTAATAAAATCTTATTATACGTGTCTTACATAAATTATATGAATCATCAAACACTATAATAAAGCCCTTGGAGTAATAAGATGATGGCTTCCACGCCTTATGAGAATCATTACTCTCAAACGTTCCTAGTCATAGTTTTGTGAATAATCGGGCGTTCACAAAGCGGAGAGACTAACATGATGATATGATCCGCTCTTACGTGGGGTAGCCGATCTCATAGGCTACTAGCGGAGATCCGTCCGCTTGGTGTATCACATGGATGCATGAGTTGCTCGTGTCCATCGAACTGACCGCCGAAAGTTTTCACATGGAGTGTTTATCCCATTTGTCTATGAGAACTTTCATGTATCGATTGTATGACTAGTCCTTAGACTTGAGGTCTTTACAATCTTATGTGTGGATCAAATAACTTTGACATTCTCCTTCCCAGGTTCAAAATATCCGGTCATAAGGGTATGATTGGGTCATTTGTTGAAACACATGAAGTTTGTAATGATACAACAGAGAATCGCCACTCTCTCGGATAATATTTTCTTATAAGAGTAGTATTCCAGTTCGCGGGTTGATATGTGTGATCAGTGCTTGAGACTGTGGCCGCAGGGAAGAATCATGTGAGATTCTTGGGTTAGCACGATTCATGACACTATCAACATCATACCTTTGACTATATGGGTAGACACTTCCATACCCTAGGTCAAACAGTGGGGATACAGTGAGGCGAGGGACCGTATCATATGTAAATCTCATACAGAATGGGTATATATATCTTTCCTTCTCATTTGGGGGCCTTGGCATGTTGCTAGATGTCAACATTGGTCATTGAAATCGAACAACCATCTGATCGGAGGATAATTCATGTTCGATTAAATTATCAGAATTCATTTCATATCCAACTTGAGGGGAACCCAAAAGGTCACACACAACAAAGTCGAAATCAATGGTTAACAGTGCACAATACAAATTTAACAGCATATATGATTACTGTAGGAATTGTTCATAAATGGTTCAATGTGTTTAATTATTAAACAGATCATTTATGAGGTTCCATAGTGGCTTAGGGATTGGTGAATGACGATAGAGGCACTTTGGAAATTGGAAAAAAAAACATGAATAGTAATGTGAATAGTAATATGAATAGTAATTTTTTTTTATTTGTTATTTTTTTTGAATTCCAATTCGGCCAAACTCTTATTAGGGTTTTATAATCTCATTAAACCACTAAATTAAGATCCAATGACTAAGATTAAATTAACATTTATCCCACATCAGATTCTTAATTAATTTTGTTGTCTTTGGAGCACCTATATAAACCCAAAGAATTCTTTACAAATTCTTGCACCAAACCTTTCATATCTTGGGTTTATATAAGTGAGCAACTCTAAAGTTTAAGAGTAAGCCATTGATTTTGAGGATTCTTAAGTCTAATTGACTAAAGGAACCTCGAGTTAAGAGTTTTGAGGTATTTGCCTAGGCTAGCACCAAGGGCAAAATACCCTTGCACTTAAGGCGTAGTCTTGCCGTTGAGTTTTGGCTTTGGTGTGTGCTTCTTTGGAGGCCACACACTTGCGTGGCTCTTTGGAACGTGGAAGATCTTGCTGAGTTCGAGAAAAGCTTGTAGATTGGAGGGAGGACTGGAGGAGTCTTCGGTTCAAGTAAGTATTTTTCTTTCTTTATTTTAATTAGAGTTCTTATAATAGTTAGCATGTTTAGGTTTATGTTCCTTGCATATTTTATGAGTTTTTATGCTTAGAATATATAGTAACATGCCTAGGCTTGTAGAATAATAAAAACAAATGGGTCTTGGGCAAAGAGATAGCGGCATCACAATTTGATTTTTCTTGATTTTCGGCTGCGCACTCGCGGCCGCTTCCCATTACCCCCACCATTTCCCAGTTCTTTTGCAGGATCCGTCTTTTGGTGAGCCATGTGCAACTTTTGGAGACCCAGCTCGAGGATAAGTGTTATGCTGCAGTCACTAGTCATGGGGTCCATCTTTGCAGATCTATATTATATAGAATATAGTTCTCTGGGTTGTCATTTTGTCGTATCATTGACATATATTTGATGTTGTATACATACTATATATACTTTCAGACATGTGTATATATATTTTGTTTCATGATCTTGCATTTAAGTTCATTTTAAGTTTTTAAAGTTTGCATGTGTGGCTAATTATAAGATTGCACAGTAATAAGATAAGTGTAAGTGTTCTATTGCATAAGTCAGAGGCTTAGGCGACAGTGGGATCTGTTGCCCGCCGGTAGCATTCTCGTATTGGGGATGTTACAAAGATGGTATCAGAGCATGGTCTAGGGAGTCAGTGACTGCAGTGAGAGAGTAGCAGTGTCTGGTATATGTAGTATACCCGGGGTACTACTATATATAAGAGGCTGTTTACTCTAGTAACCTTGTCTCGAGGTATGTCTCATTTTGATTAGTTATACTTCCTTTAAATGCAATTGACTATTATTTTCTCTCTTAATTTCTTAATTTCCATGCCACCCAAGGGAAGAACCGGAGTCAGGGGTAGACCCAGGTGTGGTAGGACGCCTCAGGGCATAGATCCGGATCAGAGATCAGTAGCACCCCCCTGAGCCAGATAGGGGGCATGGAGTGGAGTCCGTACTTGAGAGTGGGGTAGGGGAAGGTAGAGCAGCACCAATGGCTCAACCTAATGACCCAGTAGTTGCAGGTTTACAGTAGATTTAGCAGTCAATAGCAGCTTTAGCCTAGTTGGTTATCTGTCAGCAGCAGCCACTAGGCGCGGAGCCCAGAGCTGCAGAACCCATATATCATGTTCCACCACCACCAGTAAGAGTATCAATGGCTCACCAAATTGTAGTTCCTCCAAACATACCAGACCCTACTAAATTCCGAGCCAGACCTTCTGTTATGCCTCATGAGCCACCTTCGGTAACGGTTCAGGTTATGCAGCGACAAGAGCTACTGGTATCTTTACATAACTTCCAGAAGCTTCATCCTCCTACATTTTTGGGAGTAGAGACCTCCCTTGATCCTTGCGGTTTCATTAAGGAATCAGACCGTATATGTACAGCTTTGGGGTGTTCTTCGGAGAGAGCAGTGAAGTTAGTTAGTTTCCAGTTGAGGGATGTCGCCAACACTTAGTTTATGTCTTTTTGAGATGGTCGGCGACGAGATGATCCTCCTCTGACATGGGTTGAGTTCAGTATGAATTTCTTGTCCAGAGTTTTACCACAGAGTATCAGAGATGTCGGAGCCCGAGATTTTGAACAGCTAGTATAGGGCGAGCAGATGATAATTTTCGAGTATGATATATGATTTACACAATTGTCTCGGTATTCCCCATATTTAGTCAGTACAGAGGAAATGAAGATGAAGAGATTTGTAAATGGGCTTCGAGATTACTTATTTCGCTCCATTCACTTCACAGAGGCCACTACATACACTCAAGTTTTAGATGTTGCCTTGTGGTTTGAAGCGCGGGCCAGAGAGAGACAAGCAGATAGGGAGTCTCGAAAGAGACCTAGATCAGAGAAGAGGGCTAGGCCCCAACAGAGTGGCCCTAGTAGACAGCAGCAGGTGTCAGCTCCGCCTACTACACAGAGAGATATGGGTTCAGTTCAAGGAGGTCAGGATCGTAGACCGACTTAGAGTGTTGCCTCTCGTGCAGTTTCTTCTCCCTCAGTAGCCCAACCTGGGCGAAGCCTACAATTATGTTCGATATGTGGATGGACTCATTTAGGGAATTGTCGATCTAGGAGTAGAGGTTGTTATCGATGTGGACAAATGGACCATTTGAAGAGAGACTGTCCGGTACCAGCAGAGCTATTGCCATCTTTTAGTGCCGCCCCATCTACACCCCAGCCACAGCCTAATAGAAGTGTAGGAGCAAGAGAGCAGAGGCAAGTGAGTAGAGGATAGACAGTAGGAGGAAGAAGGTAATCAGTTGGTGATCGATGACAGATTTCCTCTAGCAGAGTTCAGGGCAGGGTGTATACCCTCACCCCCAAGAGGCGCAAGCATCCAATGCAGTTGTCACATGTACATTGCTGATCAATTCTGTACAAGAGATGGTGTTATTTGATTCGGGTGCTACACATTCTTTTGTGGCACCATGTTTTGTGACTCAGATGGGTAGGGACAACGAGCCTTTAGATTTACCTATTATTATAGCTACACCAGTAGGAGGCCCCATAGAAGCTACACGGAGTGTGAGACAATGTTCTATAGACATTGACGGGAATACTTGTTATGTTGATTTAGTAGTGTTGAGTATATTGAGCTTCAACATTATTATGGGGATGGATTTGTTAGCTAAGCACCATGCAGTACTAGATTTTCGGGAGAAGACCTTTATGCTACATGTTTTCGATAGACCAGTAAAAGTTTATCAGGGGGATAAGACTATAACGCCTCACAATTTGGTAACATCTATGTAGGCGTTTAAACTACTTCATAGGAGAAACATATGTTATTTGGCATATGTGACAGATAACATAGCGGGATATATAGACCTTGAGCAGATCCCGGTGGTGAGGGAGTATCCTGATGTATTCCCAGATGAGTTGCCAGGATTACCACAAGATAGGGAGATTGAGTTTTGTATAGACGTTATACCAGACACCCAGCCTATATCAATTCCCCCATACAAGATGGCCCTTGCAGAACTTAGGGAGTTGAAGGCGTAGTTGCAAGACTTGTTGGATAAGGGCTTTATTCACCCCAGTGTGTCTCTTGTAGGAAATGACTTTCCTTTGCGCGGTGAAAGTTTCTTGTGGTGGCATCGGCTCTGGTATGGATCTTTAAAATTTTCTTTGCCTTCTCCCTTTGTTGTAGTAGCCGAGATCAATCATTTGATGTCCAACGCTTGGATCAACCACTCGATCTTCCGAACTATGCTCGAAACCAACAAACTGAAGTGTGGACTTCACTTACAAAGATCAAAACTCTAAATAATTTAGAGAATTAGGATGTCATAATGGTATTTGGCTTTTGGAATTTCAAACACTCTCACAACACTTGTGAATGTTTGAACTCTCTCTATTTTCTCTCAAATTCTTTTTCACAACACTTGTGTGAATGAATGCAAAATATTAACCTTAAGAAGTGAGAGAAATGGTAGTGATTATATTCTCTTACATAAGCCAACTAACCTTGTCATTAAGCATCTAATGCTTTCTTGCAATGGCCAACACAAAAATGTAAATGCCATACAAAAGCATAAGAAATGATAAGCTAAAGACAAGGACTTTGTCATTAAGCATATAATGCTTTCTTTCAATGGAAAACACATAAATGTGGAGGCCATACCAAAGCATAAGAATGGATTAGCTAATGACAAAACTATTAGGTGTATACAAGCCACCTAATAGACATAATAAATTGGAGAGCATGGCAAGCCATATGGCTTTGTCTCCAAGGTAAATAAAAATCACTATCTCAATAATGATTAAATTACCTTCAATTATGTTGTAGTAATTATCTCATAATTATTACTAACTTGATTATCTCATAATCAAAGAATTCTAGAAAACATTAAGTTAAACTAATTTAACATAGTTTTCATTTGTGACAATAAATATTATTAATCTCATTAATAATATATAAATATAATGTGAGCATATTATTAGACAATATAATTATATTAGGTTTGCTACAGTTAATCGAGCTAGCACAAGGACCAAATGGACCTACGGTTCTGAGCTCCAATAATTTTGAAATATTAATTAAACTCTTTAATCAAATATTACGAATTATTAACTCCGTAATATTCCGCTAAAAACTCAAAGTTGAACTCCTGTTACCGTAGATGGATAAAATAAACCGAACAACTTCGGTGTCTATCGATATAGTCATTACATATGGATATAGCCCTTCATGAATATCTCATAAATAGAGCCGGGTCAAAAGTCCGTTAAACCCCTCTAAATATTGTGTCTCTTAAGCACCATTGATTCTATAATGAACAATTAATTCATAACAATTATGAATATAAAACTTTCTATTCGTAATAGAAAATTTGAGCGCTCATATTGTTCAAGTCCCGAATCAAATCTTAAAAGAGATAATCTTATTCTTCTCGTAAGAAGTAGTGAATTCCATATCTATGTAAAATGTTCCCAGCTACACACCAAACCATATCCCAAAAATACATAGTTATTGGCCGGGAATGCAACACCAACCTCACCATAATAAATCAAAGGACATAGCCTGTCATGCAGGAGTTCGTAGTACACTCAGGATTAAGATCGAGTTCATATATGACCATCTATTAGATAAAATAATTTTCTTCGGTTAACAAACATTAAAAGAATTTCGTATTTATCTGAGTCCAGTCCTATATGATCTCATCATACAATGTGCCTCCATTCCCATGTCACTACATGAACGATCCCAGATCAAGGTCGTCATACAAGTATGGAATGGGCCGCAGCTATAGATAAACCACAAACAAAGTACCCTATTTGTTTGCTCTCTATGGACTATTTAGATAACTAACTCCAGACTTAAATCCTCTTGTGCATCAAACATACACTAAGCTGAAGGTACAAGAGTAATCAAGGTAAACAAGACAATTGGATAATATGCGATATAAATCAAACAACTTTGATAGAATGAATAATGCATTTATTATTATTACAATAATCAATTTCGTTTTATAATACATGAAGCTTTAGGACATAAATCCCAACAATCTACCACTTGGACTAGAGAAAATAGGACATGTCATGTAATCCTAAACCCTTTAGGTGACCTTCAAACACTTTAGCCGATAAGGACTTTGTAAACGGATCAGCCATGTTGTCTGCGGATGGAATCTGTGTGTCAATGACATCTCCTCTCTGCACTATCTCCCTGATGAGGTGATATTTCCTCTCAATATTCTTACCCCTCTTGTGGCTTCTTGGTTCTTTGGAGTTCGCCACTGCACCACTATTATCATAATAAAGTATGAGCGGTTTATCCATATCTGGATTAACTTCCAGATCTTCCAAGAACTTACGGAGCCAGACTGCTTCCTTAGCTGCTTCACAAGATGCTACATATTCAGCCTCCATGGTGGAGTCAGCAATACAAGATTGCTTTATGCTCCTCCATACTATAGCCCCACCACCTAGGGTGAACACTGATCCAGATGTTGATTTCCTAGAATCGACATCCGTCTGAAAATCAGAGTCAGTATATCCTCTCAGAACCATATCTTGACTTGTATATACAAGCATATAATTTCTCGTTCTCCGAAGATACTTGAGAATATGTTTCACCGCTACCCAATGATCTAATCCTGGGTTGGATTGAAATCTACTGACTACTCCCACTGTAAAATAGATGTCCGGTCTCGTGCATAACATAGCATACATAAGACTTCCAACTGCTGAAGCATATGGTATATGTCTCATCTCCTCAACTCCTTGAGGTGTCTTAGGAGACTAACAAATAAATTCCATGTCTGAAAGGTAAATTACATTTCTTGGAATTCTGCATACCAAATCGCACAAGAATCTTGTCGATATAGGTTGCTTGAGACATTGCTAACAATCATTTTTACGATCCCGAATGATCTGGATCCTAAGTACATAACTTGCCTCTCCCAAATCTTTCATTTGGAATTGGTTAGCTAGCCATATTTTCATGTCCGATAATATCTTTACATCATTCCCAATGAGTAAAATATCATCGATGTATAATACAAGGAAAACCACATTCCCATCAATGATGCGCTTGTAGACACAAGGCTCATCGATGTTCTGCTCAAAGTTATAAGACTTGATTGTAGTATCAAACCTTATGTTCCAAGATCTAGATGCTTGCTTAAGTCGATAAATGGACCTTTGTAACTTGCAATCTTTTTGCTCTTGACCTTGGGTAATGAACCCCTCTAGTTATACCATATATACACTCTCATCAAGATTTCCATTCAAGAATGCAGTTGTAGACAAGGTACAGAAATCGGCGACGCTGTCCGGGCTCGCGCCCGGTCGGGAGTACGGAGTAGCCCGCGGGGGACTAAACCAAGGAAATAAAATGGAGTCACCACTGGGAAATGATTTAAGGCCGCACTCAGCCCTCGCAAGGGAAGACCTCAAACCGTTGGGTTTGAAATGGTCCCTTACTTATGCCTCTTGTAATGAACGGATTTAAGCGATAACATAACCAAGTCTACGCACATGCATAAGCAAGAATAACCTACATCTAAGTTTGCATACAACCTATATCTAAGTTCGCATGCATAAAAGTAAGTGAAATAAATGCAATTGACCGGCGTAAACACACGCGTATAACGCAAGCGCACGTATCGTTCAAGTAGTATAAAAATATCGATCCCACGAGGACTTAATTCCTACTGTTGTTATTAATTATTGATACTATTTATTTACAAATATCTAATTAAATGGAGAAGAGAATGATTGTTTGATTGGTTGAATGTGGTTTTGCACAATAAATAAAAAGATAAAAGAAAATACTAAAGAAAATAACAAAAGACACAAAGATCTAGGGTTGTGAATCATTCTAATATCATTTTAAAGATGAAGTGGTTATTTTATGTTTGTGTAATAAATCAGTTTACTAACCTGGAACACTAAATTATGCAAAAGCCTCTGTCGATGGTCAGATGCAAATACCCAGTTTAACCCAATTGAACCATATGTCTATGTCAACCAAATTATCTGGATTCATTAAGTTTAAGTTCCAATTACGGCTACCCCCGCCCGACAGATATATTCCTATCCTGTAAGGAAATCTGTTAAAGGGTTATCTATCCTCAAGGAAGATCGTGGGCTATTAAGTCTAAGGCTGAAACCTAAAATCCCTATGTCTAGTTCATTTTATATTTACCACATCAATCTTATTGGTGATCAGATAACAAGAAACATTAAGCTTAAGACTTAATAAGTAAACCTTTAAATTACCCAAACTATAAAATAACCCCTTATAAACCGGTGATATTAGAATTCATCACAACCCCAGATAACTAACACATGACTAGGGCTAGTAACAACTTAAAAGTAAAAGACATAAAGTAAAAATACTGAAAAGTAAAAGACATAAAGTAAAACTGAAAAGTAAAATAAAATAAAATGCTAAGGTAAAAGGAATTACTTTTACTACTACTAATTTAGATATCTCCCATAAAATAAAATATAAACTTGTGATTCTTTCTCCAACCAGCCATATAGGCGGTAACCTGATTAAGTCAAATTAAGTCCAACCAGCCATAAAAGCGGAATCAAAATTAAATTACCAACCGACCAATCTGGCGGTATTATTTTTAAGTCAATATTTTAAATAGTGAATATATTATTTTTAAGGGAGATTAATCTAAATAGTAACAGTAAAAGAATTACCTTTCACCATAGCTGGAGAAGTTACCTCCTCATGGTAAATAGTAAAAACTGTAAAAAGTAAAAAGTAAAAATTAAATTACTATTATCACAAAACGTAATTAAAATTATTTACAAAACTAAAAATTAAAAAACTAAAAAAACTAAAAACTAAAGAATCTAGAGAGAGAAACTCTCTCTTTAAAAGAATTTAAGAGAGAGGAGGTGCATTCAATTCTGAAATCTCGAGCTCCTTTATAGGCCTCGGTAGGATCCAGCGTCGCGACGCCAGGTCCTCAGCGTCGCTAAGCCAGATTTGTCGACGTGGCACGCTCTGGTTCACCGGTTTGAAGATTCTGGATAAGCTGATAAGGTGACACGTGGCAGAGTGATTGAGCTTCAATTATTGTGACACGTGGTGGCTTCTGATTGGTCGCTGAGATTCTTATCCGCCACGTGTCAGATAAGGATTAGATACTCAATTATTGATGCTGACGTGGCGATGACGTGGCGGTGACGTGGCGACACGTGGGAAAATGGTCGGCACCGTAGAATTGCGACACGTGTCACTTCCTTATTGGCTGATGATGATGTGGCGGTGAGGTGTCAATGTTGACTTGTTGACTTGCTGACGTGGCTGATGACATGGAATGACACGTGGAACACGTGGCGATGATGACTGTCGGCACCGTAGGATGCTGACACGTGTCACGGCGCATGTTAGCAGATTTGTTGTGATGGTGACACGTGGCACGGTGCATTTTAGCAAAGTCAAACTTTTCTCAGATTCTGATTTGTGGACCCGGAGCACGTTAGCACTGTTCGGCGCATTTTAGACGTCGCGACGCCGAAGGCTTGGCGTCGCGACGCGCTTAAGACCAAAATATCCCTGTTGACGCATTTTTGTCCGTTTTTGCCCCAAATTGCCTCCAATGCTTTCCAAACTTAATTTATCTACAAAATAACACAAAACATATCAAAACATTCACAAAACGCAAGAAACTATACAAAATATTAGGTCAAATGAGTGGGAATAAGTGATATAAATACCATTCATCAGCAATCATACAATCTCATGAACACATTAAATAGATAAATGTGGAAACATAAATAAATAATAATTGTCTAAACATAAACATTGAAGAGATACAATTAAGTTCTTAACGAGAAAGAAATAACTAAAGAGACAAGCATGCATAAAACATGATGAAGGAATCTATTCCAGGGTGTGCACGTTCGTGTAGCGTTCATAAACGCGTTCGAACGGTAAACAAAATGCACGCGTTTGAGTAGTATTTGATAACGCGTTCAAACAGGCTGAGGCAGAGTGCATACGGTCATGTAGCGTTTGATAACGCGTTCGAACGGGATCACAAAAATGATATCTATAATCACGTAAACACATGCATGAGTGTTTCCCCAAGCGGTACGTGGAGTTGTATCCCAAGTACAGACCGCACTACCGTCCATTCGAATTCGGCTACAGAATTTACGTATGGGTTTCCATCGTATATACCACGAGAAACAATACTCAATCACTACCCAATATTGACATACATGAAACATGATAATACATATAACCATAAATAACCAAAGAGAACAAAACAAATACGGAATAATAAAACGACAATAAACGAAAATTAAATGCGAAATAATAAATGACTAATAATGCGAAATAAATGCGGAACAATAAATATGTGGCCAAAGAACTCGGCCTTTTTTAATATAGGACTTTGCATACCCGGTTGGATGTATTCCACGTCCAACCAAGCATGCCATGTCCGGGATAACAAAATAAAATATAACAAAGGGTGCCCTCAGGTCTTACCTTTTAAGTCGCTTCTCGGGAGTGCGTTGGGACGTCGCCGAAAGGGTTAACACTTCACTATTTTTCTGGTTTTCTGGTTCACAGTTTTGCTCACTATTTCGCTGTTTCGTCTGTGATTTCCTTACTATTTTTAACGTATTTTGCTGCTGTTTGCGTGTCTGTTTCGGTCGCTGTTTTGGGGTGAAATTTGGAATGTTTTGGGGTATTTTTTTGAGACTATTTTGGGTGCTTAGAGGGGATGTTCTTGGGTTGTTTCAAGTGCTGATTTGATGTCGGTTTGCTGGTTTATGGCCGTGCAAGGGTATAAGGTTGAGAGATGAGAGAATTATCGGGTGCCGTTTATTACTTGGACTTAGGGTTTTTAACGTTTTGTTGTTTGAGTGGTGTTCTTGTCGGTGATAAAGGCTGATTGTCTTTGTTGTCAGTGGTGTTTATGTGTGAAGCCGTGTGGCATGCTTATCGATGCTGTGTGTGTGCGTGAGAGGAGAGAAGTGAGTTCGTGGCCTCTGTGTGTTTTTGTAATTGTCGGTGGCTTAGTGTTTGACATTCAAAGGCTGGTTATCGTAGAGGTGTGGACTGTTCAGGTCGGTCTGTGGGGGGAAGCCATGTGCGTGGTGTTCGGTTTGGGGAAGGGCTGCTTGTGCTGCTTACCGAGAGAGAGGGCAGTGGGGTGAGAGAGATAAGGCTGTTAGGGTTTATATTTGTCGAGTGGTTTAGGGAGAGTGTGAAGTGTCCAGGGTTGGCCATGTGAGTGTTTTTGGTGGGGGATGCCGTGTGTGTGAGGAAGAAGAGGACGTGAAGGGAGATTAAGGTTCTGTTTTTTTTTTGTGTTTTGAGAGAGATAGAGTGTTGATGAGGCTGCGAGTTTTGTTTTTACCTTGTGAGTGGCCTTGAATGAGAGTGGTTGAAGGGGCGGTAGAAGTAGGGTTTTTTATTTTTGTTTTAGAGAGAGAAGAGAGAGGGATCTAGAGAGAGATTGGGGTTATTCTGTAGTGGATTGCCATGAATATGCTAGGGGGTTAAGGGTTTGGTTTGTGCTTCTTTTTATAAGAAAAGGGTTAGGGTTGTCCTTATTTGGGTAGGAAAGAAATCATGCAATTATTGGGGATATCTTTTAATTAGTGTGCTACAGGGAAATGATCCATTGAATTAGGAAGGTTATTTGTTTTAGTTTAGGAAATGGATTTATGGGATTTGATTTGATTTATTTAGTTTAGGCATGTGATTCATTTAAATTAAGAAGGTGATTTGTTTGGATTTTAACATGTGTTTAATGTTTTGATTATTTTGGATTGGGCTTGGAGGCTTGGGCGTGTGGGATGGCTCTTTAGTGGGCTGAGTCTAACAGTTAAAAAAGAGATTAATCGAGCGAACCCGAGGCTAAGCAAACGAATGAAATCTGGTAAGGTATTGATTTTTGAATTTTCCCTTCCGACTCCCGTTTCCCGTGACTTCCGCAACTTAGAGGGTAGTGCCTCCATATGAGGCTCATCATCGGGTCTTATGCAAAAATGCAATGCCTACAATCGCCCCCACTTTGATGGGACTTATGCAGTGTGTGACAATGACAATCCTATCAAAGTTATGCATGCATTTTTACTTACCTGGCTCGCCAGCTGCTACCTGACTTGCTGTTGTTCTGAGATATTTCAAGGTGAGTTGATCTGGTGGTGAGGTGCTGCAACCCCTAAGGTTCATCCCTGTAAGATGCTGTGATCTCTAGGATTCATTACCGAACTGAGCTGATGTGGGGTGGTTCATTCCCGAACCGTTACTTGAGGTGGTCTATTCCCGAACCGTTACTGAGTTTGAGATGAGGGTCTTGTTCCCGAATTATGACGAGGGTCTTGTTCCCGAATTGAGATGAAGATCTTGTTCCCTGAATTGAGTTGAGATTGATGGTGAGGTGTTATGACTCCTGGGTCTTGTTCCCGAACCACCGAGTGGGTTTTGTTCTCGAAGTGAGCTGAGGGTCTTGTTCCCTAATTGAGATGAGGCTCTTGTTCCTTATTTGAGTTGTGGGTCTTTTTCCCAAACTGAGTTGTTGGTCTTGTTCCCGATCTGAATTGTGGGTCTTGTTCCCGATCTGAATTGTGGGTCTTGTTCCCGATCTGAATTGTGGGTCTTGTTCCCGATCTGAATTATGGGTCTTATTCCCGAACTGAATTGTGGGTCTTGTTCCCGATCTGTATTGTGGGTCTTGTTCTCGATCTGCATTGTGGGTCTTGTTCCCGAACTGAATTGTGGGTATTGTTCCCGATCTGAATTGTGGGTCTTGTTCCCGAACTGAATTGTGGGTATTGTTCCCGATCTGAATTTTGGGTCTTGTTCCCGAACTGAATTGTGGGTCTTGTTCCCGATCTGCATTGTGGGTCTTGTTCCCGAACTAAATTGTGGGTCTTGTTCCCGATCTGAATTGTAGGTCTTGTTCCCGATCTGAATTGTGGGTCTTATTCCCGAACCGCTTGTCTTTGCCAATTTTTCCTTTTCTTCAAAATATGTGAACAAAAACAAGACAAAAATTACGTGCATGTGACGTGTATGCATGGATGTGTTTCCTATTTCACCGGGTTAGGCCTTCCTTGCCCTCTGGCGCCCTTCGCCTACTAATGTCTTTGGTCGCCCCCTGTACATGCTTACAGTTTCCTTTTGCCAGTTCTCTTCTGGTGATTGTTCAGTTCTCTTTTGTCTCATGGCTCAAGTTCTCGATACATCCCTTATTCGCGGGGTGGTAGACTGATCGCCCCCAGACTTGATTTAGCTTTTGGCTCTCTGCTGTTTGTACTAGGTCAAGGTGTACTACGTGATGTGATGTTCCATATCAACATACTATATTGCCTTTTATGAAATAATCTTAATAGTTATACATATTATCGTCCTCAAAGGATGCCTAGTGTCGAAATCAGAGAACCTTCAAAGTACTTGATGCAGCTCAAATCCGACCGTTTGAATAAATGATCTGAACTAGACTCAAAGTGTGTGTGTGCAAAGGTTATTTTACAGCTTGATCCTTGGGTAAGCCAACTCAATGATTTTGTTTCAAAGAATGGGATCGAGGGGTCAAACCAACCTAGATGTCTTGATCATGCTCTGTAATTACTTCTCCGTACTCAATGTGATATGATTTTCTTTTCCTTTTATTTCGTCTCTTCTTTGTTTTTTTTTTTACACACCTACCCTTTAAGGTAACATTTCTCCTCATGGTGGTCCTAATACTCGCCTATGGGTAGCTTCACGCTTATCGGTTATAGGTGGTTTATATTTTCTTATGAGAGACTTTTCTTTGGTTTCCAACCATACCACATATCATAACACAAGTAAGTCAGGATGGACATCTAAGTGAACAGTCATTCATCGATCCACAATCTCTTCAACTAGTCACCTTCCTTACTACTCAGGCTTTCACTGTTAAGATCCTATAATTAAGTGCTCGCGAGTCTAGTCAAGATCAACTACTCAAAATATCGGATGAGAGTACCTCTCGCACTTATCGTTTCTAAAGTTAAAGTAAACAATTTCATCATCGGACTTATGCCTAACTATTAAGGACTTAAAAACATTTTTTTTTCTTTTTTTTTTCCTTTTTTTTCTTTTTTTGCTGATGGCCCCCCAATGGTCTTTTTATTCTTGCCGTAAAGTTTTATGTCGGTTTTCTTTTCCCCGATATCTATGTTTGTTAAACTCATATTGGCAAATCTTTCTTCCTTTTCTAACCCAACGGATATCTATGATGGCTTTTAAGACACATGGTTAACATGATGCGTGTATGCATGAGATGCATGAGATGTGTGCGATGTATGAGGTATAATATGCATGTGGTTATCAAAACAGATATCAGACTCATGCTTCTGACATATTTGGATCATGTTTGGATATTCTAAGTACATTAAGGTTTTCATACAAGTTGGCCCGTTATCATTTTAAAGTATTCAATCATATCATTGCGAGGTTTAAACTTGTCCCAGTTGAAAAAGGCCCAACATGTTTATACTTTTGTGATAATGTGGCTAAACAACTTCAAATGATAGGGGGCCCAAACATAAAGTGGCTCATCGTCATTTTAGAAACTTTTGGCCCAATCGTCATAAGACACAAACTCGTCCTAGTTTAAATGGCCCAACAAGTTCACATCTCATGACAAGAAGTCCAACTGAATCCAAATGATGATGGTCCTAAACACAAGCAAAAAGGGTGGCTTCTATAAGTCATAAAACTATGGTTCACATGCGGGTTTGTAGGGGTATATACAAAGGCTCCCGCCAGCGAAGGATTGCCCACAACTAGGTCTCCCCACTCAAGGGTTCGGACGACCAAGTGAGCGCACCTTTTTTATACGCTAAGGTACGTGCCAACGAGTGATGATACGTGAATGACTGTCAAATGGATTTCTTATTGGAGATTCCCCAGAGGGAGGGTGGAGCGAACTCTTTTAAATACCATTGCCTCTTAGGCTCTTATCGCATTGGTGACAGGAATAAACAATAGATCCTCCAAATTAGTCCATCACGGTAAACATTGAGTAAATGATTATCTAGACGTCTTCACAACTTTTCCTTTTGGCTATTAAAAGGTAGTGAGTGATGGAAGACACCAAATCATTACCCAACTCTAATAATGCCTTTGGTTAAACCCCTTGGTCCTAACCCACTTGTAGACACGGTTAACTAAAGCAAAAATCACAAACATTACAAGACATTATTTCGGGGCCGATCCTCTATCCCTAATGGAGTCGCCAGACTGTAGGACACAGAACAGAAATCGGCGACGCTGTCCGGGCTCACGGCCCGTTCGGGAGTACGGAGTAGCCCGCGGGGTACTAAACCGGAGAAATAAAATGGAGTCGCCACCCAGTGTGAACTGGGAAATGATTTAAGGCCGCACTCACCCCTCGCAAGGGAAGACCTCAAATCGTTGGGTTCGGAATGGTCCATTACTTATGCCTCTTGTAATGAACGGATTTAAGCGATAATATAACCAAGGCTACGCAACATACATACGCAAGATTAACCTACATCTAAGTTTGCATACAACCCATATCTAAGTTCGCATGCATAAAAGTAAGTGAAATAAAGGCAAGCATACAATCTCATGAACACATTAAATAGATAAATGCGGAAACATAAATAAATAATAATTGTCTAAACATAAACATTGAAGAGATACAATTAAGTTCCTAACGCGAAAGAAATAACTAAAGAGACAAACATGCTTAAAACATGATGAATGAATCTGTTCCAGGGTGCGCGCGTTCGTGTAGCATTCATAAACACGTTTGAATGGTAAACAGAATGCACGCGTTCGAGTAGCGTTTGATAACGTGTTCGAACAGGTTGAGGCAGAATGCATACGTTCGTGTAGCGTTTGATAAGACGTTCGAACGAGATCACAAAAATGATATCTATAATCATATAAAAACATGCATGAGTATTTCCCCAAGCGGTACGTGGAGTTGTATCCCAAGTACAGACCGCACTACCGTCCATTCGGATTCGGCTATGGAATTTACGTCTGGGTTCCATCCGATATACCATGAGAAGCAACACTCAATCACTACCCAATATTGACATACATGAAACATGATAATGCATATAACCATAAATAACCGAAGAGAACAAAACAAATGCGGAATAATAAAATGACAATAAACGAAAATTAAATGTGAAATAATAAAAGACTAATAATGCGAAATAAATGCGGAACAATAAATATGTGGCCAAAGTACTCGGCCGTTTTAAATATAAGACTTTGCATACCCGGTTTGACATATTCCACGTCCAACCAAGCATGCCATGTCCGGAATAACAAAATAAAATATAACAAATGGTGCCCTAAGGTATTACCTTTTAAGTCACTTCCCGGGAGTGCGTTGGGACGTCGCGGGAAGGGTTAACGCTTCACTATTTTTCTGGTTTTCTGGTTCACAGTTTCGCTCACTATTTCGCTATTTCATCCACCCTTTCCTCATTGTTTTTGACGTATTTTTCTGCTGTTTGCGTGTCTGTTTCGGTCACTATTTTGGGGTGAAATTTGGACTGTTTTGCGTTTTTTTTTTGGATTGTTTTGGGTGCTTAGTGGGGCTGTTCTTGGGTTGTTTCAAGTGCTGCTTTGATGTCGGTTTTCTAGTTTGTGGCTGTGCAAAGGTATAAGGTTGAGAGAGGAGAGAATTATCGGGTGTCGTTTGTTGCTTGAACTTAGGGTTTTTAACGTTTTGTTGTTTGAGTGGTGTTCTTGTCGGTGATAAGGGCTGAATGTCTTTGTTGTCGGTGGGGTTTATGTATGAAGCCGTGTGGCCTGCTTATCGATGCTGTGTGTGTACGTGAGAGAATAGAAGTGAGTTCGTGGCCTCTGTGTGTTTTTGTAAGTATCGGTGGCTTAGTGTTTGTCACTCAGAGGCTGGTTATCGTAGAGGTGTGGACTGTTCAGGTCGGTCTGTGGGGGGAAGCCATGTGCGTGGTGTTCGGTTTGGGGAAGGGCTGCTTGTGCTGCTTGCCGAGAGAGAGGGCAATGAGGTGAGAGAGATATGGCTGTTAGGGTTTATATTTGTCGAATGGTTTTGGGAGAGTGTGAAGTGTCCAGGGTTGGCCGTGTGAGTATTTTTGGTGGGGGCTGCCGTGTGTGTGAGGAAGAAGAAGACGTGAAGGGAGATTAGGGTTCTGTTTATTTTTATTTTTTGTTTTGAGAGAGAGAATGTTGATGAGGCTGCGAGCTGCGGGTTTTGTTTTTACCTTGTGAGTGGCCGTGAATGAGAGTGGTTGAAGGGGCGGTAGAAGTAGGGTTTTTTATTTTTATTTTAGAGAGAGGAGAGAGAGGGATCTAGAGAGAGATTAGGGTTATTCTGTAGTGGATTTCCGTGAATATGCTAGGGGTTAAGGGTTTGGTTTGTGCTCCTTTTTATAAGAAAGGGTTAAGGTTGTCCTTATTTGGGTAGGAAAGAAATCATGCAATTATGAGGGATATCTTTTAATTAGTGTGCTACAAGGAAAAGATCCATTGAATTAGGAAGGTGATTTGTTTTAGTTTAGGAAAGGGATTTATGGGATTTGATTTGATTTATTTAGTTTAGGCATGTGATTCATTTAAATTAGGAAGGTGATTTGTTTGGATTTTAACATGTGTTTAATGTTTTTATTATTTTGGATTGGGCTTGGAGGCTTGGGCGTGTGGGATGGCTCTTTAGTGGGCTGAGTCTAACAGTTAAAATAGAGATTAATCGAGCGAACCCGAGGCTAAGCAAACGAATAAAATCTGGTAAGGTATTGATTTTTGAATTTTCCCTTCCGACTCCCGTTTCCCGCGACTTCCGCAACTTAAAGGGTAGTGCCTCCATATGAGGCTCATCATCGGGTCTTATGCAAAAATGCAATGCCTATAGCAGTCTTGACATCCATTTGCCAAATCTCATAGTCATAATATGCAGCAATGGAAAGAAGAATCATGATGGATTTAAGCATGGCTACTAGCGAGAAAGTTTCTTTATAGTCAACTCCCTCTTTCTGGGTATAACCCTTTGCCACTAGCCTAGCCTTGAAAGTCTGTACTTTCCCATCTATTCCTATTTTTCTCTTGTAGATCCACTTGAAACCTATGGGTTTTACTCCATCAGGTTGGTCTACAAGTTCCCAGACTGAGTTAGAGTACATAGACTCCATCTCGAGGTTCATGGCTTTGAGCCATTCCTCTTTATCAGTATCTTTCATTGCAATATGATAGGTTAATGGATCATCTATACCATCACAAGATGCAACAACTTGCACCTCTCCATTTCCTAGTTAGCGTTAAGGTTGTCTTACAACCCTCCCACTACGTCTAGGTGGTATTGTATCCTGATAAACTTGCATCTGACTTTCAGATGTAGAAGATGTTATGTCTTTGTCAACATTTGACAATGGTGTACTGGTCGTACCAGCAAGTAACTCCTCAAGTAACACTTTACTTCGAGGTTTAAACTCTCTCATATAGATAAACCACAAACAAAGTTCCTCTTTGTTTGCTCTCTATGGACTATTTAGATTACTAACTCCAGACTTAAATCATCTTATGCATCAAACATACACTAAGTCTGAAGGTACAAGAGTAATCAAGGTAAACAAGACAATTGGACAATATGCGATATAAATCAAACAACTTTGATAAAATGAATAATGCATTTATTATTATTACAATAATCAATTATGTTTTACAATACATGAAGCTTTAGGACATAAATCCCTACATCCCCGTGGGGTGCTCCTGTGTTGTTTGTAAGGAAGAAGGATGGGACGTTGCGATTGTGCCTAGATTATTAGCAGCTGAATAAGGTGTCGATCAAGAACAAGTATCCATTACCAATGATTAATGATCTATTTGATCAATTACATGGGGCGCAGTGTTTCTCAAAAATCAATTTACAATCGGATTATCATCAATTGAAGATTAGGGAGAGTGATGTCCCGAAGATGGCTTTTCGAACCAGATACGGACATTACGAGTTCCTGGTAATGTCATTTGGTTTGACCAATGCCCCTGCAGCATTCATGGATTTGATGAACAGGGTGTTTAGACCTTTTCTAGACTAGTTTGTGATAGTCTTTATTGATGACATTATGGTGTATTCACGTAATGAGCAGGAGCATGCATAGCATTTGCATCAGGTGTTGCAGATACTGAGAGAATAAAATTTGTACGCTAAATTCTCGATGTGTGAGTTTTGGTTGGCTAGTGTGGTATTTTTGGGGCATGTGGTGTCCAAGGACGAGATTGGAGTAGATTCTCAGAAGATTGAGGCTATTCAAAATTAGCATCGACCTAAAAACGTAACGGAGATTCACAGTTTCTTGGGATTAACAGGGTACTATAGGAGGTTCGTAGAGGATTTCTTCAGATTAGCTGCTCCGTTAACGCGATTAACTCAGAAGGATGTGAAGTTTGAATGGTCTGATGCTTGTGAAAAGAGATTTCAGGAACTCAAGCGCCGATTGACTACTGCTCATGTTCTTGCACTGCCAGCGAGATCAGAAGGATTTACAGTGTATTGTGATGCTTCCAAGGTGGGATTAGGTTGTGTATTGATGCAGAGGGGGATAATGATTGCTTATGCTTCTAGACAATTGAAGCCTTATGAACAAAATTATCCCACTCATGATTTGGAGATGGCTGCGATAATATTTTCTCTGAAGATATGGCGATATTATCTGTATGGTGAAAGGTTCGAAATTTTCACCGATCACAAAAGCCTTAAGTATATCCAGAGCCAAAAAAAGCTTAATTTGAGACAGAAGAGGTGGGTGGAGTTGTTGAAAGATTATGATTGCTCCATTCAGTACCATCCGGGCAAAGCTAATGCTGTAGCTGATGCCTTAAGCAAGAAGTCTATGGGGAGTTTGGCTCATTTGCCAATTGAGAAATGGAGCTCAGCCAAACAGGTGCAGAGTTGTATGCTGGATGGAGTGAACTTTCAAGTGACGACACAAGGAGGGTTATTAGCGCAGATTCAGGTTAAATCCACCCTTATAGATGAAGTCAGAGTTGCATAGGAAGCAGATCCTGAGGTGCAACAGATTAGATGCAGATTGCAGCAAGGTACGAAAGATGAGTATTATATAGACAGTGAAAATCTCATCAGGAAGCATAATAGAATTCTTGTTCCTCCAGTTCCGGAGTTGAAACACTCGATACTAGAGAAGGCCCACACTTCATCTTATACCATGCATCCTGGGATCACCAAGATGTATCACGATCTCAAGGATCTTTATTGGTGGAATGGCATGAAAAAGGATGTAGCTGAATTCGTCATAATGTGTCTCACTTGCCAGCAGGTTAAAGCTGAACATCAGAGACCAGCAGAGAAACTGCAGAGTTTAGAAATTCCAGAGTGGAAATGAGAGAAGATCACTATGGACTTTGTTGTTGGGCTCTTGCGTACCTCAAAAGGGTGTGATTCTATATGGGTGATCATGGATAGATTGACCAAATCTGCACATTTCCTTCCAGTTAAGACTAGCTTCACAGCAGCCCAATATGCCAAACTGTACCTGGATGAGATAATGTCGTTGCATGGAGTACCTATCTCAATTGTCTCTGATCGAGGTTTTCAGTTTACCTCTAAGTTTTGGCAATCATTCCAGGAGGCTTTGGGTTCCCAGTTATGTTTTAGTACAACCTTTCACCCCCAGACAGATGGTCAAACAGAGCGGACCATATAGACTTTAGAAGACATGCTTCGGGCTTGTGTGATTGATTTTGAGGGTAGCTGGGACCATCATTTGCCACTTATAGAATTTACTTATAATAGTAGTTATCAAACAAGTATTCAAATGGCACCATTCGAGGCTTTGTATGGACAGAAGTGCAGATCTCCAGTTGGGTGGTTTGAATTCGGGGAGCAGAAGTTATTGGGACTTGATTTGGTACAAGATGCCGTGGAAAAAGTAAAGCTAATCAGAGAAAGGTTGGGTACTGCTGAGAGTCACCAAAAGAGTTATGTAGATCACCAGAGGAAGGATTTGGAGTTCCAGGTGGGGGATTTTGTGTTTCTAAAAGTATCTCCTTTTAAAGGAGTCATGAGATTCGGCAAAAAGGGTAAGCTCAGCCCTAAGTTCATTGGGCTATTCCAGATACTTCAGAGAGTTGGAGGGAGAGCTTATGAATTGGCGCTTCCACCCAGCATGGATAGAATACATCCAGTTTTCCATGTATCTATGTTACGAAAGTACTTGCATGATGAATCTCATGTGTTGGAGCCCCAAACAGTTGATATCCGTCAAAACTTATCTTATTCGGAACAACCAGTAGCTATCGTGGGTAGAGAGACAAGAAAGCTACAATCTTGATGAGTTCCTTCAGTCAAAGTGATTTGGCAACATCACAAGGAACAAGAGGCTACTTGGGAACCAGAAGAAGCCATAAAAGAGCAATATCACAAACTCTTTGTGGATGAAAGTACACTCCATATCCTTTAACAATTTGATTCGAGGACAAATCCTTTTAAGGGGGGAGAATTTATAATGACCCCAAATATTTTTTTGTTCGGCTAGGGACGCATGGGATTCTATTCTCCAAGCACTAATAAATAATTTCCGGGATCAACTTAGAGACAATAGGCATCTACTTAATTATGGGCCTCAATGAGTCTAACTTAATTTAATTTAATTTTAAGCCCAATTTTCCTTTGTTTATTAGTAAGGCCAACAAAATTAAAAAAGAAAAGAAAGAAAGCCCAATGAAAGAAAGCCCAATAAACAAATTACCCTAGACTTTTCTAGAAATTGGTTAAGTAAATATTGAGGGAATTAAAAATTAAAAAAGAAAAGAAAAGAAAATTCTTTCATTTTTTGGGTGAATGGTCGTGAGATGTGAGAAAGAAAATGAATAGAGGGTTTGCAATTTCTAACCAAATTTCCAAGCTTAACAATAGTAACCCATCCCAAGCTTAAATCAAAAAGGAAACAAGGAAGATAAATGACATTGATAGTGAAGAGGAAAGTTAAATAGAGGTAAGAAACACTTGACCCAAATTCTTGAGTTGTGAGTTATGAAGTTTGGGTGTTGGTAGTATGTTGAGGATTTGATAGTATTATGATTATTGAAGGTTGTTGGTTTAGAAATTCATGTTTGGGAAACTTTTGATTTTCTATTCTAGTTAGAGCATTATGTAAATATTTAAGAGATTTGGATGGTGTTGGGATGCTAGAAGTATGATATAATGATAAATTAGAGGTTGAATTGCTTGTGGTTATGTTGAAACAAGATTTGAGGTTAACCATAAAAGACATGAAATCTTTGTCCTGGAAACGGCGATGCGTCGTGACGCGTCAAGCTTCACATCGTGACGCGCACGAGGCAAAAGCCTGGATTTGGGTCTGATGAGGTCACGTCGCAACGCAGATGGGCCAGCGTCGCGACGCGTACCCAAAACAAGAACCTTTTTTTTTTTTCTGAAGTCGCGACGCGTGGCTAAAGGTTTAAAACTTTATTTGTTTTACACTTCACTTAAAGGATAAAAGATATTCTAAGGGACCCGTATCTAAATTAATGCACTTATGCATAACACTTATGAGGGGATAAATCAACTAGATAAGGAACTTAATTTAATTTCGAACCATATTTTATAACTTATGTTCTAACCCAGTTTATTCCAAATAGATACTCATCAGGAGCCGTGTTCTCCCCCAGCGACGTGAAGAAGAATTGACCGGAATGCAAATCTGTGAGTGGAGATTTTTCTTTCAAATTGATTTATATTTACTTGTTATTGATCGAGATTTATTTCGAGATTTATTTATAAATGCTTTAGGGCATTAGCCTTATTGAATTCTCAGTTACTTCTTATGTAAGAAAGTTTTAGAAAGGTTTATGATTTAAAAGCATGAATTTTTATGTTTTTCGAGTCATGGGGGAAAAACACACCTCAGCTATGACTTTTGGAATTGACGGACAGAGAACGTGTGCACACGTAGTTCAAGGCTAGGGGGACGGTGATACGTAACGCCCTTAGACCCTAGTTTCAGGATCATGTAGTTTAGTAGCTTGGGGGACGGTGATACGTAATGCTCCAAGACCGATAGTTAGGCGTATGGGGGGACGACGATACGTAACGCCCCTATGCGTCAGGTTTTCTACAGTACTAGAGATTTATACTAACAGTATTTTAGAAAAAGGTTTTCTTAAGTTTAATTGAAAAGAACCAGTTTTCAAACAAGGATTTCAGAAGCGTTTTAGGACTAAATGATTTTAAACAGTTGTACTGATTCAGTTTCTTGATTTTGTAGCTCCACTCACTGAGTTCTATAGGACTCGCCCCCACCATTTCCCAATTCTTTTGCAGGATCCATCTTTTGGTGAGCCACGTGCAACTTTTGGAAACCCAGCTCGAGGACAAGTGTTATGCTGCAGTCAGTAGTCATGGGGTCCATCTTTCCATATCTATATTCATATAGAATGTAGTTATCTGGGTTGTCATTTTTTCGTATCATTGACATATATTTGATGTTATATACATACTATATATACTTTCCGACATGTATATATATATTTTGTTTCATGATCTCGCATTTAAGTTTATTTTAAGTTTTTAAAGTTTGCATGTGTGGCTAATTATAAGATTGCACAGGAATAAGATAAGTGTAAGTGTTCTATTGCATAAGTCAGAGGCTTAGGCGACAGTGAGATATGTTGCCCGTCGGTAGCATTCCCGTATTGGGGATATTACAATGCATCTCTAGCTAAAAAAATTGAGTCATTAGAAATAAGGAATAATGATCATGTTAAGTAAGTTCAAGAAGTCACATGTCAAATCTGCAATTCAAATGAACATGTCACACAAGTTTTCCCAACCTTGCCAGCCCTGTAAGAATGTCTTCATGACCAAGTCAGTTCCATAAACACTTTCAATAGACCAAATCCAAACCCATACTCCCAAACCTACAATTTTGGTTGGAGAAACCATCCAAAATTCATTTGGAGGAATAATAACCAAGCACAACCATCGCAATAACCTCCCTAGGTACACCCAAATTTTCAAAATTCCCAGAATTATGCACCATATGTCCCACCACCTAGGAAAACCCTTGAGGATACCTTGCATGCATACATTGAGAAACAAGAAGTCATCAATAACCAAAATGTGCAAACACCGATTGATCTAAAAGATATTTTCTCCAAAATCACATTTGCATTGACCATTAATGAGAAAGGAAAGTTTCCTGCACAACCACAACTAAATCCAAATAGTCATCAAAACCATCACGAGGGTAGTTCTAAAAGTCAACATATAGACCATGTCAAATCAATTATTACTCTTCATAGTGGTAAGGTCATCCACAAACCTATTCTTGAACCTCGTGAAGCTGAAAATAAATCAGATTCAGAGGGTAAGGAATGGGTTGAGAACCATTACCCATCGTTGATGATAATAATTTCTCTCATGCACCTAGCTCCATTTCCTCAAGCATTAAAAACAAAGAAATTGAACCATTCCCTAGAGATATATGAAATATTCAAATAGGTAAAGTTCAATATTCCTTTATTAGATGTTGTCCAACAGATACCATCTTATGCCAAATTTCGGAAAGACTTGTGCACTGTTAAAAGAAAACATCAGGTAAGAAAGAAAGCTTTTCTAGCTGAATAGGTAAGTTCCATTCTCTCAACCAATAAATCATTAAAATACAAGGACCCTGCCTGTCCAACTATTTCTTATTATTGGAAATCAAAAATTTGAACATGCTTTGATTGATATTGGAGCCAGTGTCAATTTGCTTCCATTTTCGATTTACCAACAACTTAATATTGGCGAGTTAAAACCAACCCCAACTACTCTTTTACTTGCCGATAGATCAGTCACGATACCGAAATGAATTATGGAAGACGTGTTAATACAAGTCGATAAATTCATATATCCTGTGGATTTTATTGTCTTGGAAATACAACCTGTAACAGACAGTTATAATTCAATTCTTGTAATACTTGGTCGCCCATTTTTAGCAACAGCTAACGCTTTAATTAATTGCAGGAATGGAATCATGAATTTTTCCTTTGGCAATATGACATTAAAACTTAATATTTTTAACATGTGCAAACAATCATACGATGGGGAAAATGAAGACGAGAGCATAGAACTAATTGAACCAATTGTGGATGAATATATTCAAGGGAGTTTATCTGATTTTACGGAAATTTCTATAGCTAACTTTCTTGAATCAAGTACACAATTAGATTCAGATATTCCTAATGAATTTTTACTTGATTCTACACAGGTATTGAAAGATGATGGAGAGAAGCAAAATCTTGAGTAGTTAGGAACACTGAAAGAAGAAAAACAAGAGGAAGCACCCAATTTGGAATTGAAGACTTTGCCAGAAGAATTGAAGTATGCATCTCTTGGAGATGAACAAACTCACCCTGTGGAAATTTCTTCCTCTCTCATAAGCGATCAAGAAGGAAAAATACCTTCAGACTAGAGCCATCAAGGTATGGAAGAAACTCTTGCACAACTCCACAAATATTTTCTTTCTCTCCCCCAAAATACTCTGATGAAAATTTACATATGCTAAGAAACGAAGAGCTAAACATTTATGTGTTTGTTATAATGTGTGTACGCTGGACGTGCAACACTTGTTGTCGTTATTTAGGAATGGTGTTGACAATCTCGAAGATAAAATTCAATTCATTAGAGATGGCTTGAGTAAGAAGTCTTTAGATGATATATCACTGATTTTGAGACGTGTGGATGCTGGATTTCGGCAGAGGTCCACAATCGAGAATTTCTAAGTTGGGACTTTAGCGATCATGCAAGACAAAGGTAGAGTGAGCAGGAGTAGACTACCCACCGGTGTGGTGGGTGCCGGGGGCACTCCGACGCTCAAGTCAGTAGTATGAAATGAGCGGTGAATAAGTAAAATGTGAAAGCAAGGTTTAATATTACCTTGACCTCTTTGGGTGGCCGTGAGGGCAGTGGAAAGTGTTTAAAGGGATGGAGTGCTCAGAGAGCTTGTGTCAGAGAGCAGAAGCATGTAAGAGATAAGTGAAGCATGGATTGGAGAACCCTGACTTCCATGCCCTTGTGTGCTGACTTACATTTGACATCTCTTTTTATAGATTGAAGGAATCATCCTTGTAGCTGTCAGATGAGCTGGGACCCACAACGTGCTGTGATTTCTGGAAATGAGGGCTCTCACATGTTTGCTATTTCTCTGCTTTTGACGGGGAGGATAATGTGCATGTGGAAATATATTCTTTGTTTGGAAAAGAGAGAAACGATTGGTGAATAATTAAGATGGGTTTGTCCTTTTACTTTTGTAAATGGTTTAGAGTTTAATGGGTTGGGTTATCACTTTGGGCCTCACCTAGTATTGAGTTCGAAGTGAAAAGACGATTTTGCCCTTGGCCCAAATTTGGCCCATACAATTTGTCCCCTACTCTCTACGTCAAGAAGTCCTTGATTTGGAGAGTATTTTATGCATGTCAAATGAAACATGATTTGTAATAGTACCTGGTCAAAATGTAGTCCATGTCATGAACTTGACTCGACATGAGCCATAAGAGATGTCCCCAGTCGATTGATCATGCTGAAGGTTCAATGTATATCTTACACGACACTGTGTCGTATGGACTGTAGGAAATCCATGTCTTCAACTTGATTTGACATGAGTCTATGAGGGATGTCCCTGGTCGACTGAACCAGATGAAGGTTCAGGTCTTCCATACTACTGGTCAAGGACCAGAGGAGTCTTCAAATTTTTCTAGACTAGATAAAGGTCATATGTTGACTCTACATGAGCTATGAGGGATGTCCCCAGTCCACTGAACCAAATGAAGGTTCAGGTCTTCCATTTGACTCTACATAAGCCATGAGGAATGTTCCCAGTCGACTGAACCAGATGAAGGTCAGGACTAGGGGAGTCTTCAAATTTTTCTAGACCAGATGAAGGTCATATGTTGACTCTACATGAGCCATGGGGGATGTCCCTAGTCCACTGAACCAAATGAATGTTCATGAGTTTTTTCTCACTATATTGTCGTATGGACTGAAGGAAGTCTATGTCTTCATTTGACTCGACAAGAGTCTATGAGGGATGTCCCCGGTCGACTGAACCAAATTAAGGTCAGGAGTATATTCACACGACATTGTGTCGTATGGACTGTAAGAAGTCCATGTCTTCATTTGACTCGACAAGAGTCTATGAGGGATGTCCCCGGTCGATTGAACCAGATGAACGTTCAGGGTACACTCCATACGACGGGGAGTCTTCAATGTCGTCTGGACTAGGAGTAGTCCAGGTCTTGAACTATATCATGTGGCATTGCTTGCAAATTTCAAAACCATCACTACAAGAAAAAAGGCCTTTACTGACACTACGGTTAGTGACACTAGGCTAAAAGTGTCAGAAACGACGTGTAAATGTGCCTATTTCCGTGTTTTTCACTTAAATATCAATAATTACTGACACTATGGTATCAGTGATTTTAGTGTCAGTAATTACTATTACCATAGTATCAGTAAGAAATAAAAAAAAAAAATGCGTAGTCGTCTGGAGTCGAACCAACACCTCACGGAAGTGACGTTTTTCGCATATATTACTGACACTATAGTATCAGTAAATTTAGTGTCAGTAATTAATGATACCTTAGTATCAGTAAAAAAAAATTAAAAAAAAATTATTTCCTTAAAATCAAACCCTAGCTCATCTCACTATCCGCTTCTCAAAACTCTCCCCATTCCTCTCAAAACAACCTCATCTCTCCACCTCCACCAACTCCATAACAACAATCACTTCCCCACTTCCCCATCTCTCCCTTCCCCTCTCTCCTCTTCAGCCGCCGCTCCGTCGCCCCCCTCTCTCCCACGCCGTCCAGTCCCTATCTCCCTCCACCACTCGCTTCTCCCAAATGCGATGCTGTGTCAACCGCTCCGGAAAGCCCGCCTACTCCCCCCTCAACTACCCGGCTCCAACTTCAGCGACCGGCATTATATTTGAATAAAGGTCCTAATTTTCGTGTTGCCCTTGTGTGTTTTTCTTTTATGTATTTGAATGAGATCCGTCCCACACCTCTTATTTGTTCAGGGCCGGCGGCGTGAACTCTGATTCGATCTGTTTTGGGATTCAGATTTTCTTTTATAGCATGCCGGTTTTTGGGTGATTGTTTCCCTTTTGTTTCTATCTATAGTACGTTACTGGGATTGTGCATGGCCACATGGCATTCAAACTTATAAACTGAAAAAAAAAACCAACAACTTATGAATCTAAGCACTAAGATATAATAAACTGTTTGCTCATTGTTTTAACCTAATGTATTCAAGCCAATGTTCTTCGTTATTTTACTCTAATGTATGTTTTCTTTAAACCTTTGAAACTAATTATGAAAATTTTATAAACTTACATCGACAAGGTACATATTATGAACATGTTAGGTACGTAAAATGGACAAAAAATGGATATATTATGATAGACTTTCCAGTGAATATCGTGTTGGAGTTGATGAATTCTTGGAGTTTGCAATTCTTAATTCTGAAAATCGAATGTTAATTAGATGTCCTTGCGCCCGTTGTTGCAATATGGAGTTTCATACTCCTAAAGAGGTGAAGCTTCATTTGTTTCAGAAAGGCTTTCTCCAAACGTATTTAGTTTGGACTTGGCATGGTGAATCTAAACCTGTATCTCCTTCTGAAATTGCCAAGACCTTCCACAAAGTCAATGTTTCAGATGTCATGACTATAGTGATGTAGTTGATATGGTTCAAGATGCGTATGAGCAATGTGATAATGATCATAGCTCTTTCACAGATATGCTTGAAGATGCTGAAAAGCCATTATATCTAGGTTCTAAACATTCAAAGTTATCGGGTTTAATGAGACTGTATAATGTCAAAGGGAATTATGGGTGGTCTGATAAAGGATTTTCAGCTTTGTTAGAAGCTCTTGCCGATATATTACCAAAAACTAATAATCTACCCAAGTCTATGTATGAGGCAAAAAAAACAATGAAAGTGTTGGGCTTAGATTATGATAAAATACATGCATGTCCAAATGATTGCATTCTTTACAGGAATAAGTTTGCAAATCTTATTGAATGCCCAATTTGTGGACAATCTAGGTGGAAAAGAAAAAATGATGGTTCCAAACAATTGAGAAAAGGGGTTCCTGGGAAGGTGTTATGGTATTTTCCAATTATTCCTAGGTTCAAAAGAATGTTTCATTCACCACAGACAGCTGAAAACTTGATTTGGCATGCAAATAAGAGAATTGAAGACGGCAATCTTCGCCACCCTGCAGATTCACCGGCATGGAAATTAATTGACATAAGTGGCCTGAATTTTCCCAAGATCCTAGAAATCTTCGTTTAGCTCTCTCAAGTGATGGGGTTAATCCGTATAGCAATCAAAGCACCACTTATAGCTGTTGGCCCGTTACTTTGATAACATACAATCTCCCTCCATGGTTGTGTATGAAGAGAAAGTTTATGATGTTGTCTCTTTTGATATCTGGCCCCAAGCAGCCTGGAAATGATATAGATGTGTGTACCTACAACCTTTAATCGAGGATTTAAAAACCTTGTGGAATGTAGGTGTTGATGTGTATGATGCATATAAAAAAGAAATTTTCAATTTACGAGCTGTGTTGATGTGGACAATCAGTGACTTCCCAGCATATGGAAACCTATCTGGGTGTACCGTTAATGGATATTATGCTTGTCCACTTTGTGGGATAGGCACTTGTGCACATTGGTTGCCGCATAGTCGGAAAATGTCTTATATGGGCCACCAACGGTTTTTCTTCTTTGGATGTACCCTTTTGAGAGAGATATGAAAAGACTTAAAGGTTATGTTCGTAACCGCAACCACCCTGAAGGATGTATTGCTGAAAGTTATGTTGCTGAAGAAGCACTTGAATTTTGTGCTGATTACTTTGGCAAATTGTGATTCCATTGGACTACCAACTGGTTGTCTTATTGATTTTACAATCGAAAGGCCATTAGGATATGCACACATAAAGGAAGTAGATGCCCATATGTTGAGGCAAGCACACCTTTGTGTTCTAATGAATACCCCTGAAATCCAATCATTAATAGGGTATGTTTGTGTCTAATTTTTTTTTAATTTATAAGTTATTTGTTTATTAATATTTGTATAACATTTGGTGTCACTATAGGGAGCATATTCGATATTTGCAATTAAAATACCCCCGTCAGTCAAAGAAACCTTTGTGGTTGCAAGCTGAACATACTCGCACATTTTGTGATTGGGTTGAAAATAAGGTTTGTAGTGGTAAACACATGTTTATATAATTTTACTCATAAATTGTTCGTATTAAAGTAATTATTGTTCTTTTGTGATTTCAAACAATAGGTAGGAGAAGATAAGGCAAATAATGTGCCAATTGATGATACAATATGGTCGTTGACAAGTAAACTGCGACCAAGTGTGGTAACATATCCCAGCTACCAGATTAATGGTTCAAGTTTTACGACGAAGGATCGGGACAACAACCGTGAAACACAAAATAGTGGTGTTATGGTTGTTGCTAATACTTTTTGCAAATTTCAAGCTCAAAAGATAAACATCCTCATTCTGGGAACATGAAATTTTATGGGGTCATTGATGAAATTTGGCAACTTGATTATTTGATGTTTAAGAAAACAGTTTTCAAGTGTTCATGGGTGGACGATAGAGGGGTTAATATTGATGATTTAGGGTTTTGTACGGGCCAAATTTGGGCCAGGGGTAAAATCGACTTTTACCACCAAAGCCAGCCGCAAGACCTGGAGCCCAGAAGAAGATCCATGGGCCGCCTCACGAGCCCAAATTCATTAAAGGCAGACAAACGGACACCAGTTACAAAGATCAGGAAATGGATCCGAATTCATGACCGTCATCATGGAATCAACGGTTATGAGATCTAAAGGACCTGAAATTATGAGAGCACGAAAGAAGTCTCCAACGGGCAGATGAGGAATCCTATAAAAGAGCAAGGCAAAGAATAAAAAAGGGATCCAGAGACAACTCCTATCATCAGATAATATCCAATAGTCCGCCCTCACGGCAATTGATCAGTGGTTTAGGTATCCTAACACCTGAATCCTTTCTACTTAGATTCTCTCATTCTTTGGCTAACTTGAGCGTCGGAGAGCCTACGGTTTCCATCACACCGGTGGGCAGTAAATCTCTTTTGCTCTATTCTTATTTTGCAGGTTCGCTTGTGCCCCCCCTACTCATTCTCAATTGTGGACCTCGACCGAAATCAATACCTCACCTTCCTCCGGAGAAACTGAACCCCATCTTGTCGCCATGGCCATTTATGAAGTGGGGGATGGACATTGTTGGAAAACTCCCAACAGCACCTGGCCAACGAGTGTACATGCTCGTCATGACAGACTACTACTCCAAGTGGATAGAAGCAGAAGCATTTGCCAGAATACGCGACAAGGAAGCCCAAACTTTCGTGTGGAAAAACATCATCTGCCGATTCGGCATACCAAAGGAGATCGTGACCGACAATGGAGCACAGTTCATTAGCCACCACTTTCAAGACTTCTGCAGGAATTGGGGCATAAAGTTGAACTTCTCCACCCCTCGCTTTCCACAGGCGAACGGACAAGCCGAATCATCCAACAAAACGATCATGAACACCCTGAAGAAAAGGTTGGAGAAAGCTAAAGGAGCCTGGGCCGACGAACTGCCAGGAGTATTATGGTCATACAGGACAACGACGAGGTCTTCAACAGGCGAAACCCCTTTCGCATTAGCATTTGGAACGGAAGCCGTCATACCGACTGAAGAAGTTATTCCTTCAACACGCTACCAATATCTCAACGAAGAAAACAATCAACGACTGATGAATTTCAATCTCGACACGATTGAAGAAGCAAGAGATCGAGCTTCCATTCGACTGGCAGCATATCAACAGAGAATGGCCAGATACTTCGACAAAAACGTTAGAAGTAGGAATTTCAAGGCTGGAGATTGGGTCTTACGGAGAGTGTTCCAGAACACCAAGGAAGTAGGCGACGGGAAATTGGGTCCGAATTGGGAAGGCCCTTACCTCATCACACGAAAGTCGTTGGGAAAGGTGCATACAAGCTACAGAATTTAGAAGGGGTTCTCGTACGCAATAGTTGGAACGCAATGCATCTAAGCGATTTAACCGGTAACCCTTATGTTTTTTATTTGTTTGTTTGTTTCCAATTATATGTTCAGTTAGTTATTTTGTTGAGATTGAATAAAGGAATCAGCAGTAGTCATTCGTATAAAAGCCAAGTTTGTCACATTAACAAATCAACCGACTTTTACAAACACATCACAATATCGTTCTCCTAATCCCATACGACATAAACAACACATACAAAATGTGATCACAGTTTTCCTGACAAAATCATCGACTTAATTTCATACGACATTTTAATGCTAATTTTAGACCTGAACAACCTACACATTGTCTGGTGCTTCATCGGTAGCCGCAGGAAGACTGGCGGGCGCATCACCTTGGGTTTCAGTAGCTTCCTCCATGACTCTTTCCCCCTCCACATTTCTTCCGACTTCTTCCGTTTCGGCAGCGACAAGTCTGTCTGTTTCTGCCCCATTCTTCTTTGATTCAACCTCCAATCCTTTCTCTTCGGAAGCATCATCTGTCGAAGAAGAGATCCCGGCCTCGCGCCTCTCATACTCTCTAATCCACTTCTCAGGTTTCCAGTCGACATGTTTCCCAGCCAAGAAATCCCTCATTAAATCACACCTGTTTCTCATCATGGAATCAATGGCGATATCCTCCATTTGCTCTAACAATAGCTCATTCTCTTTCTTCACATTTTCGAAACCTTCTTTGTAGCTGTCGATTGTCAATTCAGCAGTTTCCTTCTCCAATTGCAAAGCAGCTAACTTCCTTCAATTCTTTCTCAAGAGCTCTTTCATTCCTTTGAGAAGCAATGATTCCAGACTTCAACTCTGACGATTCCTTCCTCATCACCGACAGCGACTTCTCCAGCTCCTTTGTCCTTCTTTGATTAGATTCCACATTTTTTCGCATGAATAGACTGCATTCCAGTGCCTACGACAACCGAGTATATTTAAAAAAAAAAAAAAGGGAAAAAGAATAATAATAGTAATATAATAGTAATTGAGGTTGCTACTTACTTGATAATTCAGTGCGATGGCTTTTTTCATGACCTCCGTGGGACCAATCTGTGCCAATCTTACTTCATCCCCCTCGAGGAGAAGTCCCCCTACGAACGAATCGATACTTGAAGGATCGGATATAGCAGTCGACTCCCGAGGAACCTTTAAGGTGAGATTATCAGAATCATCTTCCTCCTCGACCTCGGGAACAAACCTCCTCTTTTTCCCCGCAGAAACCGTCGCGGTCGACTTCACCTTCTCCGCTTCAATTTCTCTTTGTTGAGACCCAGCCTCTTTTTCAGCCTCCGACTCTTTCTTCTTCAATTTCCTTGATTTTTTCCGGCTCTTCATTTCATCAAGTGAAGCTACGGTGAAAGGCCCAGTCATCATTTCCTCTGCGCATAAAAATTCCTCGGATTTTAAGGGCTCTCGATATCTATTTCCCCCATATAACTTTTGACACGACCATCTACTATTTATCACGGACAAAACGTCGTTACATAAGGCCAGAACTTTACCTTCTCGGTGAAAGATTTCTTTCCACAGTGGAGTCGACCTTAACCTCTTTTCCGTTAAAATAGTTTTGCAATCCTTTTTTTCGACCGGCAGTGACAAGATGGATTTGGTGTTGGAGGTTGTACGTACAGTCTTGACGAATGACTTGTTCTGTAGAGGACCTGCAACAATAAGTTCATGATTACTCAAAGACAAATGAACGACTCAAAGATTGAAGAAAAGCGAGAGCTCGTTACTCACTCGACAAACACCAAAACTCAGGGATTCGACCAACCCCGGCCGATCCAAATATACCCTCACCCTTCACAAAGAAATAATAAGACTGCCAATTTCCCCTATCATTAGTTGGCAATCCAGTGACTAGTTGCGTCTTTCTTTGACGAAGAATCAACGTATACCTTCCCTTCTCCTTCAAATGTTCCTTCAGATAGTACGTCTCTAAAACGTCCTTCACCTCGAAGAGTACCCCCAGTTCAAAGGCTAAACATTCAATCGACAATAAGATCCTCCATGGATTCGGCATCAGCTGTGAAGGAGCTACTCGTAATGATCCAAAACCTCCCAAATCAATCTCGGAATGGGAAACCTAAGACCTATAAAAAATGGACGCACATAGAATCCCATCCACCCAGGAACCCGATAATCAATTCTTTCATTCGACAAAGGCACCCGGAGTTCCAAAGTGTTAGGGAACCTATACATACAGCTAAGTTCTCTCAATACTTTCCCAGTCATTCGACTTGCAGGATTCTTTGATAATAAGTTGGTAGGCTCACTCGTACAAGGTAATTCGCTCGACTCCCCAATTGCGGGCAAAGACCTCAAAGGAATAGCCTCGGCAGGGATCACTGGTGGAGAAGGCATAGCTAAGGTAACAGCACCACTTTCGATAAAATCTTGATACGACTTATTTCCACACTCTACTAACTCCTTACTTTCACTTGTTGATCCCTCGGTCTCACTTGATGATTCGACATATTTATCGATCTTGGCACCTAAGCTGCCTAAAGATTCACTACTCGACATATTCCAGACGACAAGCATTAAACAACTAAAACCTCTAAGTAGCCCACCTCCTAAAGATCAAAACCCACAAACATAAATTGAAAACTAATCACACAGACCAGGAGATCAAACAGCTTAACTTTTCTAAGAACAGCTTGAGTATTCAATATGAATGTTTAAAGGAATGAAGAACAAGAAGAAGATTTCGAAGAATACCTCGAGAACTCTTGAGAGCACACCTTTTACTCGACTTCCGGATAAGGCGAAATGAAACAACCGAGGTTCTTTTATACATGCTACCTAAAAATCTGGCGCCAAAGATTCCCGCCCAAAATGGACGCCTCGTAACTCGCATTAGGTCTTGCAGCATCAGATGACACGTGTACAGAGCCAGAACCATTTTCAAACTGAAATCGTCGAATGGAATATCAGTGCCATCAAACATTTACAACAAACTCGACAATGTACCTCCTCGATATTTGGCACGACGCCCAATTAATATTTAAGAACCATGAATAGCGAACAGTCATACGGCAAGTCGAGTGATATTATTCCTCAACAACCACCTGGTTCAGTCGACCAGGGGACATCCCCCACATGATCCACGCAATCGTTGAAACATGGAGTATTCTCGACTCATACGACAAGACGAGTAAATATTATTCCTGAACCACCACCTGGTTCAGTCGACCAGGGGACATCCCCCTCATGATTCATGCAATCATGGAATCATGGAATATTATCGACTCGTACGACATGTCGAGTAAGTCCTGAACCACTACCTTGTTCAGTCGACCAGGGGACATCCCCCACATGATTCACTCAGACTAAGAATCATTGAGTATTCTCGACTCATACGACAAGTCGAGTAAATATTATTCCTGAACCACCACCTGGTTCAGTCGACCAGGGGACATCCCCCACATGATTCATGCAATCATGGAATCATGGATCGACTCGTACGACATGACGAGTAAGTCCTGACCACTACCTTGTTCAGTCGACCAGGGGCATCCCCCACATGATTCACGCAGTCATGGAATCATAGAATATTATCGACTTATACGACGTGTCGAATAATATTAACCCTGAACCACCATCTGGTTCAGTCGACCAGGGGACACCCCCCACATGATTCATGCAGTCATGGAGTCATGGAGTATTATCGACTCATACGACGTGTCGAATAATATTAACCCTGAACCACCATCTGGTTCGGTCGACCAGGGGACATCCCCCACATGATTCATGCAATCAAGGAAACATGAAATGCGCACGACTCAGACGACAAGTCGAGTGATGTCATTCCTGAACCACCATCTGGTTCAGTCGACCAGGGGACATCCCCCACATGATTCATGCAGTCATGGAATTATGGAGTATTATCGACTCATACGACGTGTCGAATAATATTAACCCTGAACCACCATCTGGTTCAGTCGACCAGGGGACATCCCCCACATGATTCATGCAATCAAGGAAACATGAAATACGCACGACTCAGACGACAAGTCGAGTGATGTCATTCCTGAACCACCATCTGGTTCAGTCGACCAGGGGACCCCCACATGATTCATGCAGTCATGGAGTCATGGAGTATTATCGACTCATACGACGTGTCGAATAATATTAACCCTGAACCACCATCTGGTTCAGTCGACCAGGGGACATCCCCCACATGATTCACGCAATCAAGGAAACATGAAATACGCATGACTCAGACGACAAGTCGAGTGATGTCATTCCTGAACCACCATATGGTTCAGTCGACCATAGGACATCCTCTACATGATTCATGCCAAGTCGTAGAATCATGAAATACGTACGACACATTCAACATGTCGAATGCGATCCTGAGCCAACTGGCTCGAGTCGACCTAGGAACATCCCTGATGACTCTTGTCGAGTCAAATACAGTCATACTCAACACCTACGTCATGTCGAATGCGATCCTGAGCCAACTGGCTCGAGTCGACCTAGGAACATCCCTAATGACCCTTGTCGAGTCAAATACAGTCATACTCAACACCTACGTCATGTCGAATGCGATCCTGAGCCAACTGGCTCAAATCGACCTAGAGACCCCTGATGACTCGTGTAGAGTAAAAAACAATCATAAACACACTCAACACTTACGACATGTCAAGTGTGGTCCTTAGCCATCGTCTGGTTCAAGTCGACCAAGGGACATCCCTGGCATCTCATGTCGAATCAAATATAATCGGTGAATTTACTCACCACATATGACAAAGATGAGTAGATCTGAAACCTTCCATCGCCAAAATCAGGGGAGTAATCATACAAACCTCGACACATTCGACAGATGATACTCTCAAAGTCAGGGACAATCCAGACTTAGAGAGTAGGGGACAAACTGTACGGGCCAAATTTGGGCCAGGGGTAAAATCGACTTTTACCACCAAAGCCAGCCGCAAGACCTGGAGCTCAGAAGAAGATCCATGGCCGCCTCACGAGCCCAAATTCATTAAAGGCAGACAAGCGGACACCAGTTACAAAGATCAAATGGATCCGAATTCATGACCGTCATCATGGAATCAACGGTTATGAGATCTAAAGGACCTGAAATTATGAGAGCACGAAAGAAGTCTCCAACAGGCAGAGGAGGAATCCTATAAAAGAGCAAGGCAAAGAATAAAAAAGGGATCCAGAGACAACTCCTATCATCAGATAATATCCAATAGTCCGCCCTCACGGCAATTGATCAGTGGTTTAGGTATCCTAACACCTGAATCCTTTCTACTTAGATTCTCTCATTCTTTGGCTAACTTGAGCGTCGGAGGAGCCTACGGTTTCCATCACAACGGTGGGCAGTAAATCTCTTTTGCTCTATTCTTATTTGCAGGTTCGCTTGTGCCCCCCTACTCATTCTCAATTGTGGACCTCGACCGAAATCAGGATCTACAGGTTTACTGTAGTTGACTTGAATCGGATAGGCTATAAATCTGATTGCTTTATTCTTGCTGGTCATGCAAAGCAAGTATTTTATGTTAAAGACCAGATTGATAATAGAAAATCAATTGTCTGTTCAGTGAAAGAAAAAGTTAGCTATTATTCCAGTGGAGATGGTTGTGATGACATTGATGTATATGCACCATTATCCAACAAACTTCCACTTTGTAATTTGAATGATGATGATGATGTGGGAGAATTCCAGTAGATAAAGATTTGTAATTTTATAATTTCATTAGGCTATGAATATGACAGTTTTTGAATTATGTAAGTGGTTTGTTTCTTATATTAAATGACACTTTTTTATTAGATTCGTCTATCTCTTTTATTTATCTTTACCTTAAACCATTATTTTGTGTCTCTAATTATGTAAGTGATTTATATATGTACTTTATAATATGGATCAGAGAAAGCAGTTTGTTATTAAATGTTATTTAAATGATGTACTTATTTGTTGTTTTCAGTATTGTAGGGATTATAGAGTTATGGCTGAACATGAAGAGATGAATCTTCCAGATCTTGAAGGTAGGCCTTCAAGAAGAAAAACAAACCAAGAAGAAAGATTTGCAAAAGGATGGGGATAAAATAGTGGTTGAGTACAATATATACGGAGTTCCTATTGGACAAGGAAGAAATGAGCTGAGAAATTACATAGGAGTTATCGTTCGGGAAACAATTTCGATTACATATGATGATTGGAGGCGTGTGCCCTTAGAGGTGAAGGAGTTCCTATGGCAACATTTTCAGGTTGATATTTTCTTACAATGACAACTATATTGTTAAATATTTATAGTGCTAATATTTTCTTATTTGTGTATAGAAAAAATTTGCTTTGAGTTTAAAGATGAAAGGACAAGTGCTAAAGTTGATGGGAGTTTCTTTAAGGAACTTCAGGAGTGAGTTGGCAAATGAATTTATCATACCTAACAAGAATGACATGAAATCACTTAGGTCACCTCCAATTGAGTATCCAAGCATAAAAGATGGCGATTGGAAGTTGTTTGTAAATAAAGTTTTGTCAGCAGAATTTCAGGTGCGTTTAAAGTTGATTGTGTGTATATGATTAAGTATTTATTAAAATATTTTATCTTTGTGTAGGTAAAAAGTCAACAAGCCAAAGAGAAGAGGGCGAAAAATACCTACAATCATCACTTGGGAAGCACGGGATACAGTGGCATGTTATATAGACATGTATGTATTTTTATTTTTACATTATTATTTATTATTTTCTGGAATCATAACTGATTTACAACCTGGCACAGAAATTGAAAACTGGAACATCCGAAAATGAAATTGATCGGAGTGATGCTTGGATAATGGCAAGAAAAGATAAGGATGGCAATCTACAACCTGCAGTGGCTGCGATAGAGATGAAAATAGTAAATGAACCATAACTCTTAATAGCTGATATAGAAGCATGTTTAATTTCTTACTTGTATTTTTCTGTTTTTAGAGAGTGATCTTAAGAGCCAAGTTGAAGAAGGTTCTTTTCATTCTCAAGGCCCGAAAGATATTTTGACTGAGGCTATTCAGAAGCAACCTAATGGATCTAGAGTGCAAGGAATAGGTCAATTTATCACTCCATCCATGTACTTTCAAATTCCTGAATCTTCAGAGTTTGCAATGGAAAGGAAGAAGTATCAGGAGAGCTTTCAATTTATGACAGCGCAACTTGAGTATATGAATGCAAGGCTGAACGCCTACAGCAACACTGAAGTAGGTAGTTCTAACTTTCCCAAGGCAAAATCTTCAAGTGGCGCTTGCTTAGAGCTTGAACGTTCCCCGAGCATACTTGGAAAAAGAAAGGTTAATACATTTGGCGTCTTTTTTAATATCTTCATATATATGTATTATTAAATACTAATAATGAATTAATCCTACAGGTTCAGTTAGTTGTGGGTAAAACTTCACCAAAGTCTGTGAAGAGCAAAATATTGGAGGATCCTATTAAAGTTGGTGTGCCAAATGATGATCAAAAAGAACAAAACATTGAAGCAACTTCAAGAATAACTCCAACGAAACCTAAATTGACTCCAAGAAGATCTCCGAGGTTAACTCCTGCAGTAAAGGAACCAAAAAATGAAGTAGTTGTGAAAAAACAAATTGCAAGAAAGCTGGTTCTTAAAAAGAACACGAGGGCAGCTGCACAAACAAGAAAACAAGATAAGAGTCCATACATGCAAATGTTTTTTATGCTTGTTAAGAGCTGTTTTCCGAATTTGATAAAGATTGATTATGACATACCAATTTTTGGTATTACTTGGAAGTCATACTTAGACAAAGCAATTTGCGAAGAAATCATGGATTTTAAGGAGGTCTCAAACTGTGCTATTAACATATGGATCAAGTATGTTTTCTTTTACCTCTTTCTTCATTTGTTCTAAATGTTTTATAAATATTTACTTTGTTTTTATGTTTATCTTGTCTTAGGCACTTATACGATGAGATGGATAAAACTGAAACTGCCAAACCAGTTCAGTTTGGAAATTTTGAGATGATACGTCCATCAAAGGTTGCTTTGAAAGAAGGACCTCAATACATTTCAAAACTGTTAGGTATGATAGAGTTGGGGCAAATCATATTGATCCCATACAACCCAAGGTAATAATTTTTTAATTTTTTTAGTATTCAATTTCAAGTTATGTAATCCAGATTTTTATTACCCTTTCTTTCTTATTTAGCTTTCACTGGGTGCTTCTTGCAATTGACATAGTACGACGCACGATATATTATCTGGATCCTAAGGGGAATAATCCTACTGATGAGTTGATGCAAATTGTTAATCAGTTAAGTTATAGTTGTTTTCTCTTTATTTTAACATTGGGTTTATTGTTGCATTATTTATATGATATCCAATTATAATTTTTTGTAGGGGAATTAGAGTGTATCAATCTTTACATTCTAATAATAAGAGCGGTAGTGTGACTTGGGTATCTGTGAAGGTACAAAGTTATGATATATATATATATATTTTTGTGATATGCAACAATGAGAATATTTAGAATATGTCTAAATGAACTAATATTGATATGATAATTCTTTTTTATAGTGTCCAATGCAGCCTGGAAGTTTTGAATGCGGTTATTATGTGATGAAATACATGCAGCAAATTGTAACAAATGTGAACATTCTAAAAGACAATGTAAGTTAACAATAGTTAAGTTTTATCACTAGTCAATTAAGATATCTTTTCAATTAAGATATCTTACTGTTTAAAATTCTAACTTATAAATATTTTAAAGTTCAAGGGGATTAATGAGTACACTCTGGAAGATATAACGCAACTCCGTGATGATTGGGCAATATATGTTGCACATATAATCACACAGTATAATGAAGAGGTAATTACAAGGACATGTTTTACAGAGGTGATTATTACTTCTATTTTTTCACTTTAATTCATGACATATTGGGAAATCTTCTATTCTTGCAGAATACAAATGACAAGGACAACATAGCTATTGTTCGTTGAGTTAATGAAGTAGTATGGTATTTCTCTTTTCTGTAAATTAATACATTCTTGTTTCTACTTTTAGCTTAGAATTTTTTCCCCAGATTTTTTACTTCAGTGAAAGCAATATGAATCATATCTTTTATTTCATTTTATGCCCTGATGGGTTTAATTTGGTGGGTTAATTTGTTTTATTTGTGAGTTTTGCTAGTGGGTAAGATTGCTTTGAGACTTGAAAGTTAAAACAATCATGATGTAAAATATTCTATTAACAGTGTCTCGATGTTCTCTATGTCAGACATGAACTTGGAGATAGTTTTTTACCTGATGAAGTTTTGCCATGTTCTGATTGATACTTGTTGAAACCTTTGGGGGATGGATATGGCACCTGTCATCTGATGTGCTTTGAGGTGCAGCATGAATGCTATGGAAGCAGTATTTGATATATTGAGATCTAACATGTTTATCTCATCTATTTTTATGGCAATTACCTGGAATGTTACATTCTAGTACATTTTGAGCTTTGAACTTTTAGTTTCCAGGAATTCCATAATGAACAACTATCTTGTCATCTTGATTTGCTTCCTGCATTTGGAAACAGTATTAGATCATGTCATCTGATAAACTTCATCTGGTTCATGAGATCCTTTTATTTCAGTTTTATGTCCGTCTATATATATATATATATGTGTGTGTGTGTGTGTGTGTGTGTTATTGATTTGTTTGTTTTGGTGATTATGTAGCGGTATGAAAGATACAACTTGTTATTATGGATGCCATTTGGTTTTTTATATGCATGCTCTTAGGTTGTTGGTATGGTTATTGTCAATAAGTGCTTTATGTGACAAAAATTAGATTAGGGTTATATTTTGTATTTTTATTTGGATGTATTTAATGTTTTATTTATGAAGATATCGATTTTTTTTGGAAGTCCATCTAATTCTTAACATTTGGTTTATAATTTCAGATTTTGTGCCAGATATCATATTGTTGGGGGATTGTTGCAGGCTTCTCAACAAGTATCATGAATTTTGGTGGGGGCATGACATTTTGATGGGACTTTAAGAGTAGTTTTTGAAATATATATATGTTAATTTAAAGATTGTCTATGGAGTTTTTGTATTCATCATGTGATACTGTTGAATTGATTAATACGATTAATCTATTATATTGCGAATTTTATATAAATGTATTTTTTAGTTTTTTATTTCATTGAGTTGGTATTTATATATATATTTTATGATTTAATTAATTACAAAAAATAAGAAATATAATTGTGAAATAATACGATTTTTAAATTTTAAAAGATATTGACGGATATTGATACTATAGTAACAATAATTACTGACACTAAAAATCAAATATATGCGATATACTGATACTGCAGTAACAAAATTTACTGACACTATAGTATCACTAAATACTGATGATATAGTGTCAATAATTTACTGACACTAAAATAGTGTGAGAGATTACTGATACCATAGTGTCAATAATTTTCTGATACTACAGTATTAACGTTTACTGACACTAAGAATCACTGACACTAGAAACTAGTGTCAGTGATTTCTGGCTGCGGCAACACTGACACATTTATATAGTGTCAGTAAAACCCTTTACTGACACTAATTTAGTATCAGTAAAAGCCTTTTTTCTTGTAGTGCATAATCTTGGTAAATAAAGAAATGAGAACATTGGTACCTGTCGTCCGGAGGATTTTTCGGGTTACTTAGTCAATGGCTCTTCAATGTAAGAAGCGGACTCTGTTTGACTGAAATAATGAGATATCATTTACTTGCCTGTTGTGTCGACTGGGCAAAAGGTTGATAATGAAGTCACATACGAAAGATGTTTCTTTGTCTTATTTTTCAAGTCAACTATACATATTGATGAAGGTACAATGGAGTCTACAGATATCAGATCTGATGGAGGTCTAAGAAGATTTCATTCTACAACACTTGAAGAAATTAAATCGGAGTCTACATGACCCGATGAAGGTCCAAGAAATTCTACACACTCCACTATACTTGATGAAGGTACATGGGAGTCTACTCCTCCTGACCCGATGAAGGTCCAAATTTTTTTTTTCATTCTACTATACTTGAAGAAGGTGCATCAGAGTCTATACTCCACATGACCCAATGAAGGTCCAAGAAAATATACACACTCTACTATACATGATGATAGTATGTGTGAGTCTATACACTCCATTATACCTGATGTAGGTACATGGGAGTCTACACACTCCATACATAATGAAGATCCATGAGGGTCTTCATTCCTCACTCTACAGGATCTAACATGAGTCAATGAGGATCTTTACTCTACTAGACTTGAAGAAGTTCTATGAGAGTCTTTCATTCTCATACTACTAGATCTGATGAAGGTCCATGCGACTACTATTGAATGTACATGTCATATGAACTTGATAAAAGTCCAAAGAAGTCATCACTCACTCTCCTGATGAAGGTCTATGAGACTACGGTAGAATGAACTTGAAGAATATCTGTCAAGGTCATCACTCTTCACACTTCTACGATATTGCTGTCGAATGGAGTTTTTCGAATGGACCTTATGAAGGTCCAAGGTCTTCTCTCACTATACTAGACTTGAAGAAGGTCCATGAGACTACAATAGAATGAACTTGATGAAAGCCATCAAGGTCATCTCTATTCTACGAGACTACTATCGAATGGAGTCTTTGAATGGAACTAATGAAGGTCCATGAAGCTATGGTCGAATGAACCTGATGAAGGTCCATGTGAATCTTCATTATGACCTGATGAAGGTCAGGAGACTACGGTCGAATGAACTTTGATGAAAGGCATTACTCCTCACTATTCTATGAGTCTACTGTCGAATGGACTTGTCGAATGAACTTGATGGAATTCCAAGAAGGTCATTCATGATTCTACTAGACCTAAGAAAGGTCAATGAGTGTCTGGACTAATGGACCTGATGGAGGTCCATGAGGCTACGGTGAAATGAACATGATGGAGGTCCAAAATAATTTTCACTCTACTTGTCCATGAGACTATTATCGAATGGACCTGACAAAGGCCCATGAGACAAGGTCGTATGAACCTAATGAATGTCTATGAAAATCTTCACTCTACTAGACTTGATGAAGTTCCAAAAGAATTTTTCATACTACCTAACCTGATGAAAGTTGGATGATTGGACCGAAAGGAGGTCCAAGAAAGTTTTCATTCTACCTGACCTGATGAAGGTCAGGAGACTACAGTCGAATGAACCTAATGAAGATTCATGGGGCTCTTCTAATGCTTTATAGAGTTTATGGAAATCCATCCATGTAGTCTAGAGTGGATGATAATCTCCATACGTAGTGTGGAGATGATTATCTTCATATGTAGTATGGAAGAGATGGATGCCTATCAATGTCATTTCTAATTATACAAGACCTGAATAAGGTCAATGATACTACAGTAGAATAAACTTTGATGAAAGTCACATAGAATTTCCATACTACTTAACCTAATAAAGGTTGGTCTATTGGACCTAAAAGAGATCCAATAGAGTTCTTCATTCTACTAGGCATGATAAAAGATTCCCTATGTAGTCTGGAATTGGCAATATTAAATCAACGTAGCATGGAGATGATGACTAATCTTTGACTTAGTCTGGAGGAGTTGATAATCATTCCAAGTAGTATAGGGGTGTTGGGAATTTTCCATGTAGCCTGAAGTTGATAGCCATCCACCTTGTAGTTTGGATAGTAGTATGAACCAGATGTTTTATCATCCCATATATGTCGAGTGGGATGACAGATCAATGAGAAACCTTCTTGTGTGTCGTGTATAGTGGGACCGCTTAGTGCCTAGCCTTTACTTTTATTTTTGTCGAGTGATAGGTTCATTTATTGCCGAGATTTTATTTGTGTCCTGTTGAGTGACACATTTACCTAATGCCAAGCTTTCATATTTTTCTTGTGGCATGGCGTACACTTGTTTGGCGGCTCAATTGAGTGGGCAAATTTGATTGGTACACCAAGTCTTTCTGTCGAATGGAAAATGTGGAGATATGTTTGTGAAGAGTAAGTCCTCTTCGTGTGATTGTGACAGCTGTAAGGACTTATACACGATACGTTGATTCATCTTTGGGGATAAGTAGTAGGCAAAATGGTTTAGCAGCTTCAGTTTACTTCTTCTGAGAACTATGTGGTGAATGAAATCTTCTTGATGGTGATGACTCATCTCTGCTATTTGAATAACTCCCAAGCTCTCCCGGAACCGATCAAATACTTATGGAATCTATGAATTTCGTGGGGGTATCCTGTTGATGTGGTTGTGCTGGAAGTTTGGTTTTTTCAGGGGCTCAAAGGTTTTTCAAATCATTCTCTTTCCTTAATCGACGTGGGCTTCATTTTGTTGCTTGCATTTTGCAGCCTCATTTACTCTAATCGATGTGGGATTTGATTGGGATTTGACTTTATGTTTTGTAAATCGTTTGTTCAAGGGTGGGCTACAGCTTGCGTTCGTAGTAGAATATTGGCCGTTTGGATCGAAACCTGTTGTAGTATCTCTTTCAATTTTTGGCCTGTAGATTGGGCTTCTGTTTTTGAAAGGATTGGGCTGGTTTTTAGTTGTGATGTGCTGTCCTTTGTTGTGGGCCGGCTTTTAATTTTGGATTACATGAAGGCTTTGACCGTGAGCTGGATGGATTTATTCATCGCATATGTAGGTGCATGAAATTTAGTGCTTTTTTATCTCCGATCGATGTGGGACTCATACTCAGCTGGATATTGATTTAAATTATTCGGTTGGGCTTTCTTAGTTTGCACGTGGGCTATCTCTTGGCCCAGTCCATTAATTTTGCATTACAGGCTGTCTGAGCAATCTTTATTCGCTTGGGTTTAAGCTGTTTGGGCAGCTTTTTTTCTTGGATATTAGGCTGGTTGGGCCGGTGAGTAAGAGAAATGTAGATTAGGCGCTGTTTAAGCTTGGTATTGGCCTGGTCACTTACGCTGGGTGGGCTGTGAGTTGGTGAACTGGAATCTGGGTGCATGTAGTGAGCCGGCTAATTTCCCTTGGCTCGACCAGCATGTTGGTTAGTGGGCTGTGAGGTTTTTACGTTTTTTTTATTGTTGTTGGGCAACGGAAGCTTGGTAGCTTGGCTGGATGATGCGTTTGGAATGGTATGTCATGAGTACTTTTGTTTTATACATGGTCTCGGCTTTTGGGCTTTATGCACGGGGCCGATCTTTGGATTTCTTTGCAGCCACGTGAAGTCCAGCATTGGTAGGAAGCATCATGTGATTATCTTGGCAGCCTTATAGTTGGCCTCACTTTATCTCAACTCTTTATTGCTTATGAGGTTCCTTTTGTAGAGTGAAATTTTTCTTCAGCACCCAAGTGTAGCTTCGATGGAAGGAATCTAGAGCATTGGGCACATTTAGCTTTGGACTGCTTGCAATTCTTATTGGAGCCTACGATTTTTTTTTTCCTGTAATGTGAGCTTTATTGCGTGTGGGGAAGAGTTTTCAGACTGATGTCTCTCTCCTTACATGTTTTTTTTACTTTGTTTTTTACAACTTACTTGGGCCCAAACTGGAAGCTTTTCAATGTGGGATTTCATCAATTGCGTGAGGCAGCATTTCACACGACATTTTCAAGCATGCATATGTTATGCGTACAGGCTATTAGTTCGTGGGCCTTCATTGCATGTAAGTTGACCATGTCAAATGGCTTTCTCGAAGCATGCGCATGGATGTGGCCATTCTACATGGCTTTATTGCTCAGCTTGTGTTAGGACCAGATGGGTGCATTTTTTTTAATTGGCCTCTTGGATTTGGGCTCATGGCGTTGACCATTTTGCAAGCTTCTCTTTCATTGATGCATGGTCCCACATTTACTCAAAGAATGTATGATATACTAATATATGCATATGTCACGTATGTGGGCATTGTCGAATGGAATTGATGTTAGCCTCTCTCTATTTCACATCGAGTGGGGCATTCACCTCATGTTGAGTGTAGTGTCGAATGGAGCATCTGCATATGCCAAACATTCTGAGCTCCAGGTCGAATGAAATATCCATCCAATGTTAGACACATGTGCATGTAGTGTCAAATGGAGCTTTGGTGAGTGGACTGTTTTTCTGGGTTGTGTGGTGTTTGAGGAGATTCCTTATTTGCATGTGATGTAGTGTGGCTTATTTACATTATGGGTAGTGAGCTTTCTATTTAATTGACCTTTTTTTGCATGGGGTGGTTGGCCTCACGCTTTTGAGTGGCTGAAGAATGAATTATGTTCCATATACTATTGGAGATTAGTACTGGAGTTTTACATGGATCAATTTTCATCTTCCATTGATCGTAAATATTTTGTAGAGTGGCTGATTATGCCACCACGGGATCTGGTGTTTGTTTGTAAGGATTGTAGACTCAGCGGTCTTTGCTTACTATGAATCACTAAGGCCCCACAGTGGGTGCCAAATTATGGATGCTGGATTTCGGTCGAGGTCCATAATCGAGAATTTGTAAGTTGGGGCATTATCGATCCTGCAAGACAAAGGTAGAGTGAGCGGGAGTAGACTCCCCACCGGTGTGGTGGGTGCCGGGGGCACTCCAACGCTCAAGTCAGTAGTATGAAATGAGCAGTGAATAAGTAAAATATGAAAGCAAGGTTTAATGTTACCTTGACCTCTTTGGGTGGCCGTGAGGGTGGTGGAAAGTGTTTAAAGGGATGGAGTGCTCAGAGAGCTTGTGTCAGAGAGCAGAAGCATGTAAGAGAGAAGTGAAGCTTGGATTGGAGAACCCTGACTTCCATGCCCTTGTGTGCTGAGTTACGTCTCTTTTTATAGATTGAAGGAATCATCCTTGTAGCTGTTAGATGAGCTGTATATGGGACCCACAACGTGTTGTGATTTCTGGCAATTGGGCCTCTCACATGTTTGCTGTTTCTGCTTTCGGCGGGGAGGATAATGTGCATATGGAAATATATTATTTGTTTGGAAAAGAGAGAAACGATTGGTGAATAATTAAGAGAGGTTTGTCCTTTTGCTTTTGTAAATGGTTTAGAGTTTAATGGGTTGGGTTATCACTTTGGGCCTCACCTAGTATTGAGTTCGAAGTGAAAAGACGATTTTGCCCTTGGCCCAAATTTGGCCCATACAAGACGCATCCTAGTGGACATGTTCATCGAGTAATTCACAATTTGCATACACAATTTCAAAAATAAAGACAACAATACAATCTCGGGAATCTGACTTTAAAAGACATTGTTTGCCAATTTATAAGAAAATTAGATGGGAAGCCTATCTCTGACCCATATAGGGCGTTTAAGCCGTTACTGGACGTAAAACTAGAGGAAGATGTGAGCCACAATCAAAACTACCAGTACATATTATTTCAATTTATTGCTCTAATTTCTTTTCATTTAAATTATTTTTTTGATTTACTTTAATTTATTATTTTGATTTCCTTTACTTTAATTTTTGCAGACATTACTAAACTTTTTGACTTTCACGGTCTATTTTACTGTTCATCTGACAATTATCATTTTATAGGTACTAATGCTTTTATTACTCACCCTTTTTCAGGATCCGTAAATACAACTCGTCATTTCTCTATTCAACCCATCCAGATAAGAAAGAGAACAAAAATGGGGACAATCTGTGTGTTTTGTGGAACTAGCTCTGGAACTAAACCAGAATTTATTGAGGCTGCAAAAGAGTTGGGTAGAGTTATGGCGGAAAGAAACATGCACTTAGTATATGGCGGTGGCAATCTTGGACTGATGGGATGTGTTTCAAAGGCCGTGCAAGAAGGTGGAAGTCAAGTTTTGGGGATCATTCCAAAACCTTTGACAGAGGAAAACCTCATCGGAAAATCAAATGGAGAAGAATGCATTGTCTCATGTATGCCTGAAAGACTTACTGAAATGATCAATCATGCTGACGTTTTTATTGCTTTACCAGGTGGGCTGGGCACGTTGGAAGAAATATTCACAGTTGCGTCATGGGCGAACTTGAACATTCACCAAAAACCCATTGGACTACTTAATGTTGATGGATTTTTCGATTTTCTTTTTGTATTTCTTGAGGATGCCAATGGAAATGGGTTTATTTCAAAATCGGTAAAAGATATCTTCCTAACTGCGAGAAAAACAGATGATTTAATTGACCAATTTTTAGCTTATGAACCAAAAATCGAGCCCATTCTTTCCAAGTTGAACTGGTCCGATAACGATCGTGGCAAGAAGCATAGAGTGGACTTGAATCTTAATCTGTAATTATTTTTCTTTTCTTTTAAATAGTCGTAGATTCAATTGTCAATTCCACATTAACCAGGTGATGTCTTCTAAACTCTACTTCTTCTTTTTCAGACATTGGGGACAATGTCTCAAATTGATTAGGGGAGTGGATAATTGACTAGATAGTTTTTATTTTTATGTTTCGTTGCTGTATTTTTCGTTAAAAAAAAAGTATTTTTTTGTTATTTATTTTACGGCGTTGTTATTTTATGTGTAAAAAAAACACACAAACTAACGATAAATTTTTGACTAACCCAGTGAGATTGTTGTTCAGAGGTGGTTGTGTAAGGCGTTTTCGCTCCTGAGACGCGTCTCAAAATAATCGCAACAAGTTATTTTTGATTCATTTAAATTTGTGAATTCTCCATAATATTAATTAATTTTGATCTTCATATGCTTATTTGACAGGTATTATCAACATACACTGTAACATATGATCATAGGTTGTAAGTGAAAATTTTATAATATTCAGTTCTCTAATTTATTGGAGGTAACACCTAAAGACAATGAAATTTATGTTTTTATTCAAAAAAAACTAACCAAGTTTTTACTTAGTAACCGGACATCTTGCCTCAGTAAGCAGTGATTGTTCGCGTAAAACGGCAGAGCTTGAATTAGTTTAATAAAAACAATTGTGTGAATATGTTCGATTTTTTAGTCTCTCTAACTCAAGCAATTAAATCCGTTGGGGTGTTTTAACACTTAGTGCCCTAAGGCCAACTGGTCTGGGAGTCATTGGCCCAAAGCTCGTTACATGGGTTAAAGAGAAAGCTTAAGGAAAACATACACTTTTTCTTTTTAATATCTGAGATCTAAGCAATTAAGTCTGTAGGGGTGTGTTAACACCTAGTGTCCTAAAACCAACTGATTTTGGAGTCACTGGCCCAAAGCTCGTTACAAGGATTGAAGATGTATTATTATTAAAAAAAAACTAATTTTGTATTTATAAATAAACTTTCATTTCCAAAGGGTGTGAACTCTAATATAGTTTTAGGACAAAATAATACTCTCTTTTCAAAGAGACCTGTGAATATTATGGGCATAATGAATTGATTAATACCCTATTTTATGTGTGTATGGAAGAAGGGTAAAAAGAACAGGAGAATTTATTTATTTGATTATTTAGAAAGAAAGAAAATAATTATTAATTTGGATAAGAATTTATCTTTTTAAAGTTTTTTCGCTTAAATTACTAGGGACTAGTAATAAGCTGGTTGGGGGATGTGATGAAAACTAAAAAGTGCACATTTATTAAAAGAAAAATCAATTATTTTATATTTTTAGTTTCATTAATCTCATTAATTTAGCATATTTGTAAAATAATAATTAAATTTATGTTTTATATATTTTTATTTTTTATGTAGGTGAAATAATACTTTGGATGCATATCTAGAAAAATGGACTTGACATTTGGATTTTGGAGGCCAGAAATTTAATAGGGCGTTCTAACAGTGTACAACTTCAGAAATTCCAACCCTACGTAATATTTGTATTTTGACCATAACGTTTTACTCCGATATCGGACTGAAGTGATTCCAGTTCCAGATGAAAGAAGACTCAAAGATCTACTACTTTACTGTTGACAAGATTTTCTAATTCGGAAATTTTTAAGACTGAAATTGACGAAGAAGCCAAAGTATGTTATATGTAAAAGTTATTGTCAAATCAAAATAAAAAAAATAAAATAATGGTGACAAACCACCGTTGGCGGTTTGTCACAAGTCCACCAAACATAGACCATATTTGGTAGAGTAATTACAATTGCAAATTACATTTGCGATTTACGATTGCAACAGAAGATGATGGGCATCCTCTATAAATAAGAGGATGCTTAACACATTTTCTTTCATGCTTTTTTCTGAATCTCTCTTGTAGAATTTGTGAGAAAGTGTCTTGTATGTTTTATTTTTCTAAAGGTTTCTTGTAATTTCTTTTTCTTTTAGTAATAAAATTATGAGTGTTTTTATTCAAATTATGAGTACCTAATTTCTTTTTACTGGGGTAAATGGTGAAACTTTTAATATGAAAATTTAGATTAATCTCACTTATATTATAATATATAAATTGTAATCTAATGATTAATTTTTAATTTAATTCTGGATTAATTATTGACGAACTTTGTTGCCGCCTATATGTCTGGTTTCATTTATTTGGCATAATTGAGTACCTAATTGGACTTATTATAGACAAAAGTTATCACCGCCTTTATGGCTGGTTTTATGTGTTTTGACATAATTAATTCCTGAAATAAATTAATTGGGTAATAATGACAATTTACATATTATAAAAAATGAGATTTCTAAATTTGAAATATTAAAAGTGGATCCCCTAGCCCCATCATTTTATTTTATTATTGCAGTTCAATTTAAAAATTTTCAATCACTTCAAAAAAAATTCAATCTTTTTCTTTTCACTCAAATTATTATTTTATCCTATTAAATCTACTCCATGTGGATCGACCCCGGACTTATCGGGTTATTTTATTACTTTGACACTCTTATACTTGGGATTAAATAACCACTTTTTGAGTATGTCAAAGACCTTTAGCGATGAAAGCCTATTTCGTCGCTAAAGGTTATTATTTTCCTATAAATTCATTTGCTCTTTCAATTCTCCTGTCCTCACTTTCTTTCTCTCATATTCTTATTTCCTCTCTAAAATTATTTTTTCCTTAAGGGTTTTGTTTCATTTTTTCTATTTTATATTAATACCCATTTTATTTTTTTTTGGAATATGAGATGAAGAAATGGTGGAAATGAAGATGGTGAAGAAAATGAAAAACAAATGAAAGTGAAGACGAAGAAAATATATAAAAAATTATAGTTTATCATTTTGTTTATTTATTTTTTTTTATTGTGATAAATTTTTTAATTTTATTTTTATATCAATAAAGATATCCTTATTATAATTTTCTATAATAAATTTGTAATGATGTTTTAATGTTTTCTAAAAATTTAGTTACTTTTCTAATGAAATTTAGTTTGAAATTAATTTGTAATGTCAATTTTATAATGAATTTTTTATTTTATTTTTACTATTTTGACCTTCAGCGTCGAAATATTTCGTTGCTAAAGGTCTTCTACGTTTTGAAGCAAAAACTTGATCGATGAAGGTATTTAGCGTCAAAAATCGATATCAACGCTAAAAATATGTATTTTTAGCGTCGAAGATGATTTTCGACGCTAAAGATAAGTTTTTTTTAGCGATAAAATATTTCGTCGCTAAATATAAACTTTTACGTCGAAATTGGTTTTTGATGCTAAATATCTTCATCGACTCAAAATTTTATTTAGACACTGAAGACCTTTAGCGATGAAATTTTTCGACACTAAATGTCTCTTTTCTTGTAATGGTCACATGCAACAACATTAAAATATGACATGTCGTTTGTTTGGCCAATTTGGTACTCTCAGCTAGACCCGGCCAAAGTTTCGGTTCCGATTTCGGTTCCAACCGGTTTTGGTTCCGGAACCGAAACCGAATTTAACTGATTCGGTTAGGGTTCTTGCCCTAACCGAACCGATCCAACCATCCCCAACGGCTACTAGCCGTTGGGCTAGGGCAGGGAGCCGTTGGGCTCCCTGCTCAAACGTTAAAAAAATGTGATTTCCCAAATTACCCCTAATAACATTAATAAAACGGCTAATTTTAGGGGTATTTTAGGTATCACAAAAATATTCTAAAAATGTATAAATATAGGTCATTTTTCATTATTTCAACACACCAATTTCTCAATTCTCTCAATTCCTACAATTTTCTCTTTCTCATTCTCAATTTCTCTCATTTACAATTACAATTTATCATTCTCAATTCTCTAATTCTTTAAAATTTCTTAAACAATAAATGACAAGCTCATATGAGAACACAATGTCAAATGTGCCAACCCAAGAGAGCAGCCCTAGTATCGGTTCACGGAGAAGAAAAGTTAAGTCTCGTTCCTCGGATGTTTTCAAAATTCATTATCAATACTGCAAATGAAGGTCCAAGAGCAGTATGCAACCATTGTGGGGGTTCTTACAAATTTACTGGTGGATACGACAATATTCACAAGCACCTGGAAAAACATCATGTGGTTGAGCTTGAACTTGATACGACACAAACTCAAATGGCCAGATACGCATCTCTAGTAGAGGTACGAGTTCTTTAGATTTATTTAAATATTCTGATGCTAAAAATAGAGAAGAACTTGCTAAATTAACTTGTATGACACATCTTTCTTTAAGTTTTGGTGAAAAACTTGCTTTTACTAATTACGTTCAAAATACTTTAAATCATGCTGCTTGTAGAATGACTCGAAATACAACAAAACGTCAAAATTTTAAATTATACAAAGATACATGGGTGTGACTTGTGATTGGATTGATGCATCATGGAACATGCAAAAACGACTTATTGCATTTAGAGTTTTTGATGAACAACATACTGAACACAATATTTATAGAATGATGAAAGTAATTTTTGATGATTATGGTTTATTAGGTAAAATTTTAACAATTGGATTTGATAATGCATCTGCAACTACTGCATCAATCACTGATTTAATAAAAATATACGAACCAAAATTTAAGAAAGCACTTAATTGTATTTGGTCATATTCTCAAGTTAGGAGAAAATGGGCCAAGTTTTGTAAATTAAATGGTATTAGACTGATAAAATTTTCACAAGATGTTCCAACACGTTAGAATTCAACTTATTTTCTTTTATGTCATGCTTTGCAATACAAAGTGCATTATGTAGTTTTTTTCCTCAACATGTTCAACATATCACACTTTTTCCTAGTCAATGGGAAATTTGTGATAAAATTTTAGAAATTTTAAAAGTTTTTAATGATGCTACAAATATTTTTAGCGGAGTTTATTATCCTACATCACATTTATTGATTCTTGAAAGTTTGAATATTGTTGGTACACTCTATGAGCATGTTGAAAGTTCTGATCCTAATGATATTGTTTTGTTTGAAGCTATTACTGTTATGAAACGAAAATGGTTGCATTATTTTAGAGACATTCATTTACTTTATCTTATTGCTGCTGTTTTTGATCCTAGATTTAAATTAGAAGGTTTGAATAGTGCTTTACAAGCTTACTATGGATATTTAGGAATATTAGATTAAATTGATATTACAAGAATAATAACTAAAATAAAAATTGATTAATAGATTTATTTAATGATTATATTAGAAGATATAACTTGCAATCAGTAGGACAATCTAGTAGTAGCGAACTTGTAATGCAAACAAGACTTAGCGCATGTGATCGTTGGTTACTACAATAAAATAAAAAAGCTAGGGATAACATGACTAATAACCCAGAATTAGATAATTATTTATCTACAAATTTCAAGTTTTCAAACTGAAAGTTTAGTTAGTAAAAATTTTCAAATCCTTGAATGGTGGAACCGACATCAAAAGATTTATCCTGTATTATCAATTATTGCTCAAGAGATATTGGCAGCACATGTTTCCACTGTTGCGGTTGAGCAAGCCTTCAGCATGGGAAGCAATATATTGGAAGTTAGACGGTCTTCATTACATCCAAGCACTCTAGAAGCAACAACATATGTGGATGATTGGACCCGAGCTGATCTGAGGTACCAAGAAGATGCCCCCGATGAATTTGAAGATTTGTTCGACAATGCATCTGCAAGTGCAAGCGGAACTACAGCCGAAAGATCAACATGCACTGATAATGATGATTGATAATTAAATATTTGTAAAATTACAACTGGGAAATATCTTAAAATTATAATGGAACTACGTAAGTTTTGATTCCTCTCACCCCTGGAGGATACATAGGCAACTTAAGTTTTTAAAAATTTAAGTTCAAACTCTTTAATTTAATAATTTTATTTTTAATTTTTTTAGACAATAATTTTATTTATAATTAATGTAAGTTTATTATATAAATTCAAATTCATAATTTTAAATTAATTTTTCAATCTCAATTTTTTTATTTAAAAAAAAAACTGAAGGGAACCGGAACCGAATGTATGGAACCGGAATCGAACCGGAATTAACTAGTACGGTTCTGGTTCCACACTCGTGGAACCAAGAACCGACCGGTGGCCAGGCCTACTCTCACCAGCATCACAACAAATCAAATCAGTCCACATCATCTGCAATCAACAGAGCTTGCCAATTTGGTATACTTGAGGTATGATGTCATTGTTTGATAGGTGATATAATATTATCACATTACTAATGTCAATTAACCCTTAAAATATATGATTTGTGACACTTTTTTTTTAAGAAAAAGAATGTTGGAAACCCCATCATCAAATCATCTGATCCGGACTTAAGCGGAACAGATAAAATTCCGGTTGTTTCAGACTTTGACAAGAAACACACCCCTTAAATTGAAACCCAAGACCTGAAGGTCAAATCCTAAACCCTACACCATCAAACCACGCCGCCTGTGATTTATGACACATTACTGGTTTACAAACCATATCTTAATTATGTAAGCATAAATTGTGCTTTGTGTGCATTTAAAACCTTATTGCATTAAGATTATTGTTGAGAAAAATATCTCTCGGTTGAGATGAATAAATAAATTTAAAATATAAAAATTAGATAATCCTTTATTTTAAAATTAATTTTTGGATTAAATTAAGTTAATTAATTTCAAAATGGTATCAAGTCAGACTCATGCACGAGTGTATCCATATTACCTACCCATGTGACACGCTATATGCAAAAGACCAACCTCCACGTGAGTGGAGTATTGAGGAAAATATATCATATCGGCTGAGATTAATGAATGAGCTTAAAACATAAATATTGGACAACTATCTATTATAAAGCTAATTTTTGAGTTGAGTTAGGATATAGAATATCAATAATTATTACATACGTCATGAGGTAAGATATCATATTGTAGATGACATAAGAATCAAAACATCTATATCCCATGAACCACCAACTAAAGAATTGTTGGTATTCATTTTTGATGATATCAAAAGAAAAGTTCGGTATGTAATTGTGATGCCAAAAGAATATAGTCTGCTAGAGGTGTTTGGATTCTGCATAATAAATCATGGTCATGCCAATTACACTGCTATTGAAAGTTTTGAATCAACCCTTAAAATATGGCACTTTGCTATCGAAATCCTTTACTACACTACTGATGAAGGCGCATATGAAAAGACTAATGATGCTCGAGAATTCAGGAAGTTCCTCTCGGATTAATTACACGTGTCTAGTCGATTTTCGTTAATGACAATAGGGATGGGAGGGAAGGTGATTGACATCTTCGTATACGTCTCCGATAATTTTTAGATGTCCTTATCCCCTCTAATTATTTCAAGGACGAGATGAAGATCCCTAAATAATAAAAGGGGATCCCCAAATAATAAACAAAATTCTCTTAAAATAAATTTAAATCACTGAAAAAAATATTAGTTGAACTATTATTTTATTCAGAAATCAAACATACATATTCAAAAAATTGATAATATTTATTACACAAATCACAATTTATATAAATATTGAAATTCGTATTTTCTGTTTTTTTGTTTAGTCTGTTACTTAATAAAATGATTAATCCTTCATTAAAAATTGATTATATATATATAATTATTTCATTTAAAACCTTATATTATTTATAATGTATAGATTTTTTTAAAATATTAAGATATTTTTTATTTACATCTATATAAAATTATAAATAAAAATTTGAATATATTTATTAAAAAAAAATTAAAAATAAATAAATAAAACTTAAATGGATAATGGGGAAGGGATAAAGATTTTATTTAATTTTGTTTCTTTCCTGAATAAGAAATGAGTATTAAATTTTCTCCGTCCCCGTCCATGATGTTAATTTTTTCAATTTTTCATCCCCGATCATTCCCTAATTGGGGAGGTCCCCGCCCCCGTCCCCTTGGAGATTTCTGCCATCCCTACAGAAAATATGTTTTATGTTTGATTCTTTATGATGGCGTGAGTGAATAAAGAATTCATGTAATTATTAATTATTCTATGTGCCTTATTCTCGTCTCCTTTAGAAGTAGTCAATGATAATCTGTCAAGCAAAAACTAGCCTATCTAGAATTGATAGGGGTATTCGAATTATCTTCTTCTTTATATTGAAATAATAATAATAAAATTATTTAATAAGTTTAATTAGGAAAAAAATTACATGTTGTATCTTTTAATATCGAAGCCTACTGTTAGCCCATTAGTCTGGTTGCTTGAGAAAATAGGGAACCAGTGGCGTTGGCAGCAACCAAGCACTCGCAATATGCGCATGGCTTGGGTGGGTTGTGTGTGGGCAGTTGGTGCTGTCTTAAGGGGAGTTATGCTGACACATTGGGTGGTTTGTGCTGTCCGTGAGAAGTTGATATTATTGAGGTTTTGGGCGATAATTCGGGTAAACGCAGCGGAACGCGGAAAATCAAAATTTTTCGATTTCAATTATTTTTCTTGGGTAATTAAAATAAACTAATTTATTTCAATTACTCAATAATCAAAAACTGAAATTTTTACCCAATCAGATTTTTCAGAATTTACCATTTTACCCCAAAACTTTGCATTTTAATCATTTTAGTCCATAATTGTCAAATACAATTCTAATTGATTCCAAATCAATTCCAAAATGATTTATTCACGTCTTATACATGAAAATACTATTTTTCAACTCAAGAAAACAATTTTTCCCTAATTGTCGAATGATCCCTCAATTTTCAAGAATTTGCAATTTGGTACTTTTTGTTCAAAACATGTCAAGATCAAATCCAAAAATTTCCAAATTTAATATACATAAAGTATACATCAAATCTCCTCACATATATGAAAAGCCCCAAATTTGGTGAAGGTTAAAAATCATAATTTTAATAATTTCACAAATTAACACTAAATTAATTAAATTCAATTCTTACAACACCAATCAAGCCTCACCATCATGAAATAGCTCAAGAACAATTCTAGGTCTAACATGAGTGGCTAAAAGACTCTCAAATGGCAACTAGCCATCAAAATGGCAAAAAAAGCTTAATGAACAATTCTAAGCATTCTAATTTAAAATACATGCTTCCAACTTCCATCCAAGTTCCCAATCATCAAATCTCATCCATAAAAGAGTAGAGAACAAACTAAGCTACACATGTTGAGGCTTAGTAAGATAGAATATTTTTCATGAAGGAAAAAGTTAAGAAAACTTACCAAAAATCCTTGATTTCAAGCCTTTTTCTTTCTTTTTCCTCATTTTCTCTCTTTCTCTCTATGTATTTGATTTTTAGGGTTCATGGAATTGTGAAACAAAAATAAAAAAATGGCTTATATAATTTCCCAAAATTACCGATTTTCAAAGAAAAAATATTGGCCATATTTTTTAATTTTTGTTTTAAATAATTGGAAATTGATTTAATTATTTAGTGGTCTAAAAATATTAATCAAGTTAATGTTTATCACATTCCAACCAATTAAATCATGCCAATTTAACCAATCAAAATTGGCCACTTTATCCAATTAAAACAAGCCATTTATCTTATCTAAATAAGTAAATAAGATATTAAATATTTAATTAATTCAATTATTCAACATTTGAATAATTAAATAATTAAATACAAATATATTAATATATGTATTATATTTATAGTAAATAATCAAAAATACATATATTAATTATAAATGTCAAATATTAAAATTTGACATTTAATAAATGGCCGAAAGATCTCAAAAGCATGTATCTTCGTTTAACCGTTAAACGACTTATAAATAATCAGTATTATTTATAAAAGTTTCCCTAGTGCCTTACGAGTATATCTCATTAATGAGACTCCCTAGGTTCAGGCATATCCGTCACGAAATCCAATTTTGTGTCCATAATCTACCCACCCGTAAATTATGACGAACACAGATAAAATCTCTGAACCATACAGGTCGAGGTCACTGCATACGTATAATCCTTCCGTCACAGGTATCTGGATTATCCCAGAGATATAGATATAAATGTCAAATCTCTTTAGGTATAATCCCGTCGACGATTCTATTAGCAATCTCTTAAATAACACTTAGAACTGATTTCTACAGTGTACCATGGGCCCATGGATTTAACAGATTGCTAATTCCATAATGGATACCTATGCTCTGTACACAGAAGTGACGGATCCTAGCTTGATACACACATGATATCATGAGGATCAGTCCACACCCAACGAACATGCGGAGGTCTGATCTAAATAGATCGGTGACATGACTACCATCAAAGTGTGAATGATACCTCATATATCCACAGTGGTACCTCAAGTCTGAGGATCACTATGCTCACTCAACCCGAGAAGATTCTTGTTGACGGTGGTGTACCATCTATTAAGAATCTTCAGCGAGTCGTTCAATGTTTATCCGATATAAGCACCTACGTGTCTATACGAATCTCCCGAGACTAATGGTTCATTGAGAAACCATTAGAATCCAACATTCCAATATACGACATGTACCGGTCTCAACGGGTTTACTTACTGACCAAGTAATTGTAAACCTTGACCAAGAACAGTTAAAGAATGATACTGTTATGATACTGCCCAATGCCAGTTGCGACGCTTTTACAACTGTATCATAACCAATCACTCTATGATCATTTACGTCTTTACCATATAATAAAAGAATTTATATTACAGACACTGTCTATTTTATTCATTAATAAAATATATACAAGAGTATTTTCAGGGAAATACATAAGAAATTGGCGCTCAGAGCACCAACCCTAATAAAATCTCTCATTTGCTCTAGTGCCAATATCGATTGTATTTAATACCCATCGACTCCACATGCTTATCAAATAACTTCGGAGGTATGGCCTTCGTGAGCGGGTCTGCTACATTATCTTCACTGGGAACTTTGCACACGACAATGTCACCTCGCGACATAATCTCTCGAATGATGTGGTACTTTCGTTCCACATGCTTCGACTTTTGATGCGCTCTCGGTTCATTTGCTTGCGCAATGACACCAATATTATCACAGTATAACAGAATCATATTCTCGATACTCGGGACAACTCCCAATTCTGTGATAAACTTCTTAAGCCAAACATCTTCTTTTGCAGCTTTAGAAGCAACAATATATTCTGCCTCTGTGGTGGAATCAGTTGTAGTCTTGTAGACCCCTGTTTGGAACTTTTCCAACAAACTGCACCTCCGTTAAGGGTAAATATGAATCCTGATGTAGACTTTCTATCATCGTGATCTGATTGGAAATCAGAATCTGTATACCCATTAACCTACAGTTCATTTCCTCCATAAATGATAAACTTATCCTTAGTACCTTTAAGATACTTCAGGATATGTTTAACGGCTATCCAATGGTCATTTCCTGGATTGGACTGATATCTACCGGTTACACTAACAGCGTAGCTAATATCAGGCCTCGTACATAACATGGCATACATTTTGCTCCCCAAACATTAAGCATAAGGCTGATTAGACATTCTAATCTTCTCATCTTCTGTTTGCGGACACATCTTCTTCGTAAGATGGAAGCCATGTCTGAACGGTATATTTGCCGTCTTACAATTAACAAAATTGTACCGTTCTAAGATCTTATCTATATACGTCGATTGAGATAACCCAATAAGCTTCATTTCTCTATCTATATAGAGCTTTATACCCAAGATATAAGAAGCTTCACCCAGGTCCTTCATGGAGAAATTTTTACAGAGGTAAGCTTTGACGCCTTGCATCATTCCTATATCATTCCAATGATTATGATGTCATCAACATAGAGAACCAAAAATACTATCATACTCCCACTGGCCTTTTGGTACACATAGGATTCTTCTGTATTCTTGAGAAAACCAAACAATCTAATAATCTCATCGAATCGAAGATTCCAACTTCGCGAAGCTTGCTTAAGTCCATAAATGGACTTTTTAAGCTTACAAACCATGCCTGAGGTTTCGCTGGATACAAAACCCTCCGGCTGTTCCATATAGATTTCTTCGTCAAGAAACCCATTTAGAAAAGCCGTTTTGACATCCATTTGCCAAATCTCATAATCATGATAAGCAGCAATAGACAATAAAATTCTTATAGACTTTAGCATCGCAACTGGTGAAAAAGTTTCATCGCAGTCGACACCAGGTCGCTGCGTGTAACCTTTAGCTACCAGTCTGGCCTTAAAGGCTTCAATCTTTCCATCAGGCCCACGCTTCCTCTTGTAAACCCATTTACTACCAATAGGAATAATTCCTTCAGGAAGCGGAACCAAGTCCCAAACTTGATTCTGATGCATAGAGTCTAACTCTGATTTCGTGGCCTCTTGCCACTTCACGGAGTCGATGTCCAACATCGCTTCTCTATAGGTATAAGGGTCAGTCTTTTCGACTAAGAGAACATCCAGACTATTTTCTTGTATCAAATACAAGCGTTCAGGATGTCTAGATACTATTTGGGACCTACGGAGTATGTGTGTTAAAGGCTCTTTATCTATTTGAACTTCAGGTTCCTCATTTGGTTCGTTGGTTCCAAGTTGTACTTCATCAAGTTCAACCTGTCTATGATTACCTCATTCAGACAAAAATTCTACCTCTAGAAATTTTGCGAAGCGAGCTACAACACATTTCGATGCTCGGTATCATTGAACATATATCATTTCGTATTTGAATGATATCCAACAAACCTAAATTTTTACCCTCGAGGCGAAAGCTTATCTGGCTGAGCCATCATGACATAGGCATGACAGCCCCAAATCTTAACATAATTAAGATTCGGTTTCCTACCAGTCCATATCTCATACAGAGTTGTAGGAACAGCCTTGGAAGGAATCTTATTCAAAAAATGTGCAGTAGTTAAAATAACACATCCCCATAAGTAATAGGGCAAATCTGTAAAACTCAACATCGATCGAACCATATCCAATAAAGTCTGATTTCTCATTTCGGACACTCCATTGTGATGTGGAGTACCCAGAGGAGTGTATTGAGCGAGAATCTCATTCTTCTTTAAATAATCGGTGAACTCACCACTCATATATTCACTGCCTCGATCAGATCGAAGAAATTTAATATATTTACCAGTCTGTTTTTCTACTTCATTTCGAAATTCCTTGAACTTTTCAAAGGTTTCTGATTTCTGTTTCATCAAATAAACATAACCGTACCATGACAGATCATCGGTAAAGGTAACAAAGTACAAAAAACCACTGCGAGCAGTGTGACTCATGGGACCACATACATCAAAATGTATTAGTTCCAATAAGTCAGCGGCTCGGTGTCCTATACCCGAAAATGGGGCTTTGGTCATTTTATCTCGAATACAAGATTCACAAGTCGGATAAGGTTCAATGGTGAGATCTTGTATCAAACCATTCCTAACCAACTGGGTTAGGCATTTCATGCCTATATGACCCAACCTCATATGCCACAGCTCAATATTATTTATATCAGATACTTTACGTTTATTAATTCCAGCATTAAAGATATCTTGTGAGGCATGTAAAATGTAATGACCATGCTCATTTGGACAAACAAGGATCTGAACATTATATCTATCATATAAATATAAAGAACGATTCTTAATATTTACATTATAGCCTTCAGTATCTAATACAAAAAGTGATACAATATTCGCTACACATTCTGGTATAAAAAAGCAGTCATGCAACAAAAGGCTCCCACTGGGCAGCGGAATCTCGCATAAGCCCACAGTAACTGCATCCAAAGAGTCGCCACTCCCGAAACATAATTGCATCTCCCCACATTTTAGCCGTCTACTTTCCTTCAGCACCTACAACGAATTGCAAATGTTAATTGGACAAGCAGAATCTAAAATCCAACTGGATGATATAGCTTCACAAGCTAATGGGATATCAATAATGGGAAAAATAAAAGTACCTGAAGTAGATGCTATTTCCTTTCTGATTTACGCCAAATATTCAGGACAATTCCTTTTCTAGTGGCCAATCTTGCTGGAATGGTGGCATTTATCTTCGACAGCTCTATTGGGTTTAGTTATCTTACCTTGTGGTGGAAGATTCGTACCCTTCTTTTTCTTCCCTTTCTTCTTCTTCCCTTTCTATTTAGATTGTGAGGAAGTAGAAAGAGCAGTGGGTTTAGGAGGGCGAGTTGGTACTCCCTTCCTCAAATCTTCCTCCGCAGTTTGCAACATCTTATGCAGCTTCTGGTAAGAACAACTAATCCTGTTCATATTGAAATACATCACAAATTGGCGATATGACGGTGGGAGGGATCCAAGTATGACACTTCGTCCTAAAGTGTCATTGAGAGGGAAATTATAACGCCTCAATTGTTCGATCAAATCAATCAGATGTAGCACGTGATGGCTCACAGCCTGTCCCTCATCAAGTTTTGCATGAAACAGTTCCATTGGAATTTTATGAACCGAGTCATGTTCTTGGTTCACAAAGGATTCCCTTAGTCGCGTCATCATAGTATATGCGTCAGGCAATCCAAAATATTGCCTCTTAAGCTCCGGTGCTAAGGAACAGAGAATATATGATTTGACTCTTCTATCATCATCTCTCCACTTTTGGAGAGTCTCATGTTCCTCTGGTGTTGCGTCATCTGGTATGGCAAGTGGCAACGGACCTTCTAACGCATATTCTAATTGCTCAGACCCAAGAATAATTCTCAGATCTAAGTCCAAATCTGTAAAGTTTTCGGCGTCCTTAAGCTTGTTCTTATCTAGTATACGTGTAAAAGGATTAGAAGCAGGTGCCGCCATCGCAAATCTATCATATAGATAGCGAAAAAACGGTTAGCAGACATAACAGTTTTATATAATATAAATAAAATAAAGCATAAATAGATCATGGATTTTTAATCTAAAAATGCCCCTCCCACAATTACATGTAATACTGTAATCCCCAAACAGAATGCAAACAAACAATTAATCAAATTAAATTGAATAGTGAAAGGTGGATCCCATGAATATATTTCAGCTCACAGTTTTGGCACGATCTCGTCTACGTATATTCATTAGGTAGACAACTCATTGTCAATCACTCAATAGTGACTCATTGGTTCCGGTCCTGGCCGTTTCTCATTGTGACAGCTTTGGCACGGTCACAATGAGGCGTACCAAGGTTAAACTTGTCAATGATAAATTCAAGATACTTGCGTAGTCCTGACAGCTTTGGCACATTCAGGATTTTCGCTTTCGCTTGAACTTATCTAGTATCACATATACATCCGGCATGGATAAATTTCTATCAACTACACCCTCATTGCTTTGGCACGATCTCAGATGCAGCCATAGAACAGATATCCACAAACCGTATTGACAAGACGGACCAAGAAATATGCATCCAATACATATTACTTATAAAACCTTATTAATTAGGGATTTTTCGCAAAGATGAAACGTATTTAATTTAATCAAATTAATTAAATACTAGCATGTATCAAGTGAGAACATAATTAAAAATGAATTTAAAGGCATATTCATATCATGTGTCGAGGTTCAGACCTGCTATGATACCATTTTTGTTGGGGTTATGGGCGGTAATTCGGGTAAACGCAGCGGAATCCGCAAAATCAAAATTTTCCGATTCCAATTATTTTTCTTGGGTAATTAAAATAAACTAATTTATTTCAATTACTAAATACTCAAAAACTGAAATTTTTACCCAAAAATCAGATTTTTCAGGATTTATCATTTTACCCTAAAACTTTGTATTTTAATCATTTTAGTCCATAATTGTCAAATATAATTCTAATTGATTCCAAATCAATTCCAAAATGATTTATTCAAGTCTTATACATGAAAATACAATTTTTCAACTCAAGAAAATAATTTTTCCCTAATTGTCGAATGGTCCATCAATTTTCAAGAATTTGTAATTTGGTGATTTTTGTTCAAAACATGTCAAGATCAAATCCACAAATTCCCAAATTTAATATACATCAAGTATACATCAAATCTCATCACATATATGAAAATCCCCAAATTTGGTGAAGGTTAAAAACCCTAATTTTAATAATTTCACAAATTAACAAATTAACACCAAATTAATCAAATTCAAGTCTTTAATTCAATTCTTACAACACCAATCAAGCCTCACCATCATGAAATAGCTCAAGAACAATTCTAGGTCTAACATGAGTGGCTAAAAGACTCTAGAATGAAAACTAGCCATCAAAATGGTAAAAAGAAAGCTTAATGAACAATTCTAAGCATTCTAATTTAAAATACATGCTTCCAACTTCCATCCAAGTTCCCAATCATCAAATCACATCCATAAAAGAGTAGAGAACAAACTAAGCTACACATGTTGAGGCTTAGTAAGATAGAAATATTTTTCATGAAGGAAAAAGTTAAGAAAACTTACCAAAAATCCTTGATTTCAAGCCTTTTTCTTTCTTTTTCCTCATTTTCTCTCTTTCTCTCTATGTATTTGATTTTTAGGGTTCATGGAATTGTGAAACAAAAATCAAAAAATGGCTTATATAATTTCCCAAAATTACTGATTTTCAAAGAAAAAATATTGGCCATATTTTTAATTTTTGTTTTAATAATTGGAAATTGATTTAGTTATTTGTGGTCTAAAAATATTAATCAAGTTAATGTTTATCACATTCCAACCAATTAAATCATGCCAATTTAACCAATCAAAATTGGCCACTTTATCCAATTAAAACAAGCCATTTATCTTATCTAAATAAGTAAATAAGATATTAAATATTTAATTAATTCAATTATTCAACATTTGAATAATTAAATAATTAAATACAAATATCTTTAATATATGTATTATATTTATATTAAATAATCAAAAATACATATATTAATTATAAATGTCAAATATCAAAATTTGACATTTAATAAATGGCCGAAAGATCTCAAAAGCATGTATCTTCGTTTAACCGTTAAACGACTTATAAATAATCAGTATTATTTATAAAAGTTGCCCTAGTGCCCTACGAGTATATCTCATTAGTGAGACTCTCTAGGTTCAGGCATATCCGTCACGAAATCCAATTTCGTGTCCATAATCTACCCACCCGTAAATTATGACGAACACAGATAAAATCTCTGAACCATACAGGTCGAGGTCACTGCATACGTATAATCCTTCCGTCACAGGTATCCGGATTATCCCAGAGATATAGATATAAATGTCAAATCTCTTTAGGTATAATCCCGTCGACGATTCTATTAGCAATCTCTTAAATAACACTTAGAACTGATTTCTACAGTGTACCACGGGCCCATGGATTTAACAGATTGCTAATTCCATAATGGATACCTATGCTCTGTACACAGAAGTGACATATCCTATCTTGATACACACATGATATCATGAGGATCAGTCCACACCCAACGAATAGGCGGAGGTCTGATCTAAATAGATCGGTGACATGACTGCCATCAAAGTGTGGAGGATACCTCATATATCCACAATGGTACCTCAAGTCGGAGGATCACTATGCTCACTCAACAAGCACACCAGTGTTTATCCAATATAAGCACCTACGTGTCTATACGAGTCTCTTGAGACTCATGGTTCATTGAGAAACCATTAGAATCCAACATTCCAATATACGACACGTACCGGTATCAACGGGTTTACTTACTGACCAAAAAATGATAAACCTTGACCAGGAATAGTTAAAGAATGATATTTTTATGCTACTGTTCAATATCAGTTGTGACGTTTTTGTAATGTATCATAACCAATCACTCTATGGTCATTTACGTTTTTACCGTATTATAAAAAGAATTTATATTACAGAAACTGTCTATTTTATTCATTAAGAAATTACGCTCAGAGCACCAACCCTAACAGATATTGCCTTGGGCAAGGAATTTAGCGTGCACAAGCAAAGGATTTGGCTTCACATGCAACATATATGAGAGGCAGTTGCGTGGGTAACTGCTAGTAACTGCCCACATGGAGCATGTGGGAAATTTGGGTTGTAATGGTGGGAAATTCGAAATAGGCTTGTGTGTGTGAGTAAACTTCCTAGAGCAGTTGGGATGTAACTATTATGTGTGTTTTGTTGGCTGGTTCCCATTGGGCCAGCACACCCTAGGACAGTTGGGGTGTAACTACCGCTAGTATGTATTATGTTTGTGAAGAACATGCAAAGGGGGAGAGAGAGCATATATGCGCATGAATGAGGGTGAGGGTGAGTGTTCATTGTAAGCCTTTGCATATTCTAAGCAAAGTTCCTAATTACTTTGGGAGTAACGAAAAAGGTTGGGCTTGTTTGCCCGTAAAGTTTTGTGTGTCTTGTTTTTACTTGATGCTTGTGTTACTGATGTACTTGTTATGAGGGTGTGTGAACATTGCTGAGAGTTGCTACTTGTGAATTACGTGTGTGCGAGGGAAATACTGACTAAGTTGGTCGAACGTAGTGCCACACTTGGCTAAAGAAACTTGGGGTTGAAATTTAGCCGTGTCACAACTGGTATTAGAGCCCCGTCTTGGTCTGATGGCGGGTGGATCTAACTCTGAATTGAAGGAACATGTGACTAAGTTGGAGGCACTCATTGGGGAGTCTAGCCGAGAGATTGTTCCTCCTTTATTTTCGTTGATGGAGTAATTGGTAGAGGAAATAATAGGCCTTCGGAACAAAATTGAAGCGCAACACGTTGATGTGGAGGAACGTATTGTTGGAGATTCTAAGGGTCCCAAGGATCACAAATCAAGCATGAAACATAAGTGAATACATTCGAGAAGTCGCGAAATACTCACATCGATCGGTTGAGCGACGCTTTGACGAACAAAAAATCAGTTTCTTCTCACTGGTTTCACGGCAACTGCAGTAGTCCAAGCTCACTGGTTTGGCCATTTTGAGTTCCTTCGTCAAGCTCCAAGCTTCGTCGAATGGTTCCCGGCTCATTGGTGAGCTTCCCTATCACATTCGCATGCCTCGTAAGTGTGCTAGCACTTGATAATTTTGCCGCAAAACCATCACTCTTGCTTCCCACTGCACACGGCAGTGACAAAAAACCAGTGAGGTTTTTGGAGCCCCTTGGGCGTGAGATGAGGGAGAGAGAGGAAGAGGAAATGTGTTGAATTAATTGGTATTTTGTGTAACAAATCCACTTATATATTTTCCAAAAATAATAAAATGATTTTCCACAAAATTGGCTTTATAAAAGTCAAACAATAAAGCCATACCAACCACTTCCATCAACTCACATCAATCAATCAATGGTCACATCACTCAAAGTGACATGATTTGACGCTTGATGTGACGCTAGATGCGACTAGCGATTTGACGCTTGATTTGACGTGCCGCACTCGAATTCGAAATGCAAATGCGCTCGTAAATAATCTCGGGCTTGGGTTCGCTAATTCCAAATTAACGAATTTTCCGTTGCGTCATAATTAAATGATTACACCTAGCGAAGTCACTATTCACGTCGCTAACGAATTAATTTTAAATTAACTCGCTCGAATGAATTAAAATCTAATTTTAATTCCGCGTCGAAATCCAATTTCGTTTAATATATCAAATATATTAATTTCTCGATTAATTCCAAATTAATCGTTCTCTCTCTTTAAATGATATTTTATCCCAGATAAAATATCTCTGCAATTAATCCCAGATTAATTTTCTCTCTCATCTAATTAATCCCAGATTAATTTAGAGTGCGAGTCATACGTCATCGGTGAATCTTTGGGAAGCGACCCATGAGATCCCGGGATATGTTGGCAGTAAATTCGGTCGTCGGACTATCCAACATGTAAGCACCTTGTACTACATTTATACCGAATTACAAGACAAGGTTGGCCTCTAGCAAAGCGCCATGCCTATCCAATTCTCCGGAAATATCCTTACAGGAATAAAGGATCTGTATCAAGCATAGTATACTGTAGTATTGCGTATTTCTGTCCAGTATCGGATGATCACATGCGAGGCCTGTGGCTGGTACAGTGTCTGCCCCGTATGAAGTATATATCGGATTACGAGCAACTAGTCTCTTTAATATCGGATAATCATGACCAAGTCATATTATCCAATGGTTGCAACCTTAATATGTTCTTAACTTGCAGTAGTGATCCTAGTCACTTCAAGTTCTCATTCCCATAGACTAAGACAGAATCCTTAGTTCTCTAAGACACTAAGTATGTTATTAACTTCAATCCAGTGACTATCACTTGGATTGGCCTGTTTGTGACTTCATATGCTCAAAGCGTATGAGACACCAGGTAGCGTACATTTTCCAATGTACGATTCCACGGAGAGTTTTCGAAAGCCAAGCTTTCACCGATAGTTATTTTATGGGAATATCATTTCCAAGAAATGACGTATTATCATTATTTATAGGACATCCACTGTCAGTGCGCTCCCACTAACCCTCTTATATACACAAGAATCCTTTCGTTTTGAAATAAATCATATACCATATGATTACATCAAAACGATAATTCCATGAACCTAATGCTTGCTTCAATACAAACATGGATCGAATAACCTGCAAACCTTGTTTGCTAGTTATGGTACGACAAAATCGACAGGATATTGTAAACATCCTCCTACTGGTTTCCTTTTCAGGAAAGTGATTTTCCTGTTAAGCTGTCATATTTCACTAAATGAAACACGCAGCTTTAGCAAGCATTATCCAAATGGATTTACCGTGGCAACATGTAAAAGGTTGAATCGTAATCAACACAATGTTGATAACGATACCTTTCTGCTAAAAGCCTAGCTTTATACATTGGTATGTTGCCATCCATGTATGTCTTCCTTGAAGACTTATAAAGTACCAATAGGCACAATACCTTGCGTTACATCAACTAGTATCCAAACTTGTTGATATACATGGAATCCATATAGGATTCATGACACTTTGTCATGATAGGGAGTTGATACCTTGTGTCACTTCCTCATACGTAGTCAGTTGGTATACCTCAATAAGATAGACATCTTTATGAGGTGAGATCAGAAACCCATACCCCAGGTTATTTTCTGACTCTCTCTGACATACGTGGTTCTTGTGTATACGAAGATTATGGTATAGTTACATCTTTGATGAGCTATTTATGTTCCATTAGGAATCGGTGCCGGGAATAGTATTACTCCGATTTTCATCGAGTTTTTACTATCCTCCCACTTACCACTGTATATCGATATTCCTCATAGGAAAACCGCATGGTGAGCGACAATCTAATTGTTCTATTGTGAGTTGTTTAAGTATTATACTTATGGTATCCCTAGGATAACCTACAATTGGCATTTATCCAATTTGGGTTCTAGTTTGGTATCATCCAAACATATGCCCAGCACACCCAAATTTTCAGGAATGAAAACCCGGTTTCTTTCTTGTTCATATCTAATATGATATCTGTCAAACAGATTTTAATGGAACCTTATTCTAAATAAGGTCTGCACTGTCTAAGTTTATCTGTTGAAGGAAATGTCGCTCATGATTAATCTTATCATGTCCAACAAGATTCGGTTACTCAGTTCAGACACACCGTCAAACTGACGTGTTCCGGAAGGAGTCCTCATTTGAAAGAATACTATACTCTTTCAAGTATATTAGAAACTTATTGCTTAAATATTTTCCATTACGGTCTCACCGTGACGGTTTAATACTTTAGCCGATCTGTTTGTCTATTTCGTGTCGAAACTTTAAAAGTTTCTGATTTGTGTTTCTTCAAAAGAAACACACAACCATTACGCGATGCCACATCCGTATAAGTCACGAAATATTCATATCCACCTCTAGCCTTGCTAGACACGGGCCCACTTGCTTCACTATGAACTAGGGCTAACAGGTCGGTGGCATTTGCACTTTTACCAAGTAAATAGTGTTTTAGGCACTTTGCCCAATAAACTAGATTCATAGACTTTATTTGATTGGAATCAAATGTGTCATAGTACCCACTCTCTGAAAGAGTGGATATACGATTCTTGTTTAATTGTGTCCCAGACAACAATGCCACAAATAAGTTTCTTCTGATCAAATCAGTTTGAGCTATTTGTTTGTCATGTTCTATGTTTGAGATTTATTTATATTCAAAATATAAATTCTGTTATTCACATCTAATGTGTTTATCTCAATATCATCTTTATATAATAAAACACTTTAGTGTTCTAAAATATAAAGGTTCACCCACAGCGGGTTAAACACTGATATAGAGATAATGTATCTAGTCAAACTAGTTACATTATAACAATTTCCTAATTTAAGTACACATCCGAAGGTAGTTCCTAAAGTTAGGTATCTACGGTTAAAACAACGACTTTCGTCCCGTTTCCAATTCGCAGATTAAATCTCACTTGAAGTCAGTATCCTGTTCAAAACAGATTCTGAACATCAATATATATATATATATCACACTAAGTATTTTAAAATCCAATTTCAATACTAGTAGTGAACATAATCTTGACAAACATATTTGAAGTCAGAGCCTTGCTCGCCTTCAATTCCTTCATGTCTGCCTTGTTCAAACGGCAGTCACGCTTCCGCGATCCCGTTTGCCACATTTTAGCAGATATTTTGGTATATGTCCTTTATCTTCCTGGAAGATTATAATGATTTTGCCTTTGCCCTTTTCAATACTCTAGAAGCCTATGGCCTTCTAGGATATCGAAGTAAGGTGCGCCTTGTGCTACTTGCCAAATTGCAAACTTTGACTTGATCTCCTTGAGAATAGTCATTAACTCTCCAAGAGTTTACTATTGCAATATTAGTACTTCTAAAATCTAAAATAGATCTTTGAAGATCCTTTAATTTCTTTATCATACTTTAAGGATCTAATCCTTAGTTCTGATTCAGAAATTAAGAAGTCTATTGCGGTAAGTATAATGGATTAAGCACTAAAGTTATCATCACATAATCTTCCAAAGATTATGCTCTATTGTTTGCTTAACTCCGGGCTTAGGCCTAATATATTATTTTATCAAATAAAATAACTTATTATTTTTCCAGAACTATCCTGAAATTATTCCCATTTGAAAATTAACCATTTAAATACATTTTTCCTAGGATTATGTTATTAAACGTCAATCTTTCAAGTTATATCTTAATTCTAATAGTCCAACTATTTAATCAACGATTTTGGTACTATTCTTATAATGATTACAATAGTCCAACTATTTAATCAACTATAATTTAATAGATTAAAATCAATTATATTGATTACTATAATCTAATTATAAAATCAACTATAAATGAATAGTTTGAATATAGTCTAACTATTTATTAAAACAACATTTAAATATTAGTCCAACTAACATTTAATTTATTTGACGAATGAAATTTGTTTGAGCGCGTATGGCAAGTAATTAAACGAATATTGCGAATTCAATTCTTGCCTCCCACTATTTTTCGGCGAGCCTCTAACCCTCTATCGAGTACTCGGGAAACCGCATTTTCTAGTGGGCTAGGATCCCGTTAAATATCACACAATCTTGACTTTGGCCAACAAATTGTATGATAATTAACTAGGTAGATTTCTAAGATCGATTGGATCCAATCCAATTCCTAGATCCGGTAGGGGGACATCCAAGTCCGAAACATATATCTTATATATGCCAATACATCCAATGTATTACCTAACCTTTTTCCTCTGAACCAGCTAAGCCTTGGCTTTGGCACAACAAACTTAGTGATCCCGGTCAAGCGCGACCCATTGACCATGGAAAGCTTCATAATCAATGTCGATGGACAAGAAGTGGTCTTGACTTTGGCCAATAAACCACAACTTGGACAAGACACTGACATGTAACAAAGCCTTCGTGATTCAAACACATCTTCGACAGACAAAGGCCTTGACTTTGGCCAACAAACCAATGCCGTCTTAGATCTTGAGTGAGAATCACTCAATGGAAGGAAAAACGCTTAATATTTTGTGAGGGTTTTTCGAGTGCAAATTGGCAACCAATTTATTATCTTTGTTAAGGTCTCATCATCATACACCCTTAAACATACATTCTAAATACATAATAAAGCGCGTATAATAAAATAATAATGATATGCGGATGGATACTTTACATATTGATCCTAGATCAAATCTCTCACTTTCTCTCTCCCGCTAGCACAAATATTTCTTCTACCCGTTACACTACACTTCTAAAGAAACCTCATTTACATTGAGGGGAATAGGTGAGAACAGAGTACAAAGAATAGAGAGGTAATAAGGCTGGACACGCAGGTCCAATTAATAAATCAAATTTATTACAACAATTTCTAAAATTGCCCCACCCATCTAATATCCATCCGATATACATTATTCATGCATCGCATCCATGTATTCACACAAGCATGTTATCAATCAATCTAATCAAATTAATTAATCTGATAATTAGTGATCATCCAATGTTCAAACAATGATTTGATTTTGTTCGAGTCAAACTCGTTTTTGCGAATAAGTACTTAAAGTACGAATTCTTGAATTAAATTAAACTACACAATTAAATCCAATTCAATTTGATTTTAATTCTAATTCACTTATTTGAATCCAAATTAAATAATACACTTTAATAATAAACCTTTTACGATTTAAATTCCAAATTTAATCGCTACGGGTCTCAAAGCCAGATTAACGTCCAACGTCAATTTAATTAAAGTCCAATGGGCTTTTAATTAATTTCTTAAGGCGTGGACTTTCGGTCAACTCGGGTCAATCCGAATAACCAAAATCCAATCCGGGAGTTACCCCATAAGCCTAGAAATCAATCTTGGCCCATTAGGCCCAATTAAACTTTAAAGGTTCATTAAGTCGCATTTGAGCTTTATGGAAGCGGTTTTGGGCCCAATTGGATCCAATCCAATTTGCCTTAACCCAACTTTGTACAACAAAGCCCATTAAGCCTAATAACAACATTTAAGCCCAAATACAATTTCAAGCCCAATTTAATTAAATACAAAAGTTCCAAATTTTACATTTAATTAACCTAAAGTGTATTAACATAATTAATCACCCAAATCATTATTTCCAAAATACAAATTAGGCTAATTAATCATGCTCAAATACATCAATTAGTGTCCAACATAAATTAATCAAAAATCAAACCCAATCATGCTTCTAATGCTCTCGGCAATTTGGGGATTTTACGTCCGATTCGAATTCAATCCAATTAATTCCACAATCGACATTAAATCATCATCCCGAATGATTTCCAACACATCCAATTGTCAAAAATAAAAAATCCCTAGGCATTTTAGGGCATCACATTTTCGGGCAACATGAAAAAATTGGGGAAATTTGTTCCAAACATAATTTCAACAAATTGATCCAATCAATCCTTAATTCAAACATATTTAAGCATACTAATCCATCCAATTTCATTAATCATGCTCAAAATCAAGTTTGCCCAATTTTAAACCCTATTCGTATTTCATGCTTTTACTCGCTCTGATACCATTGTTGGAGATTCTAAGGGTCTCAAGGATCACAAATCAAGAATGAAACATAAGTGAATACATTCGAGAAGTCGCGGAATACTCACATCGATCGGTTGAGCGATGCTTTGACGAACAAAAAATCAGTTTCTTCTCACTGGTTTCACGGCAACTACAGCATTCCAAGCTCACTGGTTTGGCCATTTTGAGTTCATTCGTCAAGCTCCAAGCTTCATCGAATGGTTCCCGGCTCATGGGTGAGCTTCCCTATCACCTTCGCATGTCTCGTAAGTGTGCTAGCACTTGATGATTTTGCCGCAAAACCATCACTTTTGCTTCCCACTGCACACGGCAGTGACCAAAAACCAATGAGGTTTTTGGAGCCCCTTGGGCGTGAGATGAGGGAGAGAGAGGAGGAGGAAATGTGTTGAATTAATTGGTATTTTGTGTAACAAATCCACTTATATATTTTCCAAAAATAATAAAATGATTTTCCACAAAATGGCTTTACAAAAGTCAAACAATAAAGCAATACCAACCACTTCCATCAACTCACATCAAGTCACATCAATCAATCAATGGTCACATCACTCAAAGTGACATGATTTGACGCTTGATGTGACGCTAGATGCGATTAGCGATTTGATGCTTGATTTGAAGTGCCGCACTCGAATTCGAAATGTGTATGCGCTCGCAAATAATCTCGGGCTCGGGTTCGCTAATTCCAAATTAACGAATTTTTCGTTGCGTCGTAATTAAATGATTACGCCTAGTGAAGTCACTATTCACGTCACTAATGAATTAATTCTAAATTAACTCGCTCACCCGAATTAAAATTTAATTTTAATTCCGCGTCGAAATCTAATTTCGTTTAATATATCAAATATATTAATTTCTCGATAAATTCCAAATTAATCGTTCTCTCTCTTTAAATGATATTTTATCCCATATTAATTTTCTCTCTCATCTAATTAATCCCAGATTAATTTAGAGTGCGAGTCATATGTCATCGGTGAATCTTTGGGAAGCGACCCATGAGATCCCCTGATATGTTGGCAGTAAATTCGGTCGTCAGACTATCCGAACATGTAAGTACCTCGTACTATGTTTATACCGAATTACAAGACAATGTTGGCCTCTAGCAAAGCGCCATGCCAACCCAATTCTCCGGAAATATCCTTACAGGAATAAAGGATTTGTATCAAGTGTAGTTATACCGTAGTATTGCGTATTTCTGTCCAGTATCGGATGATCACATGCTACGCCTGGGGCTGGTACAGTGTCTGCCCCGTACGAAGCATATATCGGATTACGAGCAACTAGTCTCTTTAATATCGTATAATCATGACCAAGTCATATTATCCCGACGGTTTCACCCTTATATAGAGAACCAGTTCTGTATCCCTGCGCGATCATCAACTCCATATGACTGGAGTGACACTTCCGTCTTGACATCACACCCAACACACTACGATTCTCGATATACCCAGAATTGGCGTACACTGAAACCGGTTAAAGCCTGGATGACCTCAACCAAAGTATATTGATTGTCGTATGCATTAGCGGTGCAAGTCTCAGGTTAAGACCAAAAACACCTACCCTGATTTCGGACTTCCATAGATACATAGTCATACTACCAATGGAATTTCGAGGGGGTCTTATCCAGAGCGAAACTATTTCCCGTACCATTGGTGAAACACAACCTCCTATTACACTTGCATGAGTATCATATATCCAAATATATGATAACTATACCGTTGTGTCTACACAACGCGCACAAGTGTAATACTAGTCTTTTACGCATTCATCGATGTACAATATCGATAATGCTATGACTAGGGATATTTAGTGATTTATCCTTCGTGGACTGATACTGTCTCATATCATTCTCAATCCAGGAACAAATCACAGGGACCTCCTATCATTTATATATCTAAGTGATCTAATCACAAATGATAAGAGTGCAATCTCTTTGTCACATAGTTAATTTGTACAACAACACCGTCCTAAGGGTCATAATTGTCCAACACGTATTACTGTAGTCACCAAGGATTGCGTGGATTTGATGGATGTGTGGAAAGTGAGTAATGAGGAGATGATGAGGGAAATCACTTTTCTAAAGAGGGCTTTGGGACATGGACAACCTATTGGGGGTGAGGCTGCGACCAAACTCAAATTTCCTGAACCGAAACCTTTCGGTGGTGCTCGAAATATGAAGTAGTTGGAGAATTTTTTATGGGACATGGATGAGTATTTCAGGGCTGTTCATGTTATTGAAATGGAGAAATTCACCATTATAAGTATGTACTTGGCGGCTGATGTGAAATTATGGTGGCGAACTCGGTAAGATGATGATGAAACAACAGGACGTCCTAAGATTGACACATGGGATGCGTTGAAAAAGGAATTGAAGGATCAGTACCTCCCCTCCCACTTGGCGTAGATTGTAAGGGAAATCTTGAAAAACTTGAAATAAATTGGTTCCATTCGAGATTGTGTGAAGCAGTTTAGTTCCTTGCTACTAGACATAGGGAACATGTCCGAGGAGGACAAGTTGTTTAACTTCATGTCCGGATTACAGAATTGGGCACATAATGAGTTACGGAGACAAAATGTGTGTGACTTGCCTGCGAAAATGACAGCGCCCGATTGCCTTATGGATTTCAAATCTAGTTCCTTAACTAAGTCCAAACCTGATTTGAAAGGCAAAGGAAAAGAGAAATTACAAGATTCAGAGAAAGGGGAAAAGAAGAATAACAAGGGGTGGAAAGGGAAACCACAAGATGATGGGAAGTCCAAAGAGGTGAACAACAACAAGGGTTGTTTCATCTGTGATGGTCCATATAGTGCAAAGGACTGCCTCAAACGAGAGAAAATGAATGCTATCATGGTTACTGAGACGGACAAGGAAAGAGAATGAGATTCGGCAGTGCCTAGTCGGATGAACCTCCTCCAGTTAGTGAATGCAATTCGGGAAGACAGATTTGACAATGGCTTGATATATGTCCAAGCTCTCATCAATGGGAAAACAGTGAGGGATATGGTGGACACTGGGGCTACAGAAAACTTTGTTGCGGTGGGGATCATTGAGAAATTGGGCCTCAAATTGTCTCAATCGGGGAGTAGCATTAAGGCTGTCAACTCGACAGCAAAGCAAGTTCAAAGCACAGTTACAAGAGTTAGTATTCAACTTGGCCAGTGGCATGGGATATGTACGCCAATGGCGGTCTCATTGGATGATTTTGGGGAATCAGTTTTTCATTTAGGCCAAGGTTGTCGTGATGCATTACTTGGTGGGTCTTCTTATCGGTGATTAGTACCAACCATATTTTTTCCCTGCTGTTGGAAAAGTGTGCGGGAGTAAACAGACTGAGGGATAACGAGAGTTTGTCTCATCCTTACAGATTGAGAGTGAATTGAAACGATGAGAAGAAATATACTTGGCGGCTCTCATTGAAGTTGAGGTGGGAAAGATAATGGATGTGTCTGATTCAGTTGCGGAACTATTGTTGAAATACAATGATGTAATACCTCCGGAGTTGCCGAAGTCTCTTTCTCCTCAAAGACCTACTGACCACAAGATAGAACTTGTCCCAGGTGCTAGGTCGTCTGCCCAAGTACTATATCAGATGAGTCCTCCGAAACTGGTTGAGTTGCCTAAGTAATTGGGAGAGTTTCTTAATGCCAGAATAATCCAGGCCTCTAAAGCTCCTTATAATGCACATGTTTTATTCCAGAAGAAACAAGATGGATCATTGCGAATGTGTGTGGATTATAGAGCTTTGAACAATGTGACAATTAAGAATAAGTAACCAATTCCATTGGTGGTAGACTTATTTGATCACTTGTCTAAGGTGTTCTACTTCACGAAGTTGGATCTAAGGTCTGGATATTGGCAAGTTTGGATTGCCAAAGGGGATGGGGGGAACTTCTTATGTGACATGGTATGGATCCTATGAATTTTTGATAATGCCTTTTGGACTTACTAATGCCCATGCTATATTTTGTAATTTGATGAATGATGTTATGTTTGAGTATGTGGATTGTTCTGTGGTTTTGTATCTGGATGATATTGTGATATATAGTGAGAGTCTTGATGATCATTTATTGTACTTGAGATTGGTGTTTGACAAATTGAGACATAATTCACTATATGTTAAAATGGAGAAATGTGAGTTTTCTCAACAAGAAGTGATGTTTCTTGGACATTGGATTAGTCAAGGGCAGGTTCGCATGGATGAAAAGAAAGTGAAGGCCATTTTGGATTGGCCTAGTCCTTCCAATGTTGCTGAGTTGCATTCATTTTTGGGGTTGACCAATTATTATCGCAAACTCATCAATGAGTATTCAAAGCATGTGGCTCCCTTGACTGATTTGCTGAAGAAGGATCAGAATTAGGTGTGGAGTGTGCAATGCCATTAGGCATTCAGGGATTTGAAGGGGGCGGTAGAAAATGAGCCTATTTTGTGATTGTTGGACTTTGAATCACCATTTGAAGTGCATGCTGATGCTTCTGACCGAGCCATTGGGGTGTGTTGGTGTATAATTCTCATCCAGTTGCCTTTAAAAGAACAAAATTGAAGGATACGGAGCAACGATATTCAACATATGAGAAAGAAATGATGGCGGTTATGCACTGCTTGAACATTTGAAGGCATTATTTGTTGGGTTCGCTCTTCATGGTAATGATGAACAATGTTGTCAATACATTCTTAAAGAAACAGAAGAAACTAAGTATGAAGCAAGCGTGGTGGAATGGATGCTTGCTGAGTTTGACTTTGAGTGGGAGCATCACCTGGTAGACATAATCAAGTTACATATGCTCTTAGTTACAAGGTTTTGGTGAAGGCAGTTGCGGAAATCTCGATTTTCGGGAGTGACTTCCTAGACCGAATCAATAAGGTATCACATTCTGACCCTGTTTATCTTCGACTAATGAGAAATGTTGTTGATGTTCAGGTTTGTAAGTATTGGGTAGATGCTGGTACGCTCTACACAAATGGGGGAAGCCTTTGTTCCAAATTGTGGGAACCTAAGAACAGAGTTATTCAATGAGACACATGATGCTCCGTGGACGGGATATCCAGGGTTGATAGAACATTGGCTTTGCTAGCTCGGAGTTGGTATTGGCCAAGGATGGAACATGATGTTGAGGCCTACGTGAGATCTTACCTTGTGTGTCAACTTGATAAAACTGATTGGAAGAAATGGGCAGGGATGCTACAACTTCTGCCTATTCTGGAACAACCATAGAAAAATGTATCTATGGACTTTGTTAGTGGGTTCCCAAAAATGCAAGGATACGATTCAATGCTAGTTATGGTGGATCGATTCTCAAAGTATGTTGTACTCATGATAGTGCCTCTTTCATGCCATGCGGAGGAAACTGCACGCTTGTTCTTCAAAGTTGCGGTGAAACACTTTGGGCTGCTGCAAGACATAGTGAGTGATAGAGATGCGTGGTTCACAGGTCGGTTCTAGACTGAACTATTTTGCTTGATGGGGTCAGACTTGAAGTTCTCTATTGCTAATCATCCTCAGACCGATGGCCAGAATGAGAGGGTGAATGGGTTTCTGGAAGAGTGCTTGAGGCATTATGTGACTGTAAGCCAGAAGAATTATGTGGAGCTACTGGACGTGGCTCAGTTCTCGTACAACTTGCACAAACGTTCATCAATGAGGATGAGCCTGTTTGAGATAGTTTTGGGGTAGCAGTCGCAGACCCTGCATGAGGTGATCAAGTAAAGCACTGGAGGCGAGTGCCCTGCGGCATATAGGTTTTGTGCGTGAAAAGCATGAGATGCTGGAAGACGCGAGGGATGGTCTCGAGAAAGCAGTGCGAATAATGAAGAAGTATGCTGATAGGAAGATGAGGGCATTGGAATTTCAGGTGGGTGACCGAGTGTTGCTGAAATTAACTCCTCAAATCTGAAAGAAGATCAGCAATAAAGTTATACATCGCGGATTGGTGCCAAAGTATGATGGCCCATTTGAAGTAGTGAAAAGGTGGGTCAAGTAGCTTATCGCTTGAAGTTGCCGGATAGGATCAAGGTGCATCCTACATTTCATGTGAGTTTCTTGAAGCCCTTCCATGAAGAAAAAGATGAGAGTCAGATTCAGAAAAGTAGAGCTCCTCCAATAATTCGGAAATAATTTGACAGACAAATTGAGAAGATTTTGGATCACAGGGTGATGGGGCAAAGCAAGAAGAATCAAATGACTGATTTCTTAGTTCAGTGGAAAGATTGAGGAGTGGAAGAGGTAATTTGGGAAAGAAACACTACAATGTGGCAATTTGATAGGGTAGTCCAATGTAACACCCCGTCAAAGGCAGGATGCTACCGGCATGAGACATGATTAACCCATCTCCATAAGCCTATAAATTTGCTGAAAAACGGATATGATGTATCCTAAAACTGGACAACCTGGATTATAGTCCAGCATCAAAACAGAGTCTAAGAAAACAACAAACAAACAAATGGACCTCAGGTCAACACAAAACACATCAAAATCATATTCTAAGGGCTCTGTTCCCACATCAACTATCAACATTAAGGGCTATATGCCCACAACATCATAAACAATCAAATCATTTAATTTATATACAAACAGTGTGCTCTGTACGATAAAAAAAGATAACCAATTATCCTAAACTTCTAAAACTTCTTTCAGGATACTTGGGAGGGAGACTGCCGCTCGGGTGATCCGCGTATCGAGCATGACTTTCAAAGATGCAATGGGTGACCCATCTGGCAGCCAACTTGTAAAACTAGCAAACTAGTTTGGTATGAATTTTAAAACTCAGTAAGTAACCATACTAGTATTACAACAAACAAGTCAAACATAAACTACAAACAAACAAATCAAACATATCAGCAGTTTATCATAATTACTAAATTGTTACAAGTTTAGATTTATCACCTTTTATTATCCTTTATACTTTACCATGATAAATCCTCATATATGTCAATTTATTAGCCAAACATTCAAGGCTCACAAAGTATCATCCCGAACATCACAGAATAAGTCATTTTACATCGAATACATTTCCATCATATGAGACGTGGAGTCAGATTTATTATACTTTATTACGATTAAACATCTTTGAAATATCATCAAATCGATAAAACAAACATACTTCCTTCAAATCAAAACATACTTTCTTCTATTCAAAACTTACTTTCTTCTATTCTGTTACAAACTATCTTCAATACCAAAACAATCTTTCTTTAACCTTCTTTAACCACGATAACCTTACAATAGCTTAACACTTGGGTTTCATTTGTATTCACACTTACTGTAGCACACTTCTCTTATATACATGCAAATACAATTTCATAATTCTTACACATATACGTACATACCAATACAATTTAACAAACACGCTTTAAAACCTCTGATATTCACATCGGTTTCAAATCATCCATTCATTTCACATAAGCATACACTATCCATACATATCACGAGTTCTATCATACACATACATACACTCAGACATATTTACAAACATCATGCAACCAATCACGGAGCACACATAACAATCGATACTTCAAAGATCACATCATTCAACAATACATACATACGGCTGGCTTACACACACAATGCTCGTACGAGATTCATTACCTATTTTAGAATATGTATGAAATAAATGTCGTTCGAACGGATTCCTAACAAGCTCGACTACTATACCACGAAACTATCAACCAATTAACATACACACATGCGCACATAACACGTAACACAACTCATAGCACGATTTCTCATACACAAGCTCATACATGACATACACTCCAAATCACCATTCCAAATGCTCATATATATATATATATAATATATATATATATATATATATATATATCTAACATATAAACATACACCTCTCTTCGAATTCAGATACCATACTATATAATATTCCTTATGTCTTTTACTTATCAATCAAACATATTTGCTTTCCAGAGTTCTTATCAGAAACATTTCCGGCATAGAAACCTACTAGTTAAGACATACTTATTCATAAAACGCATCTTTTCCCCCATGTACCTTAACTATTCAGGAAAAGCCTAGCTTATATCAACTTCTCGTCACTCTTAATCCTCCAAACACTACACATACAAATTGCATGTATCAGTTAACAACGAACTTATCGAAACACCATACACAAACACATGCTTATACAAATTCAGAAATCATAAATTTTTCCTACTTACCGATCTTATATACTCAAGTCATACATTATCATTTCATACATATACAAATACGTATTCATATATTTATACATATACATATTTATTCACATACACTTATGCATACCATTATAGGTTCATACATTGAAATACATCAATAGACATCCATATCACCAACATTTCACTTCATACCATAGCATTACAAGAATTCATACATGTGGCGGTCGATAGGCTTAACTATACATGATCTCGAACTTGTCTCAAGAGTATCTCTTAATTATCATTGTCTTATCCTAAACACTTCAATCATATAAATATACATATAAATGCAAGTCAACATTCAAGAACTCATCGCACATATTACTTACATTGGTTTGCGAGCACTCTAGATTCTAGTCAAGTCTACCAAAATAAATGGCAAAATGTCGTCAGATTTGAATCGTAACTTTACAAAATCCTCAACTTAACTATGACAAAATTTCAGATCTTTCCAATATGACAAAATCAAGTCTGATTTCAATATTTTCAGTTTCAATAATCTTAAAACATCATTAGAAACTAATTCGAGCCACAAGTTAACTTAAATCATCGGTTTGCGTATTTTTCGAAAATCTTCCGAAAGAGTTTCCGCAAACGCTATGGAAGAGTCTCGAACCCTCCGAACCTACCCGAATTTATTCAAATATTTTCGTAATATCATATATAACTCATAACTATCATTACAATAAAGACACACCATTATACACAAAAATCCATTTTTACCAGAAACTTGTAATTTCTATCGGATCGATCCAACTCATTCTGTTTTCACTCGAATTCTACCAAATACACATATTCAATATACTTATGCTCAAACAATTCAATTTATATCAATACGCTATTTTACGAAGCTACAGAAACATCCGAACTTTTAACAGAAACTTGAAATTTGTGAGTTTTTATCGAAAGGTCTTATCGAGATTTCGAGGGCATATACAAACTTCAAACGATCCCTCGAATGTGATGGAATCGATGGAATTTGGATCGGAGCTACTGTTCACCATGGGTCACCATTCATCGAATATTCTTTCCTCATTTCACATGCAACCGTGCACGAAATGGAAAACCATCACCGCCAACTTGTAGTACTCTCCGAGAGCTTCTATTTGGCGGGTGGCTTGGTCCATGAAATGAAGCGACGAGCCGGGATCAGAAAACCTAAAATTACACCTAACACCTCTCGTGCTCACCATTGTCGGTGTCCTGGGGGCTACCGCCGAACACCACAAGGTGGGTGGGTGGCCGGCTCACCCCCCCTGGCTGGTCGCGTCGGTCAGCGGTGGCTGGTAGGCCACCAGCGTGACCTACTGAATCCAAAACCTGTTGAAGGAGAATGTGGGTCGAGTGGAGAGAGTGGAAAGCTTATGCCGTTTTTTCAATTTCTTGAAAATTAAAGGTGTATATAGAAATGTTTTCAAAAATTACAATCTGACCCCGGGAAATTGCAATCAAGTCACTACTATGGGGATTTCTTGAAAAATTTCCATTTTGAAGCACTTCTGATGCAAATTTCAAAAAGTGTTCTACACGAAAGTTGTTCATCTTGGAAAAATGAGTATGATAATTCAAGAATCAGCTCAATTTGAGTTCGTTTACTATATTTATTGACGAAATAAGAAACTTTTATGCGTATAACGATAAAATTAGAAATCACATAACCGATTCTCGAAACCACGTGTTTACCAACGCAATGAAGCTTCACTTTAAAATGTTCCGATCTATTTTCCAACACATAAACTCTTATTTTTAAACATCATCCAATTCCAAATTCTAAACTCAAATTCAAAAAATGTCCAAAATCATTCTGAAAAATTCAGGATATTACATCAAGGCCTATCTTACTTAGTTGCGACGAGGGCGTCGTCTAGCTCAGGTTGGGTTGGTTTGTTAGTCCTTTAGTCTGGTTGCTCGAGAAAATGGGGAAAGAGTGGCGTTGGCGGTAGCCAATCATTCATAATATGCGCATAGCTTGGGTGGACTGTGTGTGTGGGCAGTTGGTGCTGTCTTAAGGGGAGTTATGCTGACACATTGGGCGGTTGATGCTGTCAGTGGCAAGTTGATATTGCCTTGGGCAAGACATTTGGCGTGCACAAGTAAATGAGTTGACTTCACATGCAACACATATATGAGGCAGTTACGTGGGTGACTCTAGTAACTGCCCGTATAGAATATGTGGGAAATTTGGGTTGCAATAGTGGGAAATTAAAAATAGGTTTGTGTGTGTGAGTGAACTTCCTAGAGCAGTTAGGATGTAACTATTATGTGTGTTTTGTTGGCCAATGCCCATCGGGCCAGCACACCCTAGGGCAGTTGGGGTGTAACTGCCACTAGTATATATTGTGTTTGTGAAGAACATGCAAATGGGGACAGAGAGCATATGTGCGCATGAAGGAGCATGAGTGTTCATTATAAGCCTTTGTATGTTCTAAGCATGGTTCCTTGTAATTACTTTGTGAGTAAAGAAAAAGGTTGGGCGTGTTTGTCCGTAAAGCTTTGTGTGTCCTGTATTTACTTGATGCTTGTGTTGGTGGTGTGCTTACTGTGAGGGTGTGTGAACATTGCTGAGATTTTATGCTTGTCACTTGCGTGTGTGCGAGGGAAACTTGTGGTTGAAATTTAGCCGTGCGACACCTACCATTATGAATGTTGTGGCAAGTATGACAAAATTAAGATCTAAGGTGATGAATACTAAAAAATGCATATTTATTAGACGATAAGTTAATCATTTTACACTTATAGTTTCACTAATCCCCTTAAATTGACACATTTGTGAAATAATATTTTAAAGTTATGCTTTGAGTGCTTTTACTGTGTTATTTTATGTTTTTGTCAGGAAAAATACTGCTCGGAAGCTCGATGGGACAAATCAGACGTGAAAAAGAAAAACGGAAATTTTGCAAGCACGTCGTAAATTCTGCAAGCACGTCGTAAATTTTGCAACCACGTTGTAAATTCTGCAAGCACGTCGTGACACATGGAACCTTTATGTCGTGACACATGTCCCTAACGTGGCTTCACCATTCTTTTACACGTGTCCCCAATGTGGCTTCACCATTCTTTGACACGTGTCCACAACATGCATTCGCTGGTCTGGGTGGCCAAGTTTCCTATAAATAGAAGCGTCCGACATTAGAAATTTCCATACTTTCTTTCTTGATTCCTCTGTAAATCTTGGAGAGTCTTGTTTATTTATTTACTTAAAGCTTTTTGTAATGTCTTTTTCTTTAAATAATAAAAGTACGAGTATGTTTTATTACAAAATGAGTAGCTAATTTCTTTTCTAATGGGGTAAGGGTGAATCTTTTATAATGGAAACATAAATTAAACTCGCTTCTATTATAATAAATAAATTGAAATCTAATGATTAAAACTTAATTTAATTCTAGATTAATTATTGACAATCTTTCTACCGCCTTTATGGCTGATTTTATCTTTCTATCTTTCTACCGCCTTTATGGCTGGTTTTAATTGTCTACCGCCTTTATGGCTGGTTTTATCTTTCTACCGTCTTTATGGCTGGTTTTACCTTTCTATCGCCTTATGGCTTATTATCTTTCTACCGCCTTTATGGCCGGTTTTATCTTTCTACCGCATTTATGGCCGGTTTTATCTTTCTACCGCCTTTATGGCCGGTTTTATCTTTCTACCACCTTTATGGCTGGTTTTATCTTTCTACCACCTTTATGGCTGGTTTTATCTTTCCACCATCTATATGGCTGGTTTTATACGATTTTAGCATAATTAAGTACCTTGATAGGACTTGTTATAGACAAACGGTATCACCGCCTTTATGGCCGTTTTATATTTTTGGCATACTTAGTACCTTGGTAGGACTAATTATCGACATAAATGATTACCGTATTTATGGCTGGTTCTTTATATTGGCATAATTAATTCCTGTAATAAATTAAGTGGGTAACAAAGGCAATTTATAAATTATAATAAAACGAGATTTCTAAATGTTTAAAAGACTAAAAGTGGATCCCCTAACTCCAGTATTTCATTCTATTATTGCATTCCAACCTAAAAGTCTGCAACTACTTCAACAAATTAAACTTTTCTTTTCAGCACTGTTAATTATTCTATTTTGCTAAATCTCTTCTCTGTGGATCGACCTCGGACTCACCGAGTTATTTTATTACTTCGACACTCTTATACTTGGGAGTAAAAGATCATTTTTTCGAGCGTGTCAAGTTTTTGGCGCTGTTGCCGGGGAAGTATTATTTAGTAGATAGAATATTTATTAATTTCTTCTTTCTCTACTTTTATTTTCTTTATTTTTATTTCGTATTTTGTTTTTATTTAAATTATGCATCTTATCTTCCTCTTCTTTTCTTTTATTTGTGTAGATCCCAACTGTCCCAATTAATCCTTGATGAACCCTAAACCCAGAAATCCCACATATAAAGAGACATTGTTCTTAATTTTTCTTGGTTACAGGAAATAGAAAAATCAACTTGAAAGGTGTTTGTTGTTCATAAAAATTTTTTTGAAACATCCCCACGTAAAGATGCTCTCATAAAGCTTCATGAAAACACAATTCAAGACATTGAGAAAAATGAGCGAGAGATTCAATTAGATCGGAATTAACAATGGTTAGAGGACGTTTTTAGATCTAAATCACTGCATCTGTATTTCCTTTATTTGTTCTTTTCATTTTTTTAGTTTAATTTCGATTTTAAGTTTTGTATTTGCAATTTCATAATTTTACATATAGTTCTTTTTAAGTTGCATGAAACACTGGTCTCGAACATCTAGTGGCAGATTAAAAAGAGAGTCCTCATCACATTCATTGTTAGTCAGAATGGCTGAAAACCAAATTAAAAATCCACCTGCCTAAGTTGGAAACCCAGTTAATCAGGAAGAAAACGAGTCTCAGCATGGAGATCCTAATCACTCTAGGACACTCAGACAATTCATGAATCCCACTAGGTCAGGATCACTATCTTGCATTGTTTTTCCTCCAGAAGCATCACGTTCAATTTTAAATCAAGTGTCATCAATCTTTTACCCACATTTCATGGTCTAGAATCAGAAAACCCTTATCAGCACCTAAGAGAGTTCGAAGAATTATGTAACACTTGCACAAACCAAAATTGTAGCATGAATATAATTCGGTTAAAGGTTTTTCCCTTTTCTTTAAAGGATAAAGCTAAAATTTGGCTACAAAACCTTAGGTCATGATCTATTAGAACATGGGATGATTTACGAGAGCAGTTTCTTAAAAAGTTCTTTCCCCCTCATAGGATAAATTCCTTTAAGAGAAGAATAACAACATTCACACAAGAGTCGGGGGAAACACTTTACCAATGTTAGGAGAGGTATAAAGAAATGTTAAATATTTTTCCACATCACGGGTTTGAAACATGGAGGTTAGTTGCCCAATTCTACGAGGGTTTAACACCCCAAGGTAGACAAGTAGTGGAGATGATGTGTAATGGTGAGTTTAGGGATAAAGATCCTGAAGATGCACTAGATTACCTAGAGCATATAGCAGAGAATACAAAACAATGGGATACAATTGGTACATATTAGTCATATGTTAAACCACAGCCATCTGGTAGAGGTATGTTTAACCTTAGAGAAGACCATGACCTTGCTGCCAAGTATGCATTTTTGTCAAAAAAAATTGAGGCTTTAGAAACAGGGAAGAAGGATCATGTCAAGTCAGTTCAGGAAATCATATGTCAAATTTGTAGTTCAAATGAACATGTCACATAAGTTTTCCCTTCCTTATCAGCCCTGAAAGAATGTCTCCATGACCAGGTCAGTTCCATAAATACATTCAATAGACCAAATCCAAACCCATACTCACAGACCTATAATCCTGGTTGGAGAAACCATCCAAACTACAATTGGAGGAATGATAACCAAGCACAACCTTCACACCAACCTCCCCAGTTTCCCCAGAATTTCTGAAACTCCCAGAATTATGCACCATATGTCCCACTATCTAAGAAAACCATTGAAGATAACTTGAGTGCATTCATGGAAAAACAAGAAACCATCAATAACCAAAATGCACAAATGATGAATGATTCGAAAGAAACTTTTGATAAAATCACATCTGCTTGGGCCATTAAAGAGAAAGGTAAGTTTCTTGCACAACTTCAGTCAAATCCCAAAAGTCATCAAAACCCTCACGAAGGTAGGTCTGGAAGTCAACACTTAGACCAAGTCAAATCTATTATTACTCTTCGTAGTGGTAAGACCATCCACAGACCTATTCTTGAACCTCGTGAAACTGAGGAAAAATCAGAATCAGAGGGTAAAGAAGGGGTTGGTGAGCTATTACCCGTCGTTGATAATAACAATTTTTCTCATGCACCTCCATTTCCTCAGGCATTAAAAATAAAGAAATTGAACCATTTCCCAGAGATTTATGAAATATTCAAACATGTAAATGTCAATATCCATTTGTTAGATGCCATTCAACAGATACCATCATATGCCAAATTTCTAAAAGATCTGTGCACCGTTAAAAGAAAACACCAGGTAAGAAAGAAAGCTTTTCTAGTTGAATAGGTAAGTTCCATTCTCTCAACCAATAATGCATTAAAATACAAAGACCCTGGTTGTCCAACTATTTCTTGTATTATTGGAAATCAAAACATTGAACATGCTTTGCTTGATCTTGGAGCTAGTGTAAATTTACTACCATTTTCGGTTTACCAACAACTTAATATCGGTGAGATGAAACCAACCTCAACTACCCTTTTACTTGCCGATAGATCAGTTAAGATACCAAAAGGAATTGTGGAAGATGTGTTATTGCAAATCGATAAATTCGTATATTCTGTGGATTTTATTATTTTAGAAACACAACCTGTGGCAGGCAGTTTTAAACCAATCCATGTAATACTTGGTAGGCCATTTTTAGCGACAGCTAACGCTTTAATAAATTACATGAATGGAATTATGAATCTTTCTTTTGGCAACATGACATTAGAGTTAAATATTTTTAACATGTGCAAACAGCCATATGATGAAGATGGTGAAAATGAAAGCGCAGAATCAATTGAACCTATTGTGGATGAGCATATTCAGGGGAGTTTATCTGATCATGTGGAATTTTTTACTGCTAATTATGTTGAGTCAAGTGCGCAAATAGATTCAGATATTACTAATGATTTTCTACTTGACTATATTCAGGTATTGGAAGACGATGGAAAGATTAAAAATTTGGAAGAACTGAGAACATTGGAAGAAAAAAAACATGAAGAAACACCCAATTAGGAGTTAAAAGCTTTGCCAGAAGGACTGAAATATGCATTTCTAGAAGATAATCAAACTTACCATGTGGTAATTTCTTCTTCTCTCACAAGCGATCAAGAAGGTAAACTTTTAAATGTGTTGAAAGAACATAAACTGGCAATTGGATGGACTTTAAAAGACATAAAAGGTATTAATCCATTAATATGTACACACCGAATACATCTAGAAGATAATGCTAGGACATATCATCAACCCCAAAGAAGATTAAACCTTCACATGAAAGAAGTAGTAAAAACTGAGGTCCTTAAACTTCTTGATGCATGCATTATCTATCATAATTCTGATAGTAAGTGGGTAAGTCCTACACAGGTTGTACCTAAAAAGTCTGGAATCACTGTTGTAAAAAATGATAAAGGGGAATTAATCCCAACTCGCATTTCATCTAGTTGGCATATGTGCATTGATTATAGAAAATTGAATGACACAACTAGAAAAGATCATTTCTCTTCGCCATTTCTTGACCAAATTTTAGAAAGAGTAGTTGGACACCCTTATTATTATTTTCTTGATGGTTACTCGGGTTATTATCAGATTCTCATTGCTTTAGAAGACCAGGAAAAGACCACATTCACATACCCTTTTGGAATATTTGCATTTAGGAAAATACCATTTGGACTTTGTAATACACCTGCAACATTCCAACGATGCATGTTGAACATATTTAGTGACATGGTTGAACACTGCTTACAGGTCTTTATGGATGATATAACTGTCTTTGGAAATTCATTTGATAATTGCTTGACTAATCTGGAAAATGTTTTGAAAAGATGTGAAGAAAAAAAACTTGTGTTAAATTGGGAAAAATGCCATTTCATGACTGATTCAGGAATTGTTGTAGGACACGTTGTGTCGTCTAAAGGTATTGAGGTTGACAAAGTAAAAATAGATGTCATTTCTAAATTACCATCACCAAAAACAGTCAGGGACATTCGTTCTTTTTAGGACATGCATGATTTTATAGGAGGTTCATTAAAGAGTTTAGTACTATATCCAGACCCTTATGTAACCTCCTATTAAAAGATGCAATATTTGAATGGACATAAGAATGTCAAAAATCATTCTAAAAAATTATAAGTCTTTTGACTTCTGCTTCTATTATGCAATCCCCTGATTGGTCTTTGCCCTTTAAGCTAATGTGTGATGCTAGTGATTATGCAGTTGGTGCAGTTCTAGGGCAGAGAAAGGAAGGTAAGCCGCATGTGATATATTACGCTAGTAGAACATTAAACAGTGCACAAATGAATTACACTACCACAGAAAAAGAACTACTTGATGTAATATTTGCATTGGATAAATTTCGATCATATTTAATCGGTTCTTCAACTGTTGTTTACTCTAATCATGCTGTTGTTAGATATTTGATGTCTAAACAGGATGCCAAGCCAAGATTAATACGGTGGATTTTTTTGCTTCAAGAATTCAATCTCACAATCAAAGACAAAAATGGGCAGAGAACGTGGTTGCAGATCACTTATCGAGACTCACAAATGAGTCACTAATCGATACCACTCTTATCAATGATTCTTTCCCCGATGAATTTTTATATTCGGCAAATGTAATGTCTTGGTATGCTAATATTTTCAATTTCCTTGCAACAAGAAAGATACCACCAGACTGGAGCCAACAAGATAAGAGGAAATTTTTGACCGAGGTCAAAAGATTCTACTATGATGATCCTTGTCTGTTTAAATGCTGCCCTGATCATATTTTCAGACGATGCATACCTGACAGTGAAATAAGTGGTGTTATTCAGTTCTGTCATTCAGAAGCATGTGGAGGTCATTTCTAATCTAAGAAAACCGCTGTAAAAATCTTGCAATGTGGATTTTATTGGCCCACCATTTTCAATGATACATACACTTTCTGCAAAACTTGCGAAAATTGTCAAAAATTGTGATCAATTTCAAAAAGAATCATGATGCCTTTAAATCCCATCATTGTCATCAAAATCTTTGATTGTTGGGGGATAGATTTCATGGGCCCATTTCCACCATCCTTTGGATTTTTATATATTTTAGTTGCAGTCGACTATGTTTCAAAATGGGTCGAGGCAATTCCTTGTCGGAACAATAATCACACAACTGTGATCAAATTTTTAAAAGAAAACTTGTTGATTCGATTTGGAATTCCCCGGGCCATCATAAGTGATGGAGGTAAACACTTTTGTAATATACCTTTTGAATCCTTAATGAAAAAGTATGGAGTCACACACAAAGTTTCTACATCTTATCACCTCTAGACAAACTGACAAGTAGAATTAGCAAATAGGGAAATTAAACAAATTCTAGAAAAAAAAGGTTTACCCAAATCGCAAAGATTGGTCTCTTTGACTAACTGATGCACTCTGGGCATATCGAACAGCTTTCAACACATCCTTAGGTATGTCTCCTTATCGTCTAGTTTATGGAAACCTTGACATTTTCCTGTAGAACTTGAGCATAAAGCATTTTGGGCTATTAAAGCATTTAATTCAAACCTTGAAAATGCTGGTCATGAACGTAAATTGCAACTAAATGAACTTGAAGAGTTAAGGAATGATTCATATGAGAATACAAAAATTCTTAAAGCTGAAACTAAAGCCTTTCATGATAGTCGAATTTCACGAAAAATATTTGAAGTTGGTCAAAAGGTTTTGCTTTATAATTCTCGTCTTAATTTTTTTTCTGAAAAGTTAAAATCCAAATGGGGTGGCTCATTTACTGTGAAACACGTTTACCCATACGGGGCTATTAACATTAAGAATCCTAGGGATGGTGATGTGTTTAAAGTAAATGGACAACGTTTGAAACCCTTTTTGGAGTACTCAAAATTTCAAGAAACTTTTTCCTGTCAGACCCAATATAACTTGATTGATGTAGTTTCTTTCATGTTCTGTTTAATATTTATGTAATTTCCATTTTTCTTAGTTTTGCAGTGTTCTTGTTCTTTTATTTTATCTCACAGCGGATAACGGTACTTCGTGACTCAAGTCTGTTATTTTAGTTTCCTAAAAATACTGATACCCTACAAACCAAGGCATGGAAGAAACTCTGGCAACCCTCCATAAATATTGTCATGCACTTCCCTGAAATGCTCTGATTAAAATTTACAAAGCCCGCACAGAAAGAATGAGAATTCTTATGATTCATGGTATTTGTAGGCACTGTATTTTTGCATGTAAGTCCCGATGAAGAGTCTCACATTGAGACACTACCTCTTTAAATTGTGGAAGTCACGGGAAACAGACGTCGGAATGGAAGAGTCATGAATTGACATCTTATAGGATTTAATTCGCTTGTTTAGCTTCGGATTTGCTTGTTGGACCTCTGTTTTAAAACACATTCCTAGCCCAAAACCAAAGCCACACGCCCACCTAGCCCAAAACCAAAGCCCAAGCCCATTAAATCACATCCAATAATAATTAAAACATTTAAAATACATGTTACAAATTAAATTAATTCCAATTAAATTAAATAATCACCTTCCTAATTACCAAAGATTCAAATTCAATTAAATAATTCACTCACCAAATTTAAAGATATTCCCCACCAAAATTACATAATTTATTTCCCTTTTAAAATTAATTAAGATACACACATATTTACTTGATTCTTTCCTTTTTAAAATCAATGCACAACCCTTACCCTAAGATACCATTATAAAATAAAGGATGAACCAACCCTTTTACCCTTGGAGCTTATTCACGGCCACAACCAAAATTATTAAACCCTAATACACTTGGCTTCTCTAATCTCCCCTAGACCATTCACGGCACAACCTAAGGAAACAGAAGACCACTCATTAAAACCCCTCAGACTTCACGCATAAAGCACATTCGAACAGCCCCTCACGTTCACTACCTTTCACGCCCTAACAACCCCTCACGTTCACTGCCTAGCACCTTCACTTTGCTCACCAATTCATGCACCAAGACCCTTCAACATGTAAGCCATATTCACGCACACATAAGCCACGCCATTGCCCATTCACGCCACTCTCCATTTACTAAATAAAGCCTGTCATCACGCCACTGCTCATCCACGCATACATAAGCCACAACAGCCTGCCTTCAACGCCAACACCCACTCACGCCATCACCGACGCACACATAAGCCACATCAGCCTAACCTTCATGCAACACAACCGCCCGTCCAGCAAACTGTCCTTCATCACGCCTATAACAACTCTTCACGTAAACTACCCCTTCATCACACCTATAACAGCTCCATAAATTGCCTCAAATCCACGCAAATAACAGCCCATAAATTTCCCCTCATCCTTCACGCCACATACCCTTCCACTCACGCAAGTCTCCTTATTTCACATCCGCGAGCAGCCTCGGCCCCTGACCAGCCAAACTCACGTAACAGCCCCTCCACAAACTGCCTCTTTCCACACCCTATAACCACCGAAACACACCCCTCAAAACAGTCCCCAATACCACCAAAAATAGTCCTAAGATCTGCCCCTATAACCACCGAAAACTGCACTATTTTTGCACCCCAAGACCACCAAAACATATCCCCCAAAATAGTCCCTGCATCACCGAAAAATAGCCTTTAAAACCACATTACAGTGACCAAAAAATAGCCCTTGAAACTGCACTATAATCACTGAAAAAATCACCCCAAACAGTGGCCTAAATTACCGAAAATAGTGGACAAAAACTACACTTTAAAACCCTTAAATTACCGCAAAAACAGCAGCCCTAATCCCCTCAGAAACCACAAAAATAGTCCCTTAATACAACAAAAATAGTGACTAAAAAACAACAACAAAACAGTAGTAAAACGAGGTAAAAACAGCAGCCCAAACAGCGAAACAGTGAGGAAAGAACGTGAACAGGCGAACCGAAAGAGTTACGGAGTGTTAGCCATTCCGACGGCCTTGTGACGCACTTCCAAGAGTCGACATAAAGGTTAGACCTGACGGGACCTTTCTTATTTATTCTCATTCATCTCTTAATTATTTATTGAATTTCCTTCACATGAGAGTCGTTGGTTAATGTGTGTTGTGGCCATTGGATGAATGGAAAATGTGTCGTCTCTTATGGTATATCGGATGGAAACCCAGACGTAAATTCTGTAGCCGAATCCGAATGGACGATAGTGCGGTCTATACTTGGGAAACAACTTCACGTACCACTTGAGCAAACGGCACATCTTTCACTTTATTTTATCTCGTTGTTTATTATTCGCATTTAGATTCCACCTTTTACTTTTCGCATGACTTGCTTGTGTATTGATGATATAGTGCACAAGGGCTTAGTATGTTGGTCTAAAGGTTCTCTATTTGAAGGAAGAAAAGTCTAAAAGGCTACCTTTACGACAATACTTTGCCGCGCCGGACGAAGAATATTTGGTTGAATGTGAGATATGTTCAATCGAGTATACGAAGTCCTATATTATTGTCTTTATTTTATATGCATTGTAATGTAATGCGCATGGGCTTAGTATATTGGTCTAAAGGTTTTCTATTTGAGGGAAGAAAAGTCCAAAAGGCTACCTTTACGACAATATTTTGCCGCGCCGGACGAAGTATGTTTGGTTGAATGTGAGATATGTTCAATCGAGTATACGAAGTCCTATATTATTGTATTTATTTTATATGCATTGTAATGTAATGTGCATTGGCTTAATATGTTGGTCTAAAGGTTCTCTATTTGAGGGAAGAAAAGTCCAAAAGGCTACCTTTACGATAATACTTTGTCGCGCCGGATGAAGTGTGTTTGATTGAATTTGAGATATGTTTAATCGAGTATATGAAGTCCTATATTGTTGTCTTTACTTTCTATGCATTGTGATGTAATGTGCATGGGCTTAATATGTTGGTCTAAAGGTTCCCTATTTGAGGGAATAAAAATCTAAAAGGCTACTGACCGGCGTAAACACACACGTATAACGCAAGCGCACGTATCGTTCAAGTAGTATAAAAATATCGATCCCACGAGGACTTAATTCCTACTGTTGTTATTAATTGTTGAATCTATTTATTTACAAATATCTAATTAAATGGATAAGAGAGATATTGTTTGTTTGATTGGTTGAATGGCTTACTAAATTAATAAATAAATAAAAAGACAAAAGAAAATACAAAAGACACAAAGATCTAGGGTTGTGATTTCTTCCAATACCATTTTAAAGATGAAGTGATTATTATATAGATGGGTAAAACATTGATTTATTAACCTGGAACACGAAATTATGCGAAAGCATCTGTCGATGGTCAGACACAAATACCCAGTGTAACCCAATTGAACCATATTCCTATGTCAACCACATTATCTGGATTCATTAAGATTGAGTTCCAATTATGGCTACCCTCGCCCGACAGGTATATTCCTATCCTGTAAGGAAATCTATTAAAGGGTTATCTATCCTCAAGGAAGATCGTGGGCTATTGAGTCTAAGGTCTTAAACTTAAAATCCCTATGTCTAGTTCATTTTAAGTTTACCTAATCAATTTATTAATGGCCAATTAATAAAAAGCATTAAGATTAAGACTCAATAAATAAATCTTATATTACCCAAACTATAATCTAACCCTTATAAACTGGTGATATTGAAATTCATCACAACCCCAGATAACTATTTAGTTACAACACATAACTAGGGCTAGTAACTGAAAAACAAAAGACATAAAGTAAAAATACTTGAAAAGTGAAAGACATAAAGTAAAAATACTGAAAAGTGAAAGACATAAAGTAAAAACTGAAAAGTAAAATGAAATAAATGCTAAGGTAAAAGGAATTACTTTTACTACTACTAATTTAGATATCTCCCATAAAATAATATATAAACTTGTGATATTATTTTACCAAGCGACCAATCTGGCGGTATCCTGATTAAGTCAAATTAAGTCCAACCAGCCATATAGGCGGTAATATTTGTCCATAATCCAGCCATAAAGGCAGTACCAAAATAAATTTATCAACCGACCAATCTGGCGGTATCCTTGATTAGTCAGGTTTAAACCAGATTAAATTGAATTGCCAACCGACCAATATAGCGGTATCCTTTATTAATCAGTATTTTAAATAGTGAATATATTATTTTTAAGGGAGATTAATCTAAATAGTAATAGTAAAAGAATTACCTTTCACCCTAGCTTGGGAAATTACCTCCTCATTACTGAAAAGTAAAAACTGAAAAATTAAAGAAAGAAAAGTAACTGTGCGTAAAAGTAAATTGCGGAAAGTAAAAACTGAAAAGTAAAGAAAAGAAAGTGCGAAACTGAAAATTAATTACTGAAAACTAAAAATAAACCAACTAGATACAATCTTCTTATTTATTCATTAAGAATTTCAAAGAAGAAAGTATGAATTTTACAAATGAAATGGCTTGGTATTTATAGGCAAAATTTTGCCACCATCAAATCATCAATCAATTTCTCCACCAATTACATTATTAATTTCTCCACTAATTACTCCACCAAATCCATAATTGCTCCAATAATTTCTTATCTTGTTTGGTGTTGATTTGATAATTTTTATTAATTATTAATTAATTAATATTTTGCTTTGAAAATGATTGATAATGACTTTTAATATTACACTCCACACACTTCTGGCTGGTTCATCAATTTCGGTCATGAAATCTTCAGAATTGAAAATATTTTCTCTTTCAAAGTTGTAGATCTCTGAGTCTTCTTTAATCTGGACTTTGAATCCGCTCAATCCGATATTTGAGTAAAAAGTTATGCCCAACATACGACAGATGTGCAAAACTGGAATTTCCAAAACTGCACTTCGTCAAAACGCCCTTTCAAATTTCCAATCTCCAAAATTAATATATCAAGTCCAATAATTGCCCTTATTTGATCCACATTTCATCCTAAATGATTTCATTGAGTCCCGATATTATTTTATCTGCCAAAATAAACTAAAAACACATCAAAACATTCATCAAACCCGAGAAACTAAACAAAATATTAAGTAAAAGGGGCGGTAAATATTGATATATTTCCGCTCATCACACCCCCAAACCTAAGATTTTGCTAGTCCTCGAGCAAAACAACCAAAATAAAATTAAAATTAAACTAAGCCACTTTCGTAGGGATCACGGTTGCATTTAGCATATGCAACAAGCCTTTAAACCCCTAGGTGTCCCTAGTGGACGAGTTATAGTCTCGTGAGGGCTTACAGCAACGATACCCACAAACATTTTACAAAAGTAAAAAGGTAGTAAAACTAATGCACACAAAAGCAAAAAGACAAGCGAAAAGAGAATAAGATGTTAGTGACTAATCAGGTGAAACTTCTACTCCAAGTCATAGTTGTTTTGTTTCATTCTAAATTACAGAATAAGTAAACTCTCCGATTATTTTTACCATTCTCCCTATACACAGCCAACAAAATATTAACAACTCATTTTTTGCCCACAACAGTCATAAGTGTAGTTGATAAGAGAGTAATATTTTTGTCCTAAAGTTCTATCAGATTTAACACCTTTTGGTAGCAATGAAATAATTTTTCTCATTTTTCTGATTTTTTCTTTGATTTTTTCTTTTTCTATTTTTATTTATATACAATATCTTCCATCTATGTAGCGAGTGTTGGGTCGGTGGCTCCCAACCAGTTGGCTTTAGGGCACCAGGTGTTAAGACACCCCTACAGACTTAATTACCCAGACTTCAGATATATATATATTTTTGCAGCATCTTTGATCCATGTAACGAGCTTTGGGCCAGTGACTCCCAAACCAGTTGGCTTTAGGGCACTAGGTGTTAAAACACCCTTACAGACTTAATAACTCGGATCTCAGACGGTTTTTTTTTTTTTTTTTTTTTTTTTTTTTTTTTTTACTCCATTGCTTTTTGAGATGCTTCCTCCAATTAAAATAGAGCACTGAATACTACAAACTTTTCAATTTAGCTCATGTACGTATGTTACTATATATGTTGATAATATCTGTTAACTAAACATATGAAGATTCATTTTTAGTCAGTTTTAAGGAGAATTCACAAATTAAATAATTCAAAATGAAATAAACAAAAATAACTTGTTCGAAATAGGTTTGAGATACGTATCAGGAGTGGAAACTCCTTACTCAGCTATCTCTCACCAATTTCACCTTTTTAGTCAGAATTAAAAATAAAATACATAAAAACGCAAAATATTTTTATAATTTTTGAAAATTTTTCAATTTTTTTGTATTTTCGAAAAATTTTGGACTAAAAATAAAAAACACACAAAAAAAAAAAACAAGGTACTGATCAACTAATTCCCTCCCCCAAACCTAAATGAGACATTGTCCCCAATATCTTAAACCATAGAAGAAGAGTTTAGAAGATAATACCTGTTAGCAGAAATTCTACAGGAAATTAAAGGTTAAGATCCAGATTAACCCGACGCCTCTTACCACGATCGTCCCCAGACCAATTTATCTTTGAAATGATAGGGTCAACTTGTGGTTCATAGGCTATGAGTTGGTCTATTAGATCCGAAGCAGTTCTGGCAGTGAAGAGGAGTTCTTTCATAGGTTTTGACACGAACCCATTTCTCCGAGCATCATCAAGAAACACACAAAGAAAATCATAAAATCCATCAACGTTAAGCAGTCCAAGCGGTTTCTGGTGTATGTTCAGGTTCGCCCAAGATAGAACTATAAAAATTTCCTCCAATGTGCCCAAGCCACCTGGCAAAGCGATAAAAGCATCGGCACAGTTAATCATTTCTACCAGTCGTTCAGACATACCTGGCACGATCAGTTCCTCTCGTTTGATGAACCAATAAGATTTGCCTCTGCCAAAGGTTTTGGGATGATTCCCAAAACATGACTGCCTCCTTCCTGTACAGTTTGAAACGATCCCCATAAGTTCAAGATTTCATCCGCCATATATTAAGTGCATATTCCTTGCAGCTAAGACTCGACCCAATTCCTGTGCTGCTTCTATGTATTGTGGCTTAGTACCAACACTACTACCGCAAAACACGCAGATGTTTTCAACTCGTCTTCTTGAAGTGGCTTCTATATTTTTTTTTTATTTCTTTTTCAACTCTGGACGCCTTCAAAAGTGCAATGACGGGCTGAATTTATAGTACCTGAAAAAGGGTGAGTAATAATAGCACTAATATCTTCCAAAGGACGATTGTTAGCTAAACAACAAAAGAGATCGTGAAAGGTCAAAAAGTCTGGATCATGTCTACGAAAATAAAGATAATTACAATAGAAAAGCGAATCAAAGCAATAATTACGGCAATGGAATTGTGTACGCAATACGCCACTCGCTTAGTATAAATTCATTAGGATGTGTCTCAAGATTTCATTCCTTATTCAGCCATCGCTAATGAATTGTTTCTCATCTTGATTGCCAAACACAATTCCTTCTGTCTTAAAATGCTTCGTTTGTGCCTTTCCCTACAAAAATAACACACAAAATTAAAAAGTTCACACAAAATATGAAAACAAATTACAACAAATTGCATGGGTTGCCTCCTGCTAGCGCTAAATTTTTCGTCTTCAGCTAGACGTGAATGAAATTCATCTATTAAGGAGGTTTCAATGTCGTTTTAGATGTCCGATTAAAGACAATCCCGTGAGCGTTGCTTTTGAATGGTCTCTTCCAACGGCAAAGTAGCAAAAAGAGTTTTGTCTCATTCAGTACTCGTGTCACCTTTTTGCTCCTTGTTTCCAGTGGTTCCTGCAAAGAAAGAAAGAAAATCAGGAGGTCTCGTATGATGCTTGACTTGGAATGGAAATTCCATTCTGTCAAGCTTCTGGTTGATATCTTTAATTTGTACTCCCCAAAACAGCGATGTTTCTCCTGAATGCTCTGGATCTTTATTAAGGTCAGACATTTGCTCCTTCATTTGCTCTGTTTCTTGCTCCACATTTTCTTCACAGATGAATTGTAAAATTTTTGTATTCAGCTCTTCATCGGTCATCTGTGAAATACATGCTTCAAAATTGTCAACCAGAGGATGCAAAGATGTTTCTGACATTAGGTCTTCATCCTCTGATATGACTGGAATGGATGGTTCAGATAGATCTTCTTCAAACATCATGGTAAAGCATGCTCCAAGATCTTCATTTTGAGGATTGAAAGTTTGATCCTCCGTTGTTGGAGCAGTTGGTATAAAAAGATCAGCTTCATCTTCGTCAGAATCTGAATAATAAAATTCAAATTGAGACTTTACCGATTCGGATTCCTGAACTGATACCTCTGGTTGTTGATACTGCTCAGCCTCCTCCGCTGTTGAAGTGTCTTTGTGGATTTCTAGGTACTTGAAGGCTTCATCAGTGTCATCTGAAACTGGTTCTTGAGGTATGTAGTTCTGGTTTTCTGTTAATTGTCTCATTTGATCTGTCATCCTCTGAATGAATTCTGATTGTCTCTGAATACTTTCAAGTTGCTTCAGGCTTGTTTCAAGCATTGTATCCAACTTTCCGTCTCGTTTCTTGGAAAATTTTTGAGCATATCAATCAATTGTTCTTCCTCTGATGGTTCTGGTTTTTGTTGAGGATAGTAGGTGGATGGTGGATAAGATGGAAAGTATGATGGTTCTTCGTACCATGAAGGATTTTGATAGCTCTGCCACCCTGGATTGTAGTTGTACTCGCAATAATTACTTGGGTGGTTACCGTCACATATCTCACATCTCTCAATTGCATTCTGTTGAGCAAATGTGGTATTGCTTGGTTCTGGCATCCAGTGATAATTGTTGGGCTGGACAACAGGCCTCAGGAAACCGGACTGTTGCTCCCAGATTGGGGTGTATCTTCTTGTAAAGCTCTTGATCTTTCAATCTCCCAATAGTGTTCCATTGTTTAACCACCTGAAAATAAAAGAAAGAAATAAAAATTACAGATAAAAATAAAGAAAATTAGATACAGGTAAATTAGATAGCTTCAAAATTAATAACTCAAGAAATATAAGTCCCCGGCAACGGCGCCAAAAACTTGACCGGCGTAAACACACACGTATAACGCAAGCGCACGTATCGTTCAAGTAGTATAAAAATATCGATCCCACGAGGACTTAATTCCTACCGTTGTTATTAATTGTTGAATCTATTTATTTACAATATCTAATTAAAGGATAAGAGAGATATTGTTTGTTTGATTGGTTGAATGGCTTTACTAAATTAATAAATAAATAAAAAGACAAAAGAAAATACAAAAGACACAAAGATCTAGGGTTGTGATTTCTTCCAATACCATTTTAAAGATGAAGTGATTATTATATAGATGGGTAAAACATTGATTTATTAACCTGGAACACGAAATTATGCGAAAGCATCTGTCGATGGTCAGACACAAATACCCAGTGTAACCCAATTGAACCATATTCCTATGTCAACCACATTATCTGGATTCATTAAGATTGAGTTCCAATTATGGCTACCCTCGCCCGACAGGTATATTCCTATCCTGTAAGGAAATCTATTAAAGGGTTATCTATCCTCAAGGAAGATCGTGGGCTATTGAGTCTAAGGTCTTAAACTTAAAATCCCTATGTCTAGTTCATTTTAAGTTTACCTAATCAATTTTATTAATGGCCAATTAATAAAAAGCATTAAGATTAAGACTCAATAAATAAATCTTTATATTACCCAAACTATAATCTAACCCTTATAAACTGGTGATATTGAAATTCATCACAACCCCAGATAACTATTTAGTTACAACACATAACTAGGGCTAGTAACTGAAAAACAAAAGACATAAAGTAAAAATACTGAAAAGTGAAAGACATAAAGTAAAAATACTGAAAAGTGAAAGACATAAAGTAAAACTGAAAAGTAAAATGAAATAAAATGCTAAGGTAAAAGGAATTACTTTTACTACTACTAATTTAGATATCTCCCATAAAATAATATATAAACTTGTGATATTATTTTACCAACCGATCAATCTGGCGGTATCCTGATTAAGTCAAATTAAGTCCAACCAGCCATATAGGCGGTAATATTTGTCCATAATCCAGCCATAAAGGCAGTACCAAAATAAATTTATCAACCGACCAATCTGGCGGTATCCTTGATTATTCAGGTTTAAACCAGATTAAATTGAATTGCCAACCGACCAATATAGCGGTATCCTTTATTAATCAGTATTTTAAATAGTGAATATATTATTTTTAAGGGAGATTAATCTAAATAGTAATAGTAAAAGAATTACCTTTCACCCTAGCTTGGGAAATTACCTCCTCATTACTGAAAAGTAAAAACTGAAAAATTAAAGAAAGAAAAGTACTGTGCGTAAAAGTAAATTGCGGAAAGTAAAAACTGAAAAGTAAAGAAAAGAAAGTGCGAAACTGAAAATTAATTACTGAAAACTAAAAATAAACAAACTAGATACAATCTTCGTATTTATTCATTAAGAATTTCAAAGAAGAAAGTATGAATTTTACAAATGAAATGGCTTGGTATTTATAGGCAAAATTTTGCCACCATCAAATCATCAATCAATTTCTCCACCCATTACATTATTAATTTCTCCACTAATTACTCCACCAAATCCATAATTGCTCCAATAATTTCTTATCTTGTTTGGTGTTGATTTGATAATTTTTATTAATTATTAATTAATTAATATTTTGCTTTGAAAATGATTGATAATGACTTTTAATAATTACACTCCACACACTTCTGGCTGGTTCATCAATTTCGGTCATGAAATCTTCAGAATTTGAAAATATTTTCTCTTTCAAAGTTGTAGATCTTTGAGTATTCTTTAATCTGACATTTGAATCCGCTCAATCCGATATTTGAGTAAAAAGTTATGCCCAACATACGACAGATGTGCAAAACTGGAATTTCCAAAACTGCACTTCGTCAAAACGCCCTTTCAAATTTCCAATCTCCAAAATTAATATATCAAGTCCAATAATTGCCCTTATTTGATCCACATTTCATCCTAAATGATTTCATTGAGTCCCGATATTATTTTATCTGCAAAATAAACTAAAACACATCAAAACATTCATCAAACCCGAGAAACTAAACAAAATATTAAGTAAAAGGGGCGGTAAATATTGATATATTTTCCGCTCATCAGCTACCTTTACGACAATACTTTGTCGCACCTTTTATTATTCTGTTATTTACTTTTTGTATGTCATCTCATTTCATAATCATGCATCATATTGCAAGGCGCATGGGAAAATCAAGTTGGATTAAAGTTCATCCACTTCGAATGATGAAAAGCCTAAGGGCTACCTTTGCCACGATGTTTTTCCGCGCCGGACAAAGCACGTTCGATTGAACGTGAGATACGTTCAATCGGACACTTGAAGTCCTTTATAGATGTGGGCATATATTGCATCTCTTTTCTTTCACCTTTATTGTCTATCTTCTTTTGCATCGCATCATGACACGTTTATTTTAATGTATAATTGCCTCTTTAATTATCTCTTTACATTATGCACTTAATTGCCTCTTTAATTATCTCTTTAATTATGCACTCAATTGCCTCTTTAGTTATCTTTTTACATTATGCAATTAATTGCCTCTCTTTAATATGTATGTTTGTATAATTATTGTTTATTTGCGTCTCTGTTTTTATCAATATAATGTGTTCATGAAATTATATGATTGCCGTTATTCCAATTTATTTTTTTATGCATGAACTTAGAAGTAGATTATCCTTGGAAATATATGTTGCTTAGGCTTTGTTAGATTATTGTACAAATCCTTTCATTACAAGTGGCATAAGTAAGAGACCATTCTGAACCCAACGGTTTGAGGTCCTCCATTGCGAGGGGTGAGTGCGGCCTTAAATCATTTTCCCGGTTCACACCGGGTGGCGACTCCATGTTATTTCTCCTGTTTAGTTCCCTCGCGGGATATTTTGTACTCCCGACCAGGCCACGAGCCCGAAACAGCGTCGCCGATTTCTAAGTCCTACAGTATTCCTAGTGATATTCGTTGGGTAATCGAAGCAATGGTTCGTTTGGCAGGTGAGTCACCTGACTCATTCTTTCCTTACATGTCTAGTTCATGGAAAAGCGCCTATTTTAAAAAAACGAAGAGCTAAACAAATGGGTGTTTGTTATAAGTGTGCACGTTGTACGTGAAACACTCATTGTCGTTCTTTAGGAATGATGTCTGATAATCGTGAGGATAAAATACAATTCATTAGGGATAGACTGAGTAATGAGCCTTTTGATGATATATCATTGACTCTTGAGACGTATCATAGTGGATATGTTCATCGTGAAATTCTCAGATTACGCACACAATTTCTTAAAGAAAGACAACCATACAGTCTCAGGAATCTGACTTTAAAAGACATTGTTTGCCAATTTATAAGAAAATTGGATGGGAAGCATATCCCCGACCCATAGAGGGCGTTCAAGCCGTTACTGGACGTAAAACCAGAGGAAGATGTGAGCCACAATCACAACTACTAGTACATATTATTGCATTGATTTTCTTTACTTTAAATTACTGTTTTCCTTTACTTTTTGCCGACAGTATCTAACTTTTTTGTTCACGATATATTTTTCTGATAGTTGTCATTTTGCAAATATTAGTGCATTTCTCACTCACCCTTTTTAGGATCTATAAATTCAGCTCGTCATCTCCATTTCCTCAACACATCTAGCTAAGAGAGGTAGCACAAATGGAGACAACTTCAAAACGAAGATTCACTAATATCTGTGTATTTTGTGGAACTAGCTCCGGAACTAAACCAGAATTTGTTGAGGGAGCAAGAGAATTAGGTAGAGTTATGGCGAACAGAAATATGCACTTAGTATATGGCGGTGGCAATATTGGATTGATGAGGTGTATTTCAAAAGCTGTACAAGAAGGTGGAAGTCAAATTTTGGGGATCATTCCAAAACCTTTAACAGAAATCCACATTATCGGAAAATTAAATGGAGAAGAATGTATTGTCCCAAGTATGTCTGAAAGACTCACTGAAATGATCAATCATGCTGATGCTTTCATTGCTTTACCAGGTGGGCTCGGAACGTTGGAAGAAATATTCACTGTTGCGTCATGGGCAAACTTGAATATTCACCAAAAACCTATTGGGCTGTTTAATGTTAATGGATTTTTCGATTTTATTTTTGTATTTCTTGAAGATTCCAAAAGGAATGGGTTTATTTCAAAACCGGTAAGAGATATCTTCCTAACTACACGAATATCTGATGATTTAATTGACCAACTCTTAGTTTATGAACCAAAAATTGACCCTCTTCTTTCCAAGTTGAACTGGTCTTGTAACGATCGTGGCAAAAAGCGCAAAGTAAACATGGACCTTAATCTGTAATCTTTAGTTATAACTGTCAATTCCACAATAACCAGGTGATATCTTCTAAACTCATTCTTTCTTTCTTTAAACATTGGGGACAATGTCTCATTTTGGTTGGGGGGAGATGATATTTAGCAAATAAATAATTTTCATGTTTATGTTTGTTTCATTGATGTTAGTTTTTACTATGTTGTTATTTTGTGTGTAAAATATATATCCATATATATACACACAAACTAACAACAAATTTGTTTTCTAAACCAAATGGAATTGTTGTTCAGAGGTGGATGTGTAAGGAGTTTTCACTATTGAGATGCATCTCAATATAATTCATAACAAGTTATTTATCGTTCTTTTCTTTTTGAATCATTTAAATTTGTAAATTCTCCATAACATTGATTAAATTTGATCTTTATATGCTCGTCTGGCAGATATTATCAACAATATGGTAACATATGACCATGTGTGGTAAGTGAAAATTATGTAATATTCAGTTCTCTAATTTTTTGGAGGTAACACCTAAAAGCAATGAAATTTTTTATTATGCAAAAAAAAAAGGAAAAAAAAAAAGAAGAAAAAAAAGAAGTTTGAATAAAGTTCGTTTCGTAGCCTTTCTAACCCGAGCAATTAAGTCTGAATGGGTGTTTAACACTTAGTACCCTAAGGCCAACTGGTCTGGGAATTACTGGCCAAAAGTTTGTTACAAGGGTTAAAAAGAAAGCTTAAGGAAATTGGACACTGTTTATCTGAGATCCGAGCAATTAAGCCCGAAGGGGTGTCTTAACACCTAGTGCCCTAAAACCAACTGGTTTGGGAGTCACTGGCCCAAAGTTCGATACATGGATTGAAGATATATTTTAGACACTATTTATCTGATATCCGAGCAATTAAGCCCGTAAGGGTGTCTTAACACCTAGTGCCCTAAAACCAACTGGTTTGGGAGTCACTTGCCCAAAGTTCGATACACGGATTGAAGATATGTTTTAGACACTATTTATCTGAGGTCCGAGCAATTAAGCATGTAGGGGTGTCTTAACACCTGGTGCCTTAACACCTGGTGCCCTAAAACCATATGGTTTGGGAGTCATTGGCCCAAAGTTCGATACATGGATTGAAGATATGTTTATAAATAAACTTTCACTGCCAAAAATGTGTAAACTCTAATATAATTTTAGGACAAAAATATTACTCTCATTTCAATAAATACCTGTGATATTGTGGGCATAATATATTGATTAATACCTTGTTTTATGAGTATATGGAATAATGGTAAAAAAAATACAGGAAAATTCATTTATTTGATCATTCAGAAAGAAAGAAAACAATTGTTGACTTAGATAAGAATTTTTCTTCCGCTTGAATTACTATGGACTAGTAATAAGTTGGTTGGGGTGTGATGAATTCTAAAAAGTGCATATTTATTAGACGATAAGTTAATCATTTTACAATTATAGTTTCACTAATCCCCTTAAATTGACACATTTGTGAAATAATATTTTAAAGTTATGCTTTGAGTGCTTTTACTGTGATATATTATGTTTTTGTGAGGAAAAATACTGCTCGAAAGCTCGATGGGACAAATCAGACGTGAAAAAGAAAAATGGAAATTCTGCAAGCACGTCGTAAATTATGCAAGCACGTCATAAATTTTGCAAGCACGTCGTAAATTCTGCAAGCACGTCGTGACACATGGAACCTTTGTGTCGCGACACGTGTCCCCAACGTGGCTTCACCATTCTCTTACATGTGTCCCCAACGTGGCTTCACCATTCTTTAACACGTGTCCACAACATGCATTCGCTGGTCTGGGTGGCCAAGTTTCCTATAAATAGAAGCGTCCGGCATTAGAAGTTTTCATACTTTCTTTCCTGATTCCTCGGTAAATCTTGGAGAGAGTCTTGTTTATTTATTTACTTAAAGCTTTTTGTAATGTCTTTTTCTTTAAATAATAAAAGTACGAGTATGTTTTATTACAAAATGAGTAGCTAATTTCTTTTCTACTAGGGTAAGGGTAAAGCTTTTATAATGGAAACATAAATTAAACTCGCTTCTATTATAATAAATAAATTCAAATCTAATGATTAAAACTTAATTTAATTCTAGATTAATTATTGAAAATCTTTCTACCGCCTTTATGGCTGGTTTTATCTTTCTACCGCCTTTATGGCTGATTTTATTTGTCTACCGCCTTTATGGCTGGTTTTATCTTTCTACCGTCTTTATGGCCGGTTTTACCTTTCTACCGCCTTTATGGCCGGTTTTATCTTTCTACTGCCTTTATGGCCGGTTTTTATCTTTCTACCACCTTTATGACCGGTTTTATCTTTCTACCGCCTTTATAGCCGGTTTTAACTTTCTACTGCCTTTATGGCTGGTTTTATCTTCCACCACCTATATGGCTGGTTTTATACGATTTTGGCATAATTAAGTACCTTGATAAGACTTGTTATAGACAAACGGTATCACCGCCTTTATGGCCGGTTTTATGTTTTTGGCATACTTAGTACCTTGGTAGGACTAATTATCGACATAAATGATTACTGCCTTTATGGCTGGTTCTTTATATTGGCATAATTAATTCCTGTAATAAATTAAGTGGGTAACAAAGGCAATTTATAAATTATAATAAAGCGAGATTTCTAAATGTTTAAAAGACTAAAAGTGGATCCCTTAACTCCAGCATTTCATTCTATTATTGCATTCCAACCTAAAAGTCTCCAACTACTTCAACAAATCAAACTTTTCTTTTCTGCACTGTTAATTATTCTATTTTGCTAAATCTCTTCTCTGTGGATCGACCCCGAACTCATCGGGTTAATTTATTACTTCGACACTCTTATACTTGGGAGTAAAATACCACTTTTTTGAGCGTGTCATAAGGCAACCAAATTCATTTAAGGAAATAATAATAGTGCTTTAAAACCAAGTCGGGTACAGAGTTCCCATATTCAAATTTTAAGGGATACGTTTAATTAATGAGTGGGGTTGGGTACATTATATAATGAAGAAACTTATATCTTTCTTTTAAGAAAAAAATTATGTGATGAGAGACCTTTAGGTAACAAAATCGTGAAGGCAAGGGTTTCAGAGTTGGGGTGCCCTTAGTCATAAAAAAAAGATAATAAATTACTTTTAAGCCGGGTATTCAAAAAATGTGTTAGTATTGTTTGTGGAAAGAAGGTTGGCATGAAGAACTTCAAAAGTTGGATTAAGAGGTGTAACACCCCGCAAGTCTTTGCACAATTATCAAGGTCATACAAGTTATGCATGCGGCGTTTATTGTAATATAGGGTCTTCAAGTGTAGACTGACTCATAAAAATCGAGTTTATTTATTATGTAGAGACTTAGAAGATTCTATTATTTTCACGTTAGTGTCGCATTTGTATTGACATTCGAACACATTCAGCATTTGCATTTGGATCAACACGTTCGAACGAAACCATCTAGAGTGTTCTCGTTCTTGTTACGTGCGTCAGTCGTTCGAATGCGGGTAGATAGAATGCTTGCGTGCTTGTGGCATTCAATGAGACGTTTGAACGGCCCTGTGATTTTTAGATAGAAATCTGAAAATTTCGGCCCACTATAAATAAGTCCATTTAGATTTTTTTTCTTTTTCATTTCATTCTCCTCTCTCTCTTTCTCTCACGCTTCTTTCTCTCAAAGCCCCACGCTAGATCTTCAAATCAAGCTTAGATCCTGAGGATTCTCTTGCATTTCGAAGCTATAGAAAGCTCAGGTAAGTCCTTTAAGCTCTTCTTCAGTTCTTGTTTTGTAATTGGATGAAATCCATTCTTTGACTTAAGTTATTTTTTCATGATTTAAATGATTAACAAGTTAAATATGTTTAGTTAAATAAGTATGATCATGAAATATGCATGAAATGAGTTGAAACCCATGGTATGTGTGAAGGAGTGAAACTGATAAGTGTAATTTATACGCACTTATTCATATATTATTAGCTTATTATTTTGTAGGTTTATTGTCATTTTATGTGTTTCGTAATTTATATTATGTTTTATTGATAGGAAACATTAGAGTATGGATCTTGGGACAAATGGATGTATTTTATGAGCATAAAGATAAAAATAAAGCAAGCGAGGAAGGAAAAATATGTGAAACAAGTCATCGTCGCGATGCCCTAGATGATTTTTAGACTAAGGATTTTGTTTTCTACAATCAAAAAGACTCCAAGACTTCCCTATAAATATAAGTGCTTCTAAAACTTTAAAGAAGAGGAAAAGACACAACAAAAGAGCTGTAAATACATAATTTAGAGAGATCCAATGAGGGGATTGAAGAGCAAGAAGAGGAGAGGAAGGTAGTGACGTTTGAAGACAGAGATTTGATTTGGCCGTTATAATGGACACTTGGTTGTACCGACTGTTGTTGGAAAGGCTTATCTACTTAAAGCCGCTAATGTCATAAGGAATTTTATATGCAGTTGAGATCATGTCCAGTCATTTCAAGATTCCTACAACGGAGGAGATGAAACCGAACGTAGGGTTGTTCCTATTAAGATCGGGTCTGACATGGTGATCAAACAGTTGACTAGGGCTATCTAATATTCGAAGAAGCGGAAGCCCCTGATGGACCCTGAAGAGGAGTTGGAGAAAATAGTCATTAAAATCCCTCGAAGGACAACCATCATGTCGGATCCCCATGGCCTCTCTAATTTCATTGAGGGGTTATTTCTGGAGGAGGATGAAGGCACACTATATTTCTTGGCCCCATTGGAGCCTTCAAAGAGGGCAATAGCCCTTACTTATGAGATATCAGTTCCTCATTTCTTCTCAAAGTGAGCTCAGCCTTGACATGTCGTTTGGGCGCAACTGATATTGTCTCTATCTTTTCAGGTCTTAGAGTGTAATCTCTTCCATCAGAAGTTCTTCGAGTCCAATCAGATGAGGGTCAAGGATTTGGAGAATCTAATACCGCCTTGAGGAATGAGCTTGACGAGGCTAAGACGTCATTCGATGTTGAAAATAAGAGAGTGAATGAGGCTAAAGGTGAAACTAGGGCAACCCGAGCGACCTTGAAACTTTAGAGGGATATGATGACAGCTGAGATAGAAGCATATAAGAAGAGTCTGGAAGTCTTGAAGGGCGATAAGTTGAGCAGATTGATGGCATTTCCTATGAGGCCATGGCTAAAGAGAAGAGTAGCCTAATGAAATGGTATTCGGTTGGAGAGAACAAGGCATGAACCCCTGAAAAGTGGATCAGGGAATACGCGAGGTTGGAGGCTGGACTCTCATCATATGAGGAAGAAGATGAATGAGGTCCATCGAAGACTGGTGGAAAGGTCAAAGAGGATGAGGGGGTCGCTAGAATGGAAGACGACGCCCCATTTTGATGGTAGGTGGTGTTAGGAATGAGGCAGAAGAGGAGTTTGGTCGAATTAAGAAGGAGACTATAGCTTCTCAAGTAGATCTAGCTACTGAGGTCGAGGATGTTCAGGCTGATGACGATGCCAAAGATACTCCTATTGGTGATGTTTTTGTTACTGATGTTGAAGATACTCAAGTTGCTGAAGAATGATTTTATATTTTATGTATTTAGTGTTTTTGTAATTAAGTGGTTAATGACTTGTAAAAACTTAATCGTTGAATGAATTGAAAATTTCATTTTGAGGTTTTTGTCTTCTTTTTGTATGATCTCTTGTTTCGTGAATATCTCATTTCAAAGCACAAGTTATTTTGAAACCTGAAGTTTGTTAGAGTCCTACTCGTTTGGACTTGATGTTAAAGTGTAGATGAATATGGAGCATTCATCGTGCGTTCATCAGATCGTTCGAACAGATTTGCGAAACATTGCACATTCTTCCTCTTAGGCTATGTTTGGATTGATGGGAGGGGATGAAATGCAATAGAATGTAATTTAAAATATTTAAAATTTATTTTTTGGATTGATGGAATGGGATGAAATGAAGTGGAAGAGAATGAAATAAAGTGTAATAAAAAGAGGCTTTGAGCCATTAAAAATGAGCCGCCCAAATCGGAGGGTTAGGGATGAAACGCAACTTAAAAAAATAACATTACCTGTGAAGACAAATTTACCCATTGAAAAAATAATATTAAAATATTTGTCTTTTTTGCTTTTAGAATCTAAAATGACACAATTGTTTTTAAAACCTATTTAGATACATTCCATTACTATTTATATACCAAATAATATTTTGGAACATTACATTATAAACCTCTCATTTTTTCCCAAACAAAATTAAGTATATTGCATTTTATTCCGTTCTGTTTCATTCCATTAAATTACATTCCATTATAAACCATCTCATTCCATCAATCCAAACCTAGCCTTAGCGTTTTCCAATCGCTTCTTCAAAGCGTTGATGATGGTCTTATTTGAAGACTTAGCTTGTATATAAGCTTGTGGAAAGCGTAGAGTCGAGAAGCTGAGCTTTATTCCCTAATTTTCCAGAAGTCTTGGAAGCGATGGCTGATGAACTGGGAGCCATTCCTTGGAATCTTGAACTAACAAATTATGTTCTTCCACACGAAGGTTTGGACTTCTCAGTCTCATATCATGACAAAGGCATCTGCTTCGATCCACTTGGAGTAGTATTCCATAAGTACAAGTATGTAGACTTGTTGGTATGTGGCCGTTGGAAGCTTGCCCACAATGTCTATCATATACTTAATGAATGGCCATGGGGAGAGAATGAAGTTGAGTTTCTCTAGTGGTAAGTGGGAGACTGAGGCAAACCTCTGACATTTGTCACATCGATAAACGAAGTCTACTGAGTCGGCTCGCATGGTAGGCTAGTAATATCCAGTTGTATGGGCTCGACATGCCAAACTCCTTCCTCCCGAGTGGTTTCCACACTCTCATTCGTGCAACTCCGCTAGCACGAACTGGGCTTCTTTGGGAGTTACACACTTGAGGTAGGGCCCAAAGAAGACCTCTTCAGTAATTGGTCATCATAAAAAGTGAACCTCGCAGCTGGCATTGTATTTTCTGAGCTTCGACCTTGTCATTTGGGAGTGAACTATCTTTCAATTACTTGACCAGTGGAGTCATCCAAGATTTGGCTGAGTTGATCAAGGCAACATCTTTGGGTTCCTCTTTCCAGATGGCTGGCCATTACAAATAAATCACAATGATAGATTGAGGTTTGTCATATTGCATAGTAGAGCTGAGAGTGGCTAAGGCATCTGTATAAGAGTTTTTTACTCTAGGAACTTATGAGATTGTGAACTCCTCGAATGTCACTTGGAGCTCATTCACCTTCTGTAAGTAGAAGGTCATCTGCAAGTCTCTTGCTTGATACGACCTTGGAATTGGTAGATAATGAGTTGGGAATCTAATTGGACTTCAATCTTCATGACTCCAAGGTCATTAGCTAAAGCTAGTCCAGCAATTAGGGCTTCGTACTCAGCTTCGTTGTTGGTGACTTTGAAGCCACACTTGACTACTAGTTGCAGCGTGTCTCCTTTAGCTGTGGTGAGCACGAGTCTAAATCTGCATCCTCGTTTGTTGTTTGAACCATCCACTGTGATTTTCCAAGTTGTCATTGGCTGGACACACTAGATCTCTATGTCAGCTTGAGTTTTTCAGTTGGGGGAGAAGTCAGCCACAAAGTCTGCTAGCGCCTAAGATTTGATTGCGGTTCAAGTTTGGCAAGTTATATCATGCTCCCCAAGCTCATAAGCCCTCTTGATTAGCCTCCAGAGAGCTCGGGTTGTGGAGGATATTTCTCATGGGATATGTGTTGTAGATTGTGATCAGATGTCCTTGGAAGTTGGTCGTAGCTTTTGAGCTGCTATTATCAAGACTAATACCAATTTCTTCATTAGTGTGTAGTGTGTCTCGGTGCCGAGTAAGGCTCCACTCATATAGTAGATTGGGAGCTGCGCCCCATTTTCTACTCCAACCAAGACCGTATTCATTGCATGCTCAAACACACCCAAGTAGATATATAGCCGTTCGTCGTCGACTAGCTTGGAGAGGAGTGAAAGAGTGGTTAAGTATTTCTTGATTTGTTTCGAAACCTCGCAGATCGGGGTCCATTCAAAGTCCTTCGCTTTTTCAAAGCCGAAAAAAATAAAAATAAAAACACTTGTTGGTAGACTTGGAAATGAACTAGTTCAGAGTGACCACTATTCCTGCTAGTCGCATGACATCTTTGGGGCATGTGGGGGAGGGAATGCTGAGGATGCACTTGATCTGGTCTGGGTTGGACTATATCCCTCCCTGGGTGACCATATAGACTAAGAACTTGCCAGACGACGCCTTAAAAACGAACTTAGTTAGGTTTAGCTTCATATTGTACTTTTTCATGATATCAAATTGTTGGTTTATTCTAAGGTCCCAAGATCAAATCAAGACATGAAATAATGCGTGAATACATCAACGGAGGTAGCGGAATACTCACATTGATCGGTTATGTCGATTTGAAGACGAATCAAGGCCAAAAACGTACTGCCTTGCTCACGCCACTGCAACCAGTCCATGCTCACTGTCTTGGCAGTTTCGGGTCTCAAAACGAAGCTCCAAACTCCGTCGGATGAGTCCCGCCTCATGGTCGAACCTCCCTACCACCTTCGCAAGACTCGTAGTGTGCTAGCACTTGCGGTTTTCACCATGAAAACCCAACCCTTGCTTCCCTATTGTCACGCCCAAACTGGTTCAAAACCAGTGAAGAATGCTTCCATTGCCGTGAGAGGAAGAGAGAATTTGAGAGAGATTGAATTGTGTTGTTGATTAAAATGATTTACCAAAAATCAATTTATATTTATGTCATAATTTTTATTAAATTAATAATATAAAATTATGACACAAAACATGCAATGGCTTAGAGTGTCAAACACTCAATTTCCATGCAATAACATTGAGTGCATTGTACACTATCTACATGCAATGCATTAGAATGACATGTGTCATGTGGGCCCCACACGTTTCCAAATGAAAGTGGGCCCACGTGCACTCACGCGTTCGGGTTCGATATTTCCGAAATACCGAGCTTACGTCGCGACGTTAATTCAATCGAATTTAAATAAATAATTGCGCCTGGCGAAATTATTATTTATGTCGCTAACGAATTAATTCTAAATTAACTCGTTTGCCCGAATTAAAATCTAATTTTAATTCCGCGTCAAAATCTAATTTCGTTTAATATATCGAATATATTAATTCATCGATTAATTCCGAATTAATCGTTCTCTCTCTTTAGACGACATTTTATCCCGGATAAATATCTCCGTTATTAATCCTAGATTAATTTTCTCTCTCTTCTATTATAATCCCAGATTATTCAAGAGTGCGAGTTGTGCGTCATCGGTGGATTATCGGGAAGCGACCCATGAGATCCCCGGATAATCTGGCAGTAAATACGGTCGTCGGAGTATCCGAATCACGTACGTACCAAGTACTACGTTCTACCGATTTACGAGACAAGGTCGACTCCTAGCAAAGCACCAAGTCTTCCCAAGTTCTCCGGACATATCCTCTAAGAATATCAAAGATCTGTATCAAGCGTAGAATACTATTGTATTGTGCATATCGGCCCAGTATCGGATAGTCACGTGCTAGGGCTGGGGCTGGATAAGTGTCTGCCCCGTCCGAAACATATATCGGATGTCTGGTAACTAGTCTCTATAATCGGATATTCATGACCTGGTCATAATATCACGATTGGATGCGCATCACTTAAGAGCACTAATACCGTATCCTGCGTGACATCATCTCCACTATGACTGGAGTGATGATTCCGTCTCGACATCACATCCAATACACTACGACTCTCTGATAAACCCAGAAGAGGTGAACACAGAACCAGTTAAGATCCCCCACCACCAAAACCAAAGTTTACCGATTGTCGTAAGTATTAGCGATGTAAGTCTCAGGTTAAGACTATACACACCTACCTTGATTTCGGCCTCCCATAGACACCTAGTCATAATACCAATGGGATTCCGAAGGGTCTATCCAGAGCGAAGCTGTTTCCGTACCATCGGTGAAACACGACCTCCTATCGCACTTGCACAAGTATCCAATACTTATATATATGAGAACTATGCCGTTGTGCCCTCACAACGCGCACAAGTGCAATACTAGCCTATTCCGCATTATCGATGTCCAGTCTCGATAATACTACGGCTAGGGATATTTAATGATTAATCCTTCGTGGACTGATACTGTCTCATATCATCTCAATCCAGGAACTAATCATAGGGACCTCTCTTCATTTATATATCTATGGTGATCTAATCACAAAATGACGAGAGTGCAATTTCCTTGTTACATAGTTAATTTGCTACAACAACACAATGATCTGTGCAAATAGTGACGCTATGGGTCATATTATCCAACAATCTCCCACTTGGCACATAGCCAGTCACTCGAGTGTCTAACACCCGAACTATGTAAGGTTCGCTCAAATTGCTGAGGAAAGGTTTTCGTCAGCAGATTTGTTGATTATCGTTTGACGCGATTTATACGATCATCACATCGCCACGATGTATGATCCGAACGAATCAGATGATATAGAAGTATATATCTGGATCGTCGATGAGACCTTTAATTCCTTAGCCTGTGCTGACGCCTAGCTCAGCTGCTAACAGAACTATATCTAATCTAATTAGATTTATTATCGATCCAAATGGCTTCTATTGTTGCCTCAGCTGCAGCAATAATCCGCATTTGTGGTTTATTCGGCAACAGTTATCTTGCTCGGAATATTTCCAGCTCAGTGTTCCGTTATTCAAACTTTATAGTACCGCAGTATTTAATTGTTTGGAAACTTGCTACAGTGATCCCAGTCACTTCAAGTTCTCCTTCTCCATAGTAAAAGATAGCATCTTTAGTTCTCAGAGATACTAACAGATGTTCTTAACTTCAATCCAGTGACTATCACTTGGATTGACCCGATTGTGACTCCATATGCTCGAAGCGTATGAGACACCAATACAAGTACATTTTAAATGTACAATTTCCCAGAGAGTGTTAACAACTCCTCCAAATCTATCCCAGTAGATCTTTATTCCTTGAATAAAGGTTGTTACTCCCCAGAATTCTACGAAGAATTTCTATTGAAAGCCAAGCTTTCAACAATAGCTTTATGGGAATTTTACTGTCAGTGCGCTCTCCCACTAACCTCCTTATATACACAAGAATTATTTCGTTTTGAGTCAAATCATAAATCATTATGATTATTTCAAAACGACAGTTCCAAGAACCTTATGCTTGCATTGATCCAAACATGGATCGAATAACCCGCAAACCTTGTTTTTCGGTTATTCAAAATCGTCAGGATGTTGTAAACATCCTCCAAAAGGTTCCTTTTCAGGAAAGCGATTTTGATCTATAAGTGACATATTTCATGAATGAAATATATAGTTATTTTCAAGCATCTTCAAAATGGATTTACCATGGCAACAGGTAAAAGGTTGAACCGTTATTAACATAATGTTGATAACAATACCTTTCCGTCAAAAGCTTAGCTTTGCACGTTGGTATGTTGCCTTCCATGTATGTCTTCCTTGAAGACATTTAATGTACCATAGGCACAATGCCTTGTGGTACAACAACTAGTATCCAAAATAGTTGTTATACATGGAATCCATTTCGGACTTATGGCACTTTGCCATAATAGGGAGTCGATACCTCGTATCACTTCCTCAAAACGTAGTCGGATGGTACACCTCCATAAGATTGACATCTTTATGAGGTAGATCAGAAACCCATACCCTAGGTGTTTTCTGACTCTATCCGATCTACGAAGTTCTTGTGTATTTGAAGATTAATGGTATAGCTTCATCATAGATGAACTATTTGTGTTCCATTACGGACTTCGTGCCTTGAACAGTATTACTCCGATTTTCATCGAGTATCACTATCCTCCCACTGACCACTGCATATCGGTATTCCTCTCAGGAAAACCGCATGGTGAGCAACAATTACATTGTTCTCATGTGGGATTTATAAGTACTATACTTAAGGTTTCCCTTAGGATAACTTATATTGGCATTTATCCAATTTGGGTCCTTAGTTTGGTATCATCCAAACGCTATGATAAACCTTATCATGTCCAACAAAAATTCAGTTTTTGGTTCGGACACACCGTCTAACTGACGTGTCTCGGGAGGAGTCCTCATATGAAAGAATACCGTACTCTTTCATTTACGTATGAAACTTACTGCTTAAGTATTTTCCATTACGGTATTACCGTGGCGGAATAATACTATAGCCGATCTGTTTGTCTATTTCGTGTCGAAACTCTAAAAGTTTCCGATTTGTGTTCTTTAAAAGAAACACATAACCACAACGTGATGCTGCATCCGTTAAGGTCATGAAATATTCATGTTAACATCTAGCCTACCTAGATATGGGCCCACTTACATCACCATGAATAGGGCTAACAGATCGGTGGCCCTTTTACTATTACCAAGTAAATAGTATCTTAGGTAGTTAACCTAATAAACTAGATTCGTAGACCTTATTTGAATAGTCAAATCAGTCCTAGTACCCACTCTTAAAAGTGTGGATATACGAGTCTTCTTTAATTGTGTCCTAGACAACAATGCCACAAATAAGTCTCTATTGATCAATCAATTTGAGCTATTTATTTGTCATTTTATATGTTTGAGATTTTATTTATATTCAAAATATAAATTCTGTTATTTACATCCAATGTATTTATCTCAGTATCATCTTTATATAATTGAAACACTTTAGTGTTCTAGAATATAAAGGTTTTATCCGCAATGGATTAAACACTGATATAGAGATAATGTCTCTAGTTAACTAGTTACATTATAACATTTCCTAATTTAAGTACATACCCAAAGGGCAGTTCCTAAACTTAGGTATCTACGGTCGAAACAGCGACTTTCGTCCCGTTTCCAATTCGCAGAGAAATCTCGGCTTGAAGCCAGTATCCAGCTCACAGCGGATTCTGAACGTCAATACATATATTTTATGTACCACACTAAGTATTTAAAATCCAATTTAATACTAGTAGTGAACATAACTTTGACAAATATTTTAAAGTTAGAGCCTCGCCCTTTCTTTAATTCCTTCGTGTCTTCCATATCCAAATGGTAGTCACTTTGGGATATGTCAATTATCCTTTTCAATATTTCACAAACCACTTGGGTTTTTAGAATATCGAAATGATGTGCACCTTGTGCTACATGCCCAATTGCAACTTTGACTTTTCTCCACTAGAATAGTCAATTAATTCTCCAAGAATTATTAATTGCAATTTTAATACTTTTAAATCTAAAGATGATTTATTGTAAGTATAATTATTAAGCACTAAAGTCATCATCACATAAATCTTCCAAAGACTTTATGCTCTACTATTTGCTTAATTATGGGCTTAGTCTTAATAATTATTTTATCAAATAAATTAACCTATTATTAATTCCCAATTGAAAATTAAATCATTTAAAACATTTAATATCCAGGATTATATATTTTAAATATTCAACTTTTCAATTCTTTCTTGATTTCAATAGTCCAACTATTTAATCAATTTAATAAGGTACTATTTATTATAATGATTACAATAATCCAATTATTTAATCAACTATAATTTTAATATTGATTACTATAATCCAATTATAAAATCAACTATCATTTTAATTCAATTATATTGATTACTATAATCCAATTATAAAATCAACTATAATTTGAATGAGTTTGTATATAGTCCAACTATATATATTTTTAAAACAACAAAATATTAGTCCAACTAATACTTTTAATTAATATGACGAGAAAAATATAATGAGCGTGTTTAGCGAGTAATTGAACGAATGTTGCAAATTCAATACTTGCCTCCCACTATTTTTCGTCGAGCCTCTAACCCTCTGTGGAGTACTCTCGGGAACCGTGTTTCCTAGTGGGCTAGGATCCTATTAAATAACACACAACCCTGACTTTGCCAATAAAAAGCTGTATGCTATTCAACTAGGTAGATCTCTCAGATCAATTGGATCTCATCCAATTCCTAGATCCGGTTAGGTGGACATCCAATCCGAAACATATGTATAATGTCAATGTATCCAATACATTTTCCTAACCATATCCTCCGAATCATCTAGGCCTTGGCTTTGGCCAAAAACAAACCTAATGATTCCAGTTAAGCGGGACCCATTGACGAGGAAAGTTTCGTAATCAATGTCATTGGACAAAAAGTGATCTCACTTTGGCCAATAAAAATCACGATTGGACAAGACACACCAATATGCAACAAAACTCTCATGATTCAAGTACATCCTTGATTGACAAAGGTCTTGACTTTGTCAAAAAACCAATGCCAACTTCGGATCTTGAACAAGAATCATTCAATGGAAGGATATTTGCTTAATATAGATTGAGGGATTTTCGCGTGCAAATTGGCTACCAATTTAATTATCTTTGTTAAGGTCTCATCATCATACACCCTTAAACATGCATTCTAAATACATAATAAAGCGAGTATGAAATAAAAATAATGATATGCGGATGGATACTTAACACATTGATCCTAGATCAAATCTCTCCCTTTCTCACTCAAGCTAGCACTTGTGCTACTTCTACCCGTTACACTACACTTCTAAAGAAACCTCATATACATAGAGGGGAATAGGTGAGAAGAGAATACATAGAGAAAGAAGGTGATAAGGCTGGACACGCAGGTCCATTTAATAAATCGAATTTATTACAACAATTTCTAAAATTGCCCACCCGACTAATATCCATCCGATATACATTATTCATTCAACACAACCACGTATTCACACACATAAGCATGCTATCAATCAATCTAATCAAATTAATTAATCTGATAATTAAGTGATCATCCAATGTTCAAACAACGATTTGATTTTGTTCGAGTCAAACTCGTTTTTGCCAATAAGTACTCAAAGTACGAATTCATGAATTAAATTAAACTACATAATTAAATCCAATTTAACATGTATTTAATACTAATTCACTATTCAATTCCAAATTAAATATTGCACTTTATATTAATAAACCTTTTACGATTTAAATTCCAAATTCAATCGCGTCGGGACTCAAAGTCCGATTAACGTCCAACGTCAATTTAATTTAAGTCTAATGGGCTTCAATTAATTTCTTTAGGCATGGGCTTCGGCAACCAAAGCCCAATAGTGGAATCACCCAAAATGCCTTAGAAATCAATTTCGGCCCATTAGGCCCAATTAAACATTAAAGGTTCATTAGTCGCAATTGGGCTTTATGGTTAAGGTTTTCGGCCCAATTGGATCCAATCCATTTGGCCTAAACCAAACTTGATAAATCAAGCCCAATAGGCCCAATTACAATAATTCAAGCCCAAATCCAATTTAAGCCTAAATAATTAAATTACACTAATCCAATTACGCAATTTAATTACCTAAAGTGCATTACATGATTAATCGACTAAATCAATATTTTCGAAACACTAAATTAGTCCAATTAATCATACTCAATTCATTATCACATGTCAAACACACATAATGAAAAATCAAACCCATAAACATGCTTCAATGCTCTCGGCCAAGGAGGGATTTTGTGTCCGATTTGGTTCCGATCCAATCGAACCTACAATCGACATTAAATCACCATCCAATTTGATTTTATACACATCCAATGTCACAAAACCAAAAACACCAAGTCATTAGGGCAAAGGCACCATTCGGCCAACACAAGTATTTTGGGGTTTTTGTCCAATTCGAAATCTAATCCAATTCGATTCAAATTAACGTCAACCTAATCGATTCTAACTCATCAAATGAATCAAAATCACAAAATTCCAAGAATCCAAAATACAATAAACATTCGGCCAACATGATATTTTTGGGGAAAATTATTCCAAATCAATTTTCAACAAATTGGTCCAACCAAAATGAATTTAAACATGTTATAAACATACTCAAACAAGCAATTTATTCAAATCATGCTCAACAAACATTTACCCAAATTTTAAGCCCTACAAATTTCATGCTTGCAACATTAGCTCTTGATGCCATTGTTGGTTTATTCTAAGGTCCCAAGATCAAATCAAGACATGAAATAATGCGTGAATACATCAACGGAGGTAGCGGAATACTCACATTGATCGGTTATGTCGATTTGAAGACGAATCAAGGCCAAAAACGTACTGCCTTGCTCACGCCACTGCAACCAGTCCATGCTCACTGTCTTGGCAGTTTCGGGTCTCAAAACGAAGCTCCAAACTCCGTCGGATGAGTCCCGCCTCATGGTCGAACCTCCCTACCACCTTCGCAAGACTCGTAGTGTGCTAGCACTTGCGGTTTTCACCATGAAAACCCAACCCTTGCTTCCCTATTGTCACGCCCAAACTGGTTCAAAACCAGTGAAGAATTGCTTCCATTGCCGTGAGAGGAAGAGAGAATTTGAGAGAGATTGAATTGTGTTGTTGATTAAAATGATTTACCAAAAATCAATTTATATTTATGCCATAATTTTTATTAAATTAATAATAAAATTATGACACAAAACATGCAATGGCTTAGAGTGTCAAACACTCAATTTCCATGCAATAACATTGAGTGCATTGTACACTATCTACATGCAATGCATTAGAATGACATGTGTCATGTGGGCCCCACACGTTTCCAAATGAAAGTGGGCCCACGTGCACTCACGCGTTCAGGTTCGATATTTCCGAAATACCGAGCTTACGTCGCGACGTTAATTCAATCGAATTTAAATAAATAATTGCGCCTGGCGAAATTATTATTTATGTCGCTAACGAATTAATTCTAAATTAACTCGTTTGCCCGAATTAAAATCTAATTTTAATTCCGCGTCGAAATCTAATTTCGTTTAATATATCGAATATATTAATTCATCGATTAATTCCGAATTAATCGTTCTCTCTCTTTAGACGACATTTTATCCCGGATAAAATATCTCCGTTATTAATCCTAGATTAATTTTCTCTCTCTTCTATTATAATCCCAGATTATTCAAGAGTGCGAGTTGTGCGTCATCTGTGGTTTATCGGGAAGCGACCCATGAGATCCCCGGATAATCTGGCAGTAAATACGGTCGTCGGAGTATCCGAATCACGTACGTACCAAGTACTACGTTCTACCGATTTACGAGACAAGGTCGACTCCTAGCAAAGCACCAAGTCTTCCCAAGTTCTCCGGACATATCCTCTAAGAATATCAAAGATCTGTATCAAGCGTAGTATACTATTGTATTGTGCATATCGGCCCAGTATCGGATAGTCACGTGCTAGGGCTGGGGCTGGATAAGTGTCTGCCCCGTCCGAAACACATATCGGATGTCTGGTAACTAGTCTTTATAATCGGATATTCATGACCTGGTCATAATATCACGATTGGATGCGCATCACTTAAGAGCACTAATACCGTATCCTGCGTGACATCATCTCCACTATGACTGGAGTGATACTTCCGTCTCGACATCACATCCAATACACTACGACTCTCTGATAAACCCAGAAGAGGTGAACACAGAACCAGTTAAGATCCCCCACCACCAAAACCAAAGTTTACCGATTGTCGTAAGTATTAGCGATGTAAGTCTCAGGTTAAGACTATACACACCTACCTTGATTTCGGCCTCCCATAGACACCTAGTCATAATACCAATGGGATTCCGAAGGGTCTATCCAGAGCGAAGCTGTTTCCCGTACCATCGGTGAAACACGACCTCCTATCGCACTTGCACAAGTATCCAATACTTATATATATGAGAACTATGCCGTTGTGCCCTCACAACGCGCACAAGTGCAATACTAGCCTATTCCGCATTATCGATGTCCAGTCTCGATAATACTACGGCTAGGGATATTTAATGATTAATCCTTCGTGGACTGATACTGTCTCATATCATCTCAATCCAGGAACTAATCATAGGGACCTCTCTTCATTTATATATCTATGGTGATCTAATCACAAAATGACGAGAGTGCAATTTCCTTGTTACATAGTTAATTTGCTACAACAACACAATGATCTGTGCAAATAGTGACGCTATGGGTCATATTATCCAACACAAATGTCTAGCCCAAGTGCTCCAAGTGTTGGTCGGCCTTCAATGACTTCACCATCATATCGTCAATATACACCTCCATGGTCTTCCATATCTGTTGAAAAAATATCTTGTTGATGAGGCACTGGTAAGTGGCTCTTGTACTCTTTAGTCCAACCGACATTATTTTATAGCAATAGATTACTTGGTTTGTGATGAACATTGTCTTCTCTTGGTCATTTGGGTGCATTATGATCTAATTGTAACCAGAGTAGGCATCCATGAAACTCAGTAATTCATGCCTCGTTATATTGTCAACCATCGAATCGATGTGGGGAAATGAGAAGGATTCATTTAGACATGTCTTGTTCAAATTAGTGAAGTCTATGTAGACTCGTCACTTTCCATTCTTCTTCTGAACCACCATGAAATTGGCTAGCTATTCGGGTACTATACCTCTTTGATTTCTCCATTCTCTAAAAGTTTTTGAACCTCATCGCCGATGACTCGGTTCCTCTCTGGGGTAGATTCTATTCTATTCTATTTCACTGGAGGATAGTCTGGGTACACGTGAAGCTCGTGGGTCATCATCTCGGGGTCAATTTCGGTCATGTCTTCATACGACTATATGAAATAATAGTGTTGCTCATTGAGGAAGCTAATCAATCTGTTTGTAGCTTGGGCTCAAGCTGGGCTCCAATCTGGATTTTATGGTTCGCCAACAGAGGGTGGATCTGAACCTCATCAAGCTTTTCAATGTTGGGCTAATCTGGCTTGACTCGATGAGGTCCGTTCTGTAATTGCTATGTTGAGTCTAGCTTGGCCTTCAAGATCGTCTCGTAGCAACTCCTTGAGTTTTGCTAATATCTTTTGATCTCTTGTACGTCCCACTTGGTATGGAACTTCAGCACTTGATGGAAGGTTGATGAGACTATTAATTCAACGCCCATGTCTGTTAGAGCCGTGGTGAAGATTATGTTGGCTGAAGAGCCGGTGTCTACTAGCACTTGCTTGATCATGAAATTGGCCAACTGCAAGGAAATAACAAGAGCATCATGATGGGGGTTTGTCAGACTTTAAATCTTATCATCAGTGAATCTAATGGTCAGATTGGTAAATGTGACTTTAAGTGACCTCGTAGGCTGGGGCGATCCGGCCATGGCTTCCCTCGTGTGTCGTTTGGCGGCCGAATAAGAGATGTCGCTTACTTCTGAATCGCCAGAGATATGGTTGACAGTGTTGTCGATTAGAGGTGTAGGATGGGGTTATAGTCCCATTCACCCCTCTCGTCTCTTCGGGCCAAGGTATTCTTGCCATTCTCCGTAAGTAAGTCCTTAAGGTACTCTTCCAGTCTTAGGGCGATGCAATCAGCTGTCATTTACCCGTAGTCTCGGTGGCACTCGCACCACTTACTCGTGTCTTTCTTAGAAGACCCGTCCCCGGGGAGTGCTGGCCATCTTATCACATTTTTTGAGGACTTAAACTAATTCCCCGGGTGACATAGTAAAATTATAGTTTGGGAGCCTTGCTTGCTTCGACGAGGGTTGGCGTTGGACCGAGTAGGCTGAGGGCCTACGCTCGTAGTCTCTGTTAAAATGACGATGTTCATTGGCTCATGGGTTTCTCTTATCTACTGAGTGGTGAGCCATCTCATCAAAGTCAGTGGGCCGTTTGGGTGGGTTCATGGATCTCTTCTCATAACGGCTTCTAGAGCTATCTCGTTTCTTTTTCCTTTTATCTTCTTCCCAATGGATCTCAATTTGAGGTCGGGAAAACCTGGTCCATGATGTAGCACTAAAACTTCATCAACTTTTTGTAGAGTCTAATGTTGGCGAGTAATCCCTAATGAAAGGTTTCAACGATCGTCAACTGGTGGAGTTCCAGTAGGAAGATTCTTTCTTTGTTGAAGAGGGATACATAGATTCAGAAGGACTCTCCATTTCGTTGTTGGATGGCATTGAGGTCGTCTGTGGTATTCTCGAATTTGCAAGAGCTTGAAAAGTATTCCACGAACTTGTCTGCTAACTCTTGGTATGATCCAATAGACCGGTAAGAGAGGTTGATGAACCCTTACTGGCCAGCTAGCGTCTCTCCAAACCCTCTACATATTATGGCCCTCTCATTGGTATAGTGCCAGAGCTATAGACGTCATCTTGTATTTGTAGTGACAACGTGGTCATCCGGGTTGGTAGATCCGTCATATAGCCTCATGTCTAAAAGGGTGAACTTTTGTGGGAGCTCCACGGAGGTGATGGACTCGAGGAAATGAGTATCAGAAATTATTTCATCCAGGTTCTTCCTGATCGGTAGCCTCACCCCGGGTAGGCTGGAAAGTATCGCCCCTTTGAACTCCTCCATCTTCTTGCTCATACTGGAGACGACCTGTTGTGTTAGGTCCGTTGGTGGAAGATCAGACAGTGGCTGGCGGCTCTGCGAATGGTCCACTGATGGCGAAACCATGAATGATCTGTTCCAATTGCCTTTGAAGGCTGGTGTTGGTGCTCCACATTGCAAGATTTTCTTCCTTTAATGCTCGAAACCATTCCTAAAGAGCAGTCAACTGAGCAGACACGGAGTCTGAGGTGTTCTTTGTTCCAAAAACCATGAATGATCTAAAGATTGTAGATTAATTGAGATAGCTTTACTTTCTATGAATCGTCGGAGCCCCATGGTGGGCACCAAATTATAGATGGTGAATTTCGCATTCTGTCCACAATCGAAATTTCGTATGATTGAGGCACCAGCGATCCTGTAAAACAAAGGCAAAGAGAGAACAAAGTAACTACCCACTAGTATGGTAGATGTCGTAGGCACTCCGACGCTCAAGTCAGTAGTGGTGTTGAGCGAAAAATAGAGAAGAACGAGGTAAAAGTTTACCTCAAACTTCATAGTTTGTTGTCGTGAGAGAGATAGGCTAGTGTTTGGGGATGATGTGCTTTGAGAACTCGAGTGTGAGAGCCAAATGTTGAATGAATCGATACATTGAACCCCCTCTCCTTTTATAGGTTGTGAAGTAGCCTTTTAGTCGGTTTAGGATTCCTTGGAAGTGTCGTATTCCAATCCTATTTAGGAAAGAGTAATAAAATAGGAATTGAATTAGAAGTGCCTAGATATTCAAGATTTGGTGTAATCCCTATCGTACTTGGATTATATCACCGTATTTGTAGGTGGTTTGTCTCAATCCAAATGCTTAGCTTCATTTTTAATAAGGTTTTAGTCATGTGTAGACTGATGGGCAATGTCTACTAATACTGGGTAATTTCATTTGAGACATTGCTCATGTGTTTGTCGGCTGGGTCATTGAGTGGCATGTTTAGGGTCTGCTGGAGACCTTATGAGTTGTGTGAGCTCTTGAAAGCCTTTAGACCATATGGGCTTCTTTCTTTAGAGTGTATGGGCTCGTGGGCACTGTGTGTGAATCCTGTGTACAGGCTCAAGGCCGTTGATAGCCTCGCGTTGGAGCATATCTAACCCAACAAACTTGATGTCGTATGGGATCAACATCGACTGGAATTCCCGTGTTGAGTGGGGCTCTGACGGTTTTATCCCATACTGATTGGGCCTTGTTGGCAGCCCATGATGCCACTAGGGCCAAATGAAGGCCAGGAGACCTGGTCTCGTGTGAGTTTATCGCATGGGCCCAAGTAACGTCTGAGACATAATGACGTTTAGGTTCTTAACCTAAATTTGACCCGTATAATGTATGTATAAAATTATCGGATGACATGACAAAATAATCAAAACTATAACATGAACAAGTAAATGATAATCTTTATATTTGATAACGGGTCGTTTTAATCTTTCCATATTCAAGACTTGTTCTTGATATCCTCAGATCGCTGGACATAACATAATATTATAATAAAAAATTTAAGACCCTTGATTATTAATTATTCGGAGACTATGACAAAAACAAATGAGATAGGGGCCGGCTCCGCATATCTTATGACTCTCGGAATTGTTACAACAACAGTAGTTATTGATATACGGTTAAAATGTTGCAAGTTTAACGTATCAATCAGGTGTCAAGTTTAACTACTCAATATAAACAACAATTGCCAGATTTTCAATTCCCCTAGCAATCACAATCCACAATGAGCAAATTAACCATATATTTAATACTTTTATAACAAGCCGGCCTGTCTTCAAATGCTAACATAGCATGGCAAGCTGTGAATTGATTCTAATTGGGGCCGGCATAGTTGTCTCCTCCTGAATAGCTTTTAGCCCAAAAGGCACATACCTGAATAAAACTGAAAATGTCTTTTAACTTTGAACAAAATGAGCATTCCATGTACTTGAAATAACAAAAACAAGAGAAGCTAGAACCAAAATAAGATGGAAACAATGAAAGAAGAGGCCAGCTTTCGCCATTTTAGCCACCACCACCCTCTAATCCTTGCTCCTAATTCATCTCCAGCTCGAAAAATCGCCTGTTCGGGGTGCAATCTCAGCATAATGCCTGGAAAATACTATTATCACTGTAAGATCTGCAATTTTTCTCTGCATAAAGTGTGCTACAATATGCCTAAAAAAACCAGGCACCCAGGGCACCCCAGTCATTTTTTAAACCTCCTTGTAATGCCTTCATCATCTGCCAAAGGCAACTTCAAGTGCAAGGCCTGTGGGCAAAATGTCACCGGCTGCTTTTACTACAATTGTGGGCAATGTGGCTTTTGCTATCACATTTTATGCTCAGCATTGCCACTTTCTATATGTATCAAATCTCATTCCCATTCCCTGAACCTAGAATTTTCACTTCCATATGATTTCGAATGTGATTTATGCTACAAGCCTTGCTATAGCGGGTGGCTTTATAGGTGTCGATTGTGTGAGTTTGATGCACATCTTGATTGTGCCATTGTCAATCAAAGAACAAAATCTCTTCAACATCAATCATCAATCATCACTGATCCATTGCCTAATCCTTTGACCAGGCAAAACATATATTCTTCAGCAGCATCAATAATAGACTATGGAAGTGAAAGCAATGAGCTAATTCAGCTAGTGTCACAGGGGATTGTCAGAGGCATCAAGCAAGAGCCCACAAATGTTGCAGTCACTGGATGGGATGAGAAATTGTACAGTCCTAGAGAAAAACTCAATTTAAGAAATGGGTTGATTGAATTTCCAGGAACAATTCAAACAAAACAAGATATGGAAGCCAATTCTCCAATTCCAGGAGGAAATTCAGAGCATGTAGATCAATTTAGTACATTGTCGAGTTATCAATTCAGTGACTCGTATTTTTCAATAGATTTAGCTAAGTCTTATTCAAGTCATGATCAGCCAAATCAAGAAAATATTATTGTTGATCAGGATGTTGAAGAGAAGATTAGTCACAAAAGTAATTCTGTGCTTGACAGGATTGTTGAAAATTTGGAACCTCCAGCTGCTGCCAAGGAAGAACTCAGGATACCAAGTTTTGGATTTCAATATGGCCCTGAGTATAAGATAAATGAAGCATTTTTAAATGGAGGTGGCAGTGATACTTGTGAGAAACAAAGCAAGCACAAAGGGAAAAAAAATGAAGCCAAAGATAAATCAAGCATAAAAAATCAGATCTCTATTTCGGATCCTGTAAGTTCAATTATTTTTGTGTGATTTTCAAGCTTCTTCTTTTTAATGGTTCATATTGGTACATCAGGTAATTTCCTAGACCTTACTTACTTATAACAGGAGTCTTGTGCGACGGGTACGACCTCAGAAGTAAAGTCAGTTTTCATATGCAAATGAGACTATTAACTCACTCTTTTGGCAGGAAAGGTCAAAGGGTTCATGTTGGTGGAAGCTCCTTCAGTACTGCTGCTATTAGCCATAGTATGAAAAAGAAACAATATTTCCACAAGCATGATTTTGCTGATATACTTGCAAGATAAGATACTATCAATCCACTGTTTGATTTGATCTTATTTCCTATATATATATAAATGTCGACTACTGATTAATATGCATCGGGTTAAAATTCTTTCAAGAGTAAAATTAAGCTGATTTTGGGAGTCATTTTCGCCCCCAAATGTAGAATCCTAGAGAAAAGTAAGACAGCCAGTTGAAATTGTGAGAAATTAATTTAGAATAAAGAATTGTAATCAAGTATACTAATCATGATAGCCATGACTCATAAATGTGGAGATCATTATTATGACCTGAGAAATAAGTAAATATATGAAATGGGAAAATGCCATCTGGTTCCTAATTTTTTTCATCAAGTCTTTAATTTTAATTACTCATCAGTCTATATTATATAACAGTAAAAAATCGATATTGCAATCAATAATGTTCTTGTTAGAATAATGGTTAGCTAAGGATGGCAATTAGTACAACAAAAATTGTCTCAAATCTCGTCCCATTTTATGAATTAGAATAAAAAATCAACTCGATTTATTGGCAAAAGTTTTTATCTAAGATGATTTTTCATCATAAACCTCCTATCATTCGGGATTTTCTGTCAAACATTAACAATATGGAACATAATAAATAATTATGAAAAAAATCAAAGACCTAATGAATAATTATATATTAAAAAAAAGACCCAAAAGTAATTCTCCTGTAGGAAATTGTTTTTGTTTTTTTTTTTTTTAAATATGAAATTCATTCATAATAAAATACCATAGATGATGTAAATACATGGTCATATTAGCTCGAATACAACACTTAAGAAAAAGACCTAAAATTCAAGTCTAATCAAGATAAACATGATAACATAAAATTATATACACTATGTAATCCCATATTTAATCAAAAAATCGGATTCACACCTAATTCTAAAAATGCCCTAGAGGAATTACGGATTCGGCCTGATTTTCAAACCTCTCGGGAATTGGTGAATACAAATTTTACAACTAGAAGAGAAAAAACACAGTACACAAAGTAAAATACAATACCATTACAACAATTGAAAAAAAAAATAACAAAACAAACAACAATAAATCTATAGAAAAATATCTCTTCCACTTCGAGATCTATCCGCCAAAGTCGTGTAAATTCTCTATTTTGTTGCTGTAAAGCCCCAAGGAAACCCGAAAACACACAAATCAACATAGATAGAAACTAGTTGGGCAAAATAATTACTACATAAGAGTGGAGATCCGAATCAAAAGATCAGATAATACAAGAAACAAAAAATAAAATAGAATGAAAAATATAAGGATAAAAGAACACAAAGAAGGCAAAAGAAAGGTAAGGGGAGTGTTGGAGGGTTTAAAAATAGGAGTTGAAACAAGGGTAGTTGAAGGTATGGGTGGCAATTTGGGTTAGAATTCGTTTATTTGTTCGATTCGATTCGCTTTAATACGATTATGGGTTTGAAAAAATTGATTCATTTAATAAATGGATCAATTCGATTCGATTCGTTTATTAATCGAATCGAATACGAATTTAAACTCACTGATTCGTTTATTCTCTTAGGATTCGTTTTATTATTTTCTTTTACTAGTTATTGTTATTTTCAATTAAGATTCAAGAAGTTATTGCTAATTACCATAAAAAATAATATTGTCGATATTTGTTGAGGTATTTTCAGTAAATATATTAATTACATATTTCATATGTATATATTTATGAAAAATTAATGTAAATAAATTATGATAAATTATGTTATAGAATAATATCATGACTAAACGAATATTATGAATACGAATCATGAACAAATTGAATACGAATCCATCACATTTTGATTCGATTCGTTTAAGATTCGAAACAAATTTGATTCATTGATTCATTTTATCACACCTAATTGAAGGATAGTAGGAGAGAGGTGGCTGTTTAGGACAAAAAAGGGAAGATGTTTGAGGGGTATTGTTAAGGAATATGGAATCAATATCCAAAATAGAATTCCTAGTACCATTAGGATTCATGGTTTTATTATATTTCCCTATTAGATGCAGATTTCCTATATTCATTATTATTGGTTATTACTATAGGATTCCTTTTCTATTTTGGTTTTCTATGTAGCATATATAACGGGCCCCTACCATTGTAAATTCATACATAGTGAATTCAAGACTTTCTTTCATTATCTAACATGGTATCAGAGCTCAGGTTCTGACTTTCTAGTTTTACTCTATCTGATTCTCATCGGCGCATGGAGGATCACGGCTACCATAATTACGTGACCCTCACGCGCCCCCCGTTGCCAACCACCACATTACTTTTCCCATGCGTCACCCCTTCACAAGTGTGCTCTAGGCCGGCTCCTTTCGAGTTTCAACTCTCTTTCAGATTGTTTCCGCTCTCTTTCGGGATTTCGCTCCCTCATGTTGTAGTTGATGTTGCGGCAGATCACCATCACCTTCTTCTTATTTTTCTTCAGTAGCCTTTGTTGGGATCTTTAGCTTCAAAGCTAAAGACCTTTTTGTTCAGTAGCCTTTGTTGGGATCTTTAGCTTCAAAGCTAAAGACCTTTTTTGTTCCATAGCCTTTGTTGGGATCTTTAGCTTCAAAGCTAAAGACCTTTTTGTTATCTCTTGTTTTTTATTTTCTTTAGCAGCAGCTTCATCTGCTACAACAAGCGCTTTTGATGGTGACAGTGATTGATAACTGACGTTAATAACAAACAAAGTTTCAGGCCTCCAAGTTTCAAGATTTCCAGTTTCAGAACTCTGCTCTCCGATTTCAAGATACAACCTCAAGCTTTTTACTTCGTCACCAGCTTGAGTTTGAGGGGGGGTGTTAAGGAATATGGAATCAATATCCAAAATAGAATTCCTAGTACAATTAGGATTCATGGTTTTATTATATTTCTCTATTAGATGCAGATTTCCTATATTCATTATTATTGGTTATTACTATAGAATTCTTTTTCTATTTTGGTTTTCTATGTAGCCTATATAAAGGGCCCCTACCATTGTAAATTCATATAAAGTGAATTCAAGACTTTCTTTCATTATCTAACAGGTATAGAAGAGACAGTGGCTTATTTGGGGGGAAGAGGAAAGAAATATGGGGGCTTCTAACAATTGAACGATCATGGTCAGCATGAACCCACAACGCATAATAAATGTTCGATTAAGGACTCAAAACGTGAAAACTAAAACTTAATGTATATGATTACGCTTTCTCTCACTTTGTAATTCATTCATTTTACACAGGACAGTGCTTTTCCCACCCCCTTACAGTCCTCTCAATCAATTATAAAAATATCATTCTTTCTAAAATTCTCCATTTATAAATATTTATATATATTTTATTAAAGAATTGTTTTATTTTTATTAATTCAATATATTTATTTTATAAATTAATTTTTTTGTTAAATTTATATTTTTCACTCTTTATATATCTATTATTTTTAATTTGTTTAATAAATATTACAAATTTCATATTATTTTTTTTTGAAAAGAAATTCTGCTCATTAAAAAGGAGAAAGATTACATCTGATTTGAGAGGGAAAATCCTTCCGCCAAAAACCAGTAATACCAGAATTACAAGCTGTTATTCACCCCCAAGAAGTCAGCATTCTGAGAAAGGGCAAGAAAAGAGCTTTCGCTTACGAATATGGGTTTTGTAATTAACAGAGGAAATACCCAAGGTCCTCGTTATAGCGAGATCATGCAGAAGGGCCAGAGCCCGATGTGTCCCATCAATCCGACTAGAAAAGGTCATGATCTGACCAGAAGAGGTCATGTTCCGACCAGATGAGGTCATGTCCCGACCATAGGTCATGACCCGACCCGACATGATGAGAAGATATCAGATTCAGAATGAGCATCAGCAAAGGCCGACCCGACCTGGGGGGAAAAGATATTTAGAGAATCAATATGATCGAGGTCATCGAGTCCAACCCGATCTAGTAGCTTGGTATGATAAGACGACCATTATTTCAACCGCCCAACCTTGTAGGACAGATTGGGGTAGTACTGATGAGGACGGTGTATAATGGTGTAAGCACGACACGAGGACTTGCACCATCTATAAAGTCTTGATATGACAAGCGTAACTTGTAATATTATCTTCTGACACACGCCACCGCGTGAACAGGTGGATACAGGCTGACATTATAAAGATAACGTGTGGAGTCTTCCCAAGAAATAGTAGTTTGAAATGTCAGATGTTAGGTCTCCTTTCGGTGGAACAGTTTGGGCAGAGAGCCTATTTGGCAGCAGTAGGTTCACGTGGCTGACGTCACGAGGACGGTAGAACAGTACCATTTTCTTTAGTATATAAAGGGGATGAGAGCACTTTTGTAAGGGTTAGCAAATTCACTTCCAAGCATCATTGGTGAGAGCAGAGAGAATACAATAGCTCGGTCATACCCGACCACCTGTAAAAAAAGAGGTATGCCAAGCCCAACCACATTATAAAATCAGTTTCTTTCTTTGCTCATGTGGATGTAGGTTGGATCCATTCTACCGAACCACGTAAATCATTTGTTGATCTTTGTGTTTGTTCTCATTTTCTGCTAAGTTTTCTTTTGGTTCCCAACAAACCAAACAAATTCACAGTTGAGGGATGATTATTCGAGCAGTGAGTTTCCGAATTTGCCCCTAGATGTTGATGGAGGTTTTTCACACCCAAGAAGTCAGCATCCCGAGGAAGGACAAGAAAAGAGCTTTTGCTTACGAAGATGAGTTTTGTAATTAACAGAAGAAAGACTCAAGGTCCTCGTTAGGGCGAGATCAGGCAGAAGGGCCCGAGCCCGAGGTGTCCCATCAATCCGACCAGAAGAGGTCATGTTCCGACCAGAATAGGTCATATCCCGACTCGATCAAGTAACTCAGTATCACAGGACGACCATTATTTCGGCCCTCTGACCTTGCAGGACAGGTCGGGGTAGTACTGATGAGGACATAGTATAATGGTGTAAGCACGACACGAGGACTTGCAACATCTATAAAGTTTGATATAACATGAGCAACTTCAAAGATTATCTTTTGACACACACCACCACGTGAACATGTGGATTCAGGCTGGTATCATAATGGTATCATGTGGAGTCTTCCCAAGAAAGAGTGGTTTAATGAAATGTCAGAGGTCATGTCTATTTTCGGCGGAACAGTTGGGGCAGAGAGCCTATTTGGCAGCAATAGGTTCACATGACTGACGTCACGAGGACCGTGGAACAGTATCATTTTCAGTAGACAAAGTGGCTATGGAGGCCGACCAGTGCTGATAGTGACAGTCATCGGGTCTGGTACTTGGAATATTGAGGTGCTGAGAGGATATTTTCAGTGGAGCCTCTCTTGAAATGACCCGCAAAGAGTTGTAAGAAGTGTAGTAGATCTCAAGAATATTAGTAAGACTTTCCATTTCTTAAATAAACATTTGTTATATCCCACCGAGACCTTATTATATTCGTTGGCATGGGGTCAGAGTTTCTCCCATATGGCCAAGTATTATTGGCACAATGAGGGAGCATTCTCATGTGGCCAAGTTTTTATTTGTGGCTCGGGGTCGAGTTACGTCTCACCGATGCCTTATTACCTTCGATTAGCTCGGGGTCGGGTTACATCCCACCGAGGCCTTATTATATTCATTGGCATGGGGTCGGAGTTTCTCCCCATGACCGAGTGTTATTGGCACAAGGAGGGAACATTCCCTTGTGGCCAAGTTTTTGTTATAGGGTCGGGGTCGGGTTACGTCCCACCAATGCCTTATTATCTTTAATATGCACAAGGCTGAGTTACGTCCCGCCGAAGCCCTATTATTGTGTTAATGGCCCGAAAAGAAAAATTTTCCTCATGGCTTGTCTTTTGTTATACAAGACTTTGCATAACATTTCTTATGGAATCTCGAATTAGTGGACATGGCTCGGAAGAGAATAGATGAGATGGTGAAGCTAGTCTCAGATTTTTGACTAAGTGTTTATTCAGGTCGGCATCGGATGTCCAAGTGTTGAAAAGGAAAAACGAGACATCGAATTAAAGCAATATGAGGTACCCATGAGAGTATCAGTTTGAGGACATCAGATTGGTCTTCGACTTCATGCATCGCTATTGTTTTTATAGTTTCTGGCATCAAATCGCTAACTCGTTGATACCGAGAACTAGGGGACAGATGTTGATGGTGGTTTTTCACCCCCAAGATGTCAACATCCCGAGGAAATGCAAGAAAAGAGCATTTGCTTATGAAGATGAGTTTTGTAATTAACAGAGGAAATACTCAAGGTCTTCGTTATGGCGAGATCAGACAGAAGGGCCCGAGCCCGAGGTGTCCCATCAATCGGACCAGAAGAGGTTATGATCTGACCAGAATAGGTCATGTTCCGACCAGAATAGGTCACGTCCCGACCAGAGATCATGACCCGACCCGATATGATGAGAAGATATCAGATTTAGAATGGGCATCAGCAAAGGCCGACCCGACCCGATCCATAACTTTCGACTCGATGAGAAAAGATGTTCAGAGAATCAAGTAGCTCGGTATAACATGACGATAATTGTTTCAGCCGTCCGACCTTGTAGGACAGGTCGGGGTAGTATTGATGAGGGTGGAGTATAATGGTGTAAGCACTGCATGAGGACTTGCACCATCTATAAAGTCTTGATATGACAGACGCTACTTATAAGATTATATTCTGACATACGCCGCCGAGTGAACATGTGGATACAGGCTGGCATCATAAAGGTAGGGTGTGGAATCTTCCCAAGAAATAATGATTTAATGAAATGTCAGATGACATGTCTGCTTTCGGCAGAACAGTTGGGGCAAAGAGCCTATTTGGTAGCAGTAGGTTCACGTGGCTGACGTCACGAGGACGGTGGAATAGTGAGATTTTCCTTAGTATATAAAGGGGATGAGAGCACTTTTGTAAGAGTTAGCAAATTCGCTTCCAAGCATTATTGGTGAGAGCAGAGAGAATACAATAGCTCAGTCATACCTGACAACCTGTAAAAAAGAGGTCGGTCAAGCCCGACCATATTATAAAATCAGTTTTTTTCTTTGCTTCTGTGAATGTAGGTTGGATCCATTCCGTCGAACCACGTAAATCATTTGTTGTTCTTTGTGTTTGTCCTCTTTTTCTTCTAAGTTTGCTTTTAGTTCCCAACAAACCAAACAAATTCATAGTTGATGGAAGATTTTTTGAGGAGTGAGTTTCCGGATTTGCCCCTGGAACGAAAATCAACCGTCAACAGTTGGCGTCATTTGAGGGGAACAGAACAAAAAGTATTAGACATGTTAATACGATGGCAGAAGACTGGAACCACAGGTCTTTAGAGGCTTCGACAACGGAATTGATGAAAAATATGGAGGAGACTATGAAAAAGGAGAGAGAATCAACTCAAGTCTTCATAAATGCCATGATGGAGAAGTTGGAGGAGAAAATTAGGGAAAGAGTGGAGGGCGGACAGACTCCAGGTCCTCTAACAATAGTCCGTGTTTTCCAGGGAACGACCTGAAACAGTGTCCAGGAGAAGGACATGAAATTCCTAGCTATGAAATACATCGTGCCTAAAATGAAAGACGCGGGAGAACCTGTGGTCGAGAGCATCTCAGCTGAGAGAACCAGATGAGGAGTTGGTTTCTGAAAGAGATGAGGAAATGGGAAGAAAGTTTGAAAGATGGACCAAGGGATGACCAAGGTATGGGGACAACGTCCCATTTCATGAAGGAAATTTTGGTGATGAGGTTCCCAAGGAGGTTCACTATGCCCTCCATGGACCTTTATAAAGGCCGCACTGACCCAAAATCTCATGTTGAGAGGTTTGTCTTGTTTATAGAAATCCAATGGATGGTAGGAGAGGCTATCTGCAAGATGTTCCCACTGACCCTGGGCGGGTCGGCCAATTTGTGGTTCAGGAGCTTGACCCCGGGAAGCATCAATAGCTTCAAGTAACTGAGGAAATCCTTTATACGCCACTCCAAATGAGCATGTGTGCCTAGGAAACGATAGGGTCGTTAAGGATAATAAAGTAGAGGGATGATGAGCCCCTAAAAAATTTTGTTGACTGGTATTATAGCTTAGTGTTGTGATATTTTATAACGTACCGCAAGTGTACGGTGTCAAGTTTTAGTATAATTATGAGTGAAGAGTGTCAAACCCACAGGGATTGCGTTAACTCGCACTGAATACTACAATTGATAATCCTAACTTTATTTAGACGATAATTAACAAATATTTATTTAAATAAAGAAAATATAAAAATAATAAAATATGAGGAACTAATACGATATCGATTCTGGATCCTGATATCACCTAGCTGTCACCTATGTATTTGTCATGCCAATTAATCTTTGTTTAGTTATATTGTTTATAAGTCAAGACTCCTAAAGTATCCACTCCCTCTCTCGAGTGCCGAGTGAAAATATCATCAACTACAGACTTCAATATCTCTATAAGAATCCAATAGTTAACAATTATTTACGCTTAGTGATTCTATATTAACGACTTCAAAGGAACTACAGATTCTCTCGAACTCTATAAGATCCTAGGTTATATTCTCTAGATCTATTCAAAATCCCATCTCTCGAGTGATAGATTTCAAACATGTATCATCATATTTGTGGCCAGCAAACACAAAGCATTAAACTCAAAAGAATATAAATAAATCAATAAAACTTCATAATAAAATAAGCAAACAATACAGGGTTCAAGCATCAGTTACATCATTCTCAAGAATTAAGGAGTTTAGTTCATGACAAAAGATAAAAATAATGATAAACAAGTCATGAATCTAATGGAAATCATTAGAGTTCTAAGAAAGAAACAACAAGATAAAACCCGAGTTGAATCTCTCCCTCTTCGGACGTCAACGCCTTTGTCTCCTCTTGTTGCTCTTCAATCCTCCTCCTTGGATCTCTCTAAAATATGTGTTTTGGTGTTTTGTGCTGTGTATTAGCCTCCTCCCTCTTTAGTCTTGGATGGACTAATGTATTTATAATGGAGCCCTGGAGTCATTGGGTATCTTAAAAAACCCTAATTTTATGTTTCAGGATTGCGCGTGTGTATCTTACTCTCGCAGCGCCGATGCTCCCGTGCACGTCCGATGCTTCCATAAGTTCACAAAACACTCGTATTTACTCCATTATTGATGTTTTAATGCTTCTTACTATTAGGACATAAATGAAACTATAATTGACATTAAATGGCATGAAACATTACAAAATAATAGGCTAAGGATGTCGGAATAAGTGGGTATAAACCAAATTTATCAAACACCCCCAAACTTAATATTTTGCTAGTCCCGAGGAAAAGACTAAATAAAAACTAATTCAAATAAACAAATAAAAATAACTAAATTAACTAAGCCACTTTCCTAGGGATCACGATTGCATTTAGTGTATGCCACAAGCCTTTAAACCCCTAGGCAACCCTAGTGGACGAGTTATAGTCTCGTGAGGGCTTACAGCGATGACACCCACAAACATCATTCACACACAATCATGCAAAAATATAAAACAAATAAAAAGCAACTAAAATAATCCCGATAGTTATGCATAAAATTATCCTCAAAGAGTGATTATCAATGAAATTAGAGAACCTTCAAATTACGCAATGCGACTCAAATCCAAATTCTTTAGTAAATCATCTAAGCTAGACTCACAGTGTGTGTGTAAAGGTTCAGTCACAGCTTGATCCTAAGTAAGCCTACTTAATGATTTCGTTTAAAAATTGGGATCGATGGGTTAAACCAACTTAGATATCTCAATTATGCTCTGTAATTGCCTTATTTTGTGCTCAGTATGGTATGATTTTTCTTTTCTTTTCTTGTCTCTTTTTGCTTTTCTCATTTTTTTTTTAACTTTTTCTTTTCTTTTTTCAACTCACCTACCCTTTAAGGTAGCATTTCTCCTCATGGTGATCCTAATACTCGCCCATGGGTAGCTTCACGCTTATCGGTTATAGGTCGTTTATTTTCTTTCTTTAGAGACTTTTTTTTTCTTTTATTTCTATCCATACCATACATCATAATACTAGCAAATCAAGATAGACATCTAAGCAAACGGTCATTCATCGACATGCAATTTCTTCAACTAGTCACCGTGTCAACTACTTCAGTTTTCACTGCTAAAAACCTATAATTGAGTGCTTACGAGTCAAACATAGATCAACTACTCAAGGCATCAGATAAAAGTAAATTGGGCACTTATCGTTTCTAAAATTTCACTCATAAACAAACAAAATTCATCATAGGATTTATGCTTTGCTATCTAGGACTAAAAACAAATAATTTTTTTTTAAAATAAATCAATAACAAGTAAACAACATGCACACACCCCCAAACTTAAAACTTGCATTGTCCTCAATGAAAGATAAATATAAAGAAAAAGAGTGAGGAACAACACTACCGTGCATGGAGTTGATCAGGCTCCTGCTGGTTAGAATTGGTTGCGCGGGCGTTGTTGTCTCGTGCTACCTACATAAATAGCATGCAAAACGAATAAATAAACAATAGCACACAATAAAATAAAAATTAAAAATAAAGAAAATAATAATAAAACAAATGCAAGGGTTGCCTCCCCGCTAGCGCTAAGTTTAACGTCTTCAGCCAGACGCAACCACCCAAATGGTGGTCATGGTAGCTTCTTTTTTTATATCCACTGGCTGCTTTGACATGAAAAAGATAGCTTGGAGGCTGTGGCGGTTTATCCAAATACCCCTTACTCTTGCTTAGTCATGGAGGAAGTAATCTGCCCAATATGTGTTTCTAAGGACTTCATTATTGTCCCGATATTTTCCATGTGTGTCTCAGTATTGTCTAGCCTTGACTCATTCTTCTCAAACCTCGCTGAAGTATTAACAACAAACGTGCTCATGAAATCTTCTAAGGAAGATTTCTGCTCAGATCTTTAATAGTCAAAGCCCAATGAAGGTTGCAAGGCATTCTCTGTATTAGCATATGACACGTTTGGATGATAGCGATTAGGCACAGATTTCCTCTATAGCTATTAAAGTTCTGATTGTTCACATATTGGACATGCTATAAGTTTGGTTCTCCTTCCAATAACCGTATATTTGTAGCTACCGCTGATTCAATAGATGGTACTCGTGGATTTGTCAGGGCTGCTACTTGAGTAGATAAGGTGGAAATCTGAGCTGTAAGTGCCACAAGAGGGTCCACTTCATATATACCAGCCACTTTGGTCACCGTAGCGCGTTCACTTGGCCATTGAAAATGGTTAATGGCCATTTCTTCTAAGAGATTGTAGGCGTCCTCAGCTGATTTCTTGAATAGAGCTCATTTAGTTGCTGCATCAACCACAGTCCTATTCGAACCATTCATCCCATTATAGAACAACTGAATCTGGACCCAATCTGCATAATCATGTTGTGGGCATCTTCATAGTAGATCCTTAAAGCGCTCTCATGCTTCATATAGAGTCTCAGTCTCCGGCTGCTTAAATATACTGATTTATTCCCTCAGTTGAGCTGATTTAGCTGGTGGAAAGAACCTCTCAATAAATTTCGTAGCCATATCCTGCCATGTCATTATACTCCCCGTCTGTATTGATTGAAGCCAATCCCACGCTTTATCCCGTAAAGAGAATGAGAATAAGTGTAGTCTGATAGACTCTTTACTCACACAATTCATTTTTATAGTATCTGCGATCTCCAGGAACATACTTAAGTGCAAGTTGGGATCCTCGACAGCTGAACCCCCAAACTGATTTCTTTGTACCATGTTGATCAATACAGGTTTTAACTCAAAATTGTTGGTGTTGATTGGTTGATGGGCAATCCCAGAATATGTATCATCAATGATAGGCTTGAAGTGATCTCTGATTGCCACCTGACATGGGTTGTTCTCTCCGTTTTCAGATGTCGTTGCTATTTGTTCAATTTTTCTTTCTTTCCTTAGTCTCCTCGTTGTTCTTTCTATTTCAGGATCAAACAGGAGCGAGTCGAGACTTGTGGATTTTCGCATTCACTGAAACACCAAAAACCAAAAATCAATAAGTAAAATAAAATAAAATAAAATAAAAAAAATAAAAAAAAAATAAAAATACAAACAAAAATAAACTAAAGGTGAAAGATACAAATCTAAATTAAAGCTAAGATTACTTGGTAGCAGTATTAATGTGAATTAAACAAACAATCCCAGGCAACGGCGCCAAAAACTTGTTGTGATATTTTATATCGTACCGCAAGTGTACGATGTCAAGTTTTAGTATAAATATGAGTGAAGAGTGTCAAACCCACATGGATTGCGTTAACTCACACTAAATACTACAATTTATAATCCTAACTTTATTTAGACGATAATTAACAAATATTTATTTAAATAAAGAAAATATAAAAATAATAAAATTGGAGGAACTAATACGATATCGATTCTGGATCCTGATTTCACCTAGCTGTCACCTATGTATTTGTCATGCCAATTAATCTTTGTTCAGTTATATTGTTTATAAGTCAAGACTCATAAAGTATCTACTCCCTCTCTCGAGTGCCGAGTGAAAATATCATCAACTACAGACTTCAATATCTCTATAAAAATCCAATAGTTAACAACTCTTTACGCTTTGTGATTCTATATTAACGACTTCAAAGGAACTACAGATTCTCTCGAACTCTATAAAATCCTAGGTTATATTCTCTAGATCTATTCAAAATCTCATCTTTCGAGTGATAAATTTCAAACATGTATCATCATATTTGTGGCCAGCAAACACAAAGCATTAAACTCAAAATAATATAAATAAATCAATAAAACTTCATAAGAAAATTAGCAAACAATACAGGGTTCAAACATCAGTTACATCATTCTCCAGAATTAAGGAGTTTAGTTCATAACAAAAGATAAAAACAATGATAAATAAGTCATGAATCTAATGGAAATCATTAGAGTTCTAAGAAAGAAACAAGAAGATAAAATCTGAGTTGAATCTCTCCCTCTTCGGACGTCAACGCTTTTGTCTCCTCTTGTTGCTCTTCAATCTTCCTCCTTGGATCTCTCTAAAATATATATTTTGGTGTTTTGTGCTGTGTATTAGCCTCCTCCCTCTTTAGTCTTGGATGGACTAAAATATTTATAATGGAGCCCTTGAGTCATTGGGTATCTTAAAAAACCCTAATTTTATGTTTCAAGATTGCGCGTGTGTATCTTACTTCCGCAGCGCCGCGGCGCCTTGGCTTTGGTATTTTATATGATACAATTGTGGCTGCGGCGCTAATAGGTAGGCGCCTCGGCGCCTTTGTTACGGTCTTCATCTGGCGCTGCGGCGCGAGTAGTTGGCGCTACAGCGCCTTCGTCTCGGGTTTCTGTATGTGACGCGGTTCATCTGTAGGCACTGCGATGCCAGGACTTGGGCGCTGCGGAGCTAGTGGTAAATTCTTCACTGGTTCCTGTGTTTCGTGTTTTATGCTCCCGTGCATGTCCGATGCTTCCGAAAGTTCCCAAAGCACTCGTATTTAATCCATTATTGATGTTTTAATGCTTCCTACAATTAGGACATAAAATAAACTATAATTGACATTAAATGGCACGAAATATAACAAAATAATAGGCTAAGGATGCCGGAATAAGTGGGTATAAACCACACTTATCACTTGGTGTTATAGGTAGGGGCATACGAGTCCCCAGAGGCCTTGGAAAGTTTTAAGGAAGCTCTTAGGATCGAAAAATTATGGTCCCAACTGATGATCCAGGAGGTACCAGACTATGCCGCAACTTTGAAGCAGGCAATAAAGTTTGTGCTAATGGAGGAAGAGGAGAATATTTCCCGAGAATGGGACACCAGGAGAACCAAGATACTCAGGTCGGAAAATCAACGGGAATTGGACAAAAATATGAGGAGACCAGTCCCGAGACAGAAAGAGATCATGCCGACTCCTCAGGATAATCAAGTTCAAGAGAAGAGGTCATCTGTCTAGGTCAACCATGTCGCGGGGGGAGGGACAATGTACACTCCCCTGAACAGACCATTGGCCTAGATAGTTCAGGAAATCCTGGATAAATGCCTATTGGCCGAGCCCGACCTAAGGAGGTTCCCGATTGAGGAGAGAAATAACAGGGCTTATTGTATGTACCATAATGTAGGGGGACATGCCACGAATGGATGTAGGGACCTGCGGGAGCAGGTGGAAGACCTGGTAAAAAACGGCTACTTGGATGAGTGCATAGACCAAGTGGCTATGGAGGCCGACCAGTGCTGATAGTGACAGTCATCAGGTCTGGTACTTGGAATATTGAGGTGCTGAGAGGATATTTTCAGTAGATCCTCTCTTGAAATGACCCGCAAAGAGTTGTAAGAAGTGTAGTAGATCCCAAGAATATTAGTAAGACTTTCCATTTCTTAAATAAACATTTGTTATATCCCACCGAGACCTTATTATATTCGTTGGCATGGGGTCAGAGTTTCTCCCATATGGCCAAGTATTATTGGCACAATGAGGGAACATTCTCATGTGGCCAATTATTTATTTATGGCTCGGGGTTGAGTTACGTCTCACCGATGCCTTATTACCTTCGATTGGCTCGGGGTCGGGTTACATCCCACCGAGGCCTTATTATATTCATTGGCGTGGGGTCGGAGTTTCTCCACATGACCGAGTGTTATTGGCACAAGGAGGGAACATTCCCTTGTGGCCAAGTTTTTGTTATAGGGTCGGGGTCGGGTTACGTCCCACCAATGTCTTATTATCTTTAATATGCACGAGGTTGAGTTACGTCCCGCCGAAGCCCTATTACTGTGTTAATGGCCCAAAAAGAAAAATTTCCCTCGTGGCTTGTCTTCTGTTATACAAGACTTTGCATAACATTTCTTCTGGAATCTCGAATTAGTGGGCATGGCTCGGAAGAGAATAGCAGAGATGGTGAAACTAGTCTCAGATTTTTGACTAAGTGCTTATTCAGGTCGGCATCGGATGTCCAAGTGTTGAAAATGAAACACGAGACATCGAATTAAAGCAATATGAGGTACCATGAGAGTATCAGTTCGAGGACATCATATTGGTCTTCGACTTCATGCACCGCTATTGTTTTTATAGTTTCTGGCATCAACTCGCTAACTCGTTGATACCGAGAACTAGGGGACAGATGTTTATGGTGGTTTTTCACCCCCAAGATGTCAGCAACCCGAGGAAATGCAAGAAAAGAGCTTTTGCTTACGAAGATGAGTTTTGTAATTAACAGAGGAAATACTCAAGGTCTTCGTTATGGCGAGATCAGACAGAATGGCCCAAGCCCGAGGTGTCCCATCAATCGGACCAGAAGAGGTTATGATCTGACTAGAATAGGTCATGTCCCGACCAGAGATCATGACCCGACCCGACATGATGAGAAGATATCAGATTTAGAATGGGCATCAGCAAAGGCCGACCCGACCCGATCCATAACTTTCGACTCGATGAGAAAAGATGTTCAGAGAATCATGTAGCTCGGTATAACATGACGATAATTGTTTCAGCTGTCCGACCTTGTAGGACAGGTCGGGGTAGTACTGATGAGGGCGGAGTATAATGGTGTAAGCACGGCACGAGGACTTGCACCATCTATAAAGTCTTGATATGACAGACGCTACTTGTAAGATTATCTTCTGACACACGCCACCGCGTGAACATGTGGATACAGGCTGGCATCATAAAGGTAGCGTGTGGAATCTTCCCAAGAAATAGTGATTTAATGAAATGTCAGATGACATGTCTGCTTTCGGCAGAACAGTTGGGGCAAAGAGCATATTTGGTAGTAGTAGGTTCACGTGGCTGACGTCACGAGGACGGTGGAATAGTGAGATTTTCCTTAGTATATAAAGGGGATGATAGCACTTTTGTAAGGGTTAGCAAATTCACTTCCAAGCATTATTGGTGAGAGCAGAGAGAATACAATAGCTCGATCATACCCGACCACCTGTAAAAAAGAGGTCAACCAAGCCCGACCACATTATAAAATCAGTTTTTTTCTTTACTCCCGTGGATGTAGGTTGGATTCATTCCACCGAACCACGTAAATCTTTTGTTGATCTTTGTGTTTGTTCTCCTTTTCTGCTAAGTTTGTTTTTGGTTCCCATCAAACCAAATAAATTCATAGTAGAGGGAAGATTGTTCAAGAAGTGAGTTTTCGGATTTACCCTTGAAACGAAAATCAGCCGTCTAACACTAACTTTCTTCGGTTCCAATTTCTTTATTTTGAATCTCAATATTCTCAGTGTTTTTTTGCCAATCTTTTGAATGGTAAATTTCAGAGCCGACGATTGATTATGGGAAAGCTCTTTATGTAATAAAGTCGCCACCTTGTTAACATAAAATTAGGGTTTCTCGATTCTGGGTTTTTTAATTTTTTTTTGTTGTAAAGTAACGATTTTTTTTTCTGGATTTGATGATTTAGTGATGAAGGAAGTGTTTTTTGATCTGGGATTTTTGAATCTGTCGAGAACAGTGGATTTTTTAAAACTAGGTTTGTAATGTTTGTTCAAATTTTTTGGATAAGTTAGGTTATGTTAAATTCGAGATGACTGAGGAGACATTTGATACTATGAATCTTGATTTGAATTTGGGTCCTGGTCCTGAGGCTCAGTCAGGATCAATTCCAACTGAGGTAGTGAATTTGGATTATTGGGTTGATGACTTTATTGATAGAATTGGGGAAGCTGTTAGGTCGAGATCTTGACAGCTGTGGAGGTGGGGGCAGGTTTCAATCCCTCCTGAAAATGGGAACCTTCCATTGGAATTAGATCAGTTGCTCAGCCAGTCCACAATTGAGACTGCGTTACAGACAGGTGAGGGTAGTATTGCTACTGAGGAGAGAACTAATGAAGTATCCAAATCTTGTGAAAACAACAATGGGTTATTGGAAGATGGATTATCAGAGAAAAAAGATGACAATGAGGAAGGTAGTGGAAATTATGGGAGTTTTTTCAATTGCAATATCCGTTTAGATTTGTCTAGGGACCCTGTTTGTAACTTGTTGTGGTCACTTGTTCTGTTGGCCTTGCCTTTACCAAGGTTTACATGTGCACTCTGATGCTAAGGAATGTCCCATGTGCAAGGGTGAGGTAACATTTAAGAATGTCACCCCAATATATATATGGTCGTGGAAATAGCACACGTGAACCGGAAGAGGACTCAAATCTTAAGATCCCTCTTAGGCCCCAAGCGCGGCAAGTTGAGAGTTTGAGGTAAACCATTCAGAGGACTGCTTTCAGTTTCCCAGTAGAGGAGATGATCCATCGTCTTGTAAGTAGATTTGGTTTGGCCCATGATTTAATGGTAGCAGTGCCAGGGAAACTGGAGTAAGAGCTAATTCCTTGATAAATAGGATTCTGACATCCCGCGGTATTCGTGGAGAGCAAAACACAGTTTCTGCTTCCCTGGATGATATAGACATACAAAATGGCTCAAATGTGGAGGGGGAAGCTCATTGGCTCCATTCCATGTTACTGCGAAGACAAGCGCAAGCACATAGGTTCCGGCCTTTTCCTCTTCAATTTCATCTACATTAAATTCAGCAGAAAGATTGCTTGAGACATATTTTCAAAACTTTCCTGAAAGAGGAAATCAAGTGCAACCTTCAGCTCCAAATGATGATAGTGCAGAATTTGAAGAGGACAAGTTGAAGAAGAATATATTCTCTCTTATTATTTACAATGACATTTAGTACTATAAATACACAATGTTTGAAATTTGAAATAGGAAAGAGATTAACTACTAGATAAAAGATAAATTACAAAAGATTCAAAAAAGATATTCCTTGATTTTCTCCCTTCAATTATCTTGATTATGGAATCTTATCATGCCCCCGCAAGATGGACGGTCGTGGAGAGAGTCCGATCTTGGACTTGATTGAATTGAAAGGAGACCGAGCAAGCGGTTTGGTGAGGGCGTCCGCTAGTTGATCAGCTCCAGAGATGTGGGAGACCCGGAGTAGACCATTTTGAACTTGTTCTCGGATGAAGTGGTAGTCAAGCGCGACGTGTTTCATGCGTGAGTGGAAAACAGGATTGGAGCATAGATTGGTTGCCCCAACATTGTCACAGTAGATTACTGGTTGGAGAGAGAGAATTACACCAGTTCAGTAAGGAGAGCACAAATCCATCTAAGTTCGGCAGCAGTGGAGGCCACTGATCGGTACTCGGCCTCAGTGGATGAACGTGCAACAGAGCGTTGTTTCTTGGAGCTCCAGGAAATAGGATTATGACCCAGATAAACTATGTAAGCACCAGTGGAGGTGAAGTCGTCCTTGTTGCCAGCCCAATCAGCGTCGGAAAAGGCATGGAGTGTGAGAGGGGAGTTCCGGCGGAGAAATATGCCATGCTCCAGAGTGCCACAGAGATATCGTAGTAGACGCTTGACTGCATGCCAATGGTCATCGGTCGATTGATGCATAAACTGAGAAAGTTTGTTTACAGTATAAGCAATGTCTGGTCGAGTGAGGGAGAGATACTGGAGGCTCCCGACAATAGTTCTGTACTCGGTCGGATCAGGTAAGGGAGATCCAGATTGTAACGTGAGTGTCGGGTTTGTCGCCAGAGGAGTTGAGGTTGGCTTCGCGTTAATCATGTGGGTTCTGGTGAGCAGATCGGCAATGTACTTGCGTTGACTAAGGAAAAGATCATCGTTGTGGCTAGTAACCTCCACCCCAAGGAAATAAGCAAGTTGGCCAAGGTCCTTGAGAGAGAAGCGCTGAGAGAGTTGGTCTATGAATCGGCGGACAGTTGCAACATCATTTCCAGTTATGATGATGTCGTCGACATAGACTAAGAGATATAGTGTGGTTTGGGCATTGGTTAAGATGAACAGTGAGGTGTCGGCCATTGAGTTGGTGAAGCCGGACTGTAGAAGAAATTGACGAAGTTCATGGTACCATGCTCGAGGAGCTTGTTTGAGGCCGTAGATGGCTTTGCGAAGTTTGCAGACGTGATTGGGGTGATCCCGATCAATGAAGCCCGAAGGTTGTGACATATAAACATCTTCAGTGAGAGTGCCTTGAAGAAAGGCATTGTTGATGTCAAGTTGTCGGAGAGACCATCCTTGACTAACTACAAGACTGAGAACAATCCGAACTGTGGTCGGCTTGATGACTGGACTGAAGGTTTCATAATAATCCACGCGTCAGGTCGTTGATGGAATCCCTTGGCAACTAATCGAGCTTTGTACCTTTCAATAGAACCGTTAGCATGAAATTTGGTGCGAAAAATCCACTTACAGCCGACCAGGTTCTGGTCGGGACAGGGTGGTACCAGTTCCCATGTCCCATTGCGAAGTAGTGCATTATATTCTTCCGACAAAGCTTGGCGCCACTTAGGGTCCTTGAGGGCTTGGGTAATGGTGGTGGGTTCGAGTGTAGGTTGCAGAAGCTGTGCGTGAAGGTTAAGTTTTTGAATTGGTTTGTGTAGGTTGTGCTTGGAACGTGTGACAATGACACGGGGTAAGTCGGAGGGTTCATTCGGGTGGTCGGGTTCGGTTTGGTCGGGTATGGGATGTGGAGTTGAGTGTGCAAGAGGTCGGTTTTGTTTTGTGTGGTCGGTCTGGGATGCTGTAGTTGTGGGGTCATGTGTTCGGTTGGTTTTTGTGTGGTCGGTGTTGGGTTGTGTTCGGGAGTTTGCATGTGGTCGGTTGGTATTTGTGTGGTCGGTGTTGGGTTGTGGTCGGGAGTGATCTGGTGGATTGTCGCTGGTTGTGCTTTTGGGGAGGGTTGATACCCGGCTGTGTGTATGAGGTCGGTTTTTATGTGGATTATTGGTGAGGGGTGAGTGTCTTCTGATCGTAGGGGGTCGGTCGAGGTTAGGTTGATCGTCGAGTTGTGGTAATTATGGAGTTGTTTGTGGTCGGTCAGGATTGGTTTGATTGGTAAGTGATGATGATGCTCGAGATTGGTTATGCCCGATAGGACTTCTGTGGTCTGCTGATGCTTGTGAAGTGGTTGGACCTGTGGGAATTATGTGAGATGGAGGGTGAGGTTGGCTCGGGGCATTGATGGGTGTGGAATTCTGTCGTGGTGTAGAGTCGACATTCTGCAATGGTGGGTTCAGGACCGGCAAGGTCATGGAGCACCATTCAGAGATGGTGTAAGGAGTGGCCCGGGAAGGAGACAAAGGAGATGTGGCAAAGGGAAAAATTGACTCAACGAAGCGGACATGTCGGGAGGTGTAAAGACGATTTGTGGAAGGCTCGAGACAGAGATATGCCCTCTGAGTGAGAGAATATCCTACGAAGACACAAGGAGAGGACCGAGACTCAAGTTTGTGAGATGTGTATGGACGGAGCCAAGGGTAACAGAGACAGCCAAAACTGTGAAGTTTCGAGTATTTCGGCATATGACCGAAGAGTTTTTGATAGGGGAGTGATGGTGTAAGGTCGGTGTGGGCATGTGATTTATAAGATATATTGCAGTGGAGAACGCAAAAGACCAATATGAGAGAGGCATGAAGGAGTGAGTAAGAAGAGAAAGACCTGTTTCGACGATATGTCGATGACGACGTTCAGAGTACCCATTGTGTTCAGGAGTGTGAGGAGGTGATGTGAGATGGGAGACCCCATGGATTGTTAGGAAGGAAGAGAGGGCTTGGTATTCCCCCCTATTGTCAGAGTAGAGTGATATGATAGGGCGATTGAAGAATTTTTCGACCAGTGCCTTGAAGCGCACAAAGACATCACGGGTGTCGGATTTTCGTTTTAGGGGATATAGCCATATGTATTTGGTGAAATGGTCGATGAAGATTATGTAGTATTTGAAGTTATCGAATGAGTAGACCGGGGAGGTCCATAAATCTGTATATATAACTTCAAGAGGCGCAGAGGTAGTAAGAGTGGAGGTAGAGAACGGTAATTGTGACTTTTATTGCATTGGCATGCATTACAATGATTATTTGAATAACAGGAATTAGAGACAGAGGAATTAAATGAAGACATGATGCGTTTGAAAATGGACGACGAGGGATGCCCGAGCCGATGATGCCACTCAGGTACAGTTGTGCTGACACTTGGAAAGGCTTTAGAGAGGACCGAGTGGGGGTGGTCGGCCACTCGTAGACACCATCCTTAATTCGACCCTGCAACAGAACTGCCCCCGTGCGGAGATCCTTCACATGAAAACAAGAGGGTAAAAACTCAATGGAAGTGTTATTGGACTTGCAAAATTGAGAAATGGAGATGAGATTACGTTTCATATTGGGTACATATAAAACATTGGATAAGGTGAAAGAGTTAGTTAAAGTATTAAGAGAAGTAGAACCATGGTGGGAATGGGCAGGGCAGTGCCGTCACCGATCATTAGTTCATCTGTGCCGTCATAAGGATAGTGGAGGGCAAGGTTGTTCAGATCAGTAGTGACATGATGTGAGGCTCCACTGTCAGAAGCCAGTTTGGGTTGGATGAAGAGGTGGTGGTAGTATTTGCTTGATATTGCCAGGGACTGGGCGTGCGAGGGTTGGAGGAATTGGTCGACCTGGTTGGTGGTTGCGCACCGGGGAAGTGTTGGCGGAAGAGAGGGCATTGGGAGACCACATGGCCTTGATTGCTGCACCATTGGCAACGACCAGAAAAGGACGAGGAGGATGTCGGTCGGTTCTAGTGTTTGTGGAAGTGTTTCTGGAAGTTGGTGGTTGGTGGTTGGTGTAAACGACCGGTCTGGGCAGTGTTACTTGGATGTGGTCGGCTGTAGGTCCGAACATTGGTGGGATGCGCGGAAGCCGGGTGGGAAGGGGTGCTGGTCCTGTTGCGGAGAGATAACTCCTTGTTGATGAGTTTTTCATGGAGTTCATCAAAGAGAATAGTGGAATCACGGCCATTGACAGAGTCGATGATGGACTGATAGTTATCGTCAAGGCCGTCAAGTACTTTTTCAATTAGATCTTCATGGTCAAGAGGTTTACTAAGGGCGGCAAGTTGATCGGCTGTGGTTTTGATGAATTGCATGTATTCGGTAATGGTTTTAGGGCCTTTGGTGATGTGTTTAAGATGATCTTGGAGTTGTTTGATGTGACCCCGAGATGGACGGGCATAGGTGTTGGCAAGTGTTCGCTAGGCTTCATAGGTGGTGGTGGATTGGGTGATGAGAGGGACTAGCGATGGTGATAGGGTGCCGACCAGAGCTGCAAAGATCAGTTTGTCTTGGCGTAGCCAGGTATGATATTCGGGATTTGGAGAAGTGATATTATTGGTGGTGACGGTACGTTGTGGGGTTTGATGATTTCCATCAATGTGTTTTTGTAAATAGTAGCCGATGAGAATAGCTTCAATTTGGGTTTTCAGGAGAGATAATTTGTTGATGTGAGTTTGATTGAGTTGTGGATGGCAACTATGATCAAAGGTTTTGTAGGTTCTTGGGTGTTGGGGATGATATTTTGGGTACCGTCGGAGGCCATTGGAACGGAGGTTGGAGATTGTGGGAAAAAAAAAATTAGAGAAGGGATCTGGGCGCTGATACCATGTAGAATTTGAAGAGGACAAGTTGAAGAAAATATATTCTCTCTTATATTTACAATGACATTTAGTACTATAAATACACAATGTTTGAAATTTGAAATAGGAAAGAGATTAACTACTAGATAAAAGATATAATTACAAAAGATTCAAAAAAGATATTCCTTGATTTTCTCCCTTCAATTATCTTGATTATGGAATCTTATCAGATAGAGGCGCCTCAAGCGTTGCTGTTGTTATAAACTTGGACACTGCTGTGGAAATCGATTCATCTATGGTGTCCCTTTCAACTTCATCCTCCCGTAGAAGAAGTGACAGTTCTAGGTTTTCAGTTGTGAACACTCAGTAGGGGTGGGCAAAAAAACCGACCGAACCAAACCGCAAACCGAACAACACCGGACCGAATTTACGGTTTTTTTCTAACGGTTCGGTTTGCGGTTCGGATTGGCACCCCAAACGATTTACGGTTCGGTTCATATACTAAACCGAACCGCACCTGTTAAATCGAACTGAACCGTTATAATTAAAAAAATATATATTTTTCATTTTTCTTTTAATTTTACTTTATGTTTTCTTTTTATTAATATGTTAATAATTTATTCTTAATTTTTTTTTATTAATATATTTTTTGTTAATACTTTTATTCTTAAATTTATTTGTTAATAATTTTATTTTTAAATTTGTAGTTTTATGATTTATTCTTGAAAGTAAGCTGTTGGATTTGTCTCTTAATTAGAATGATGGTAGCATCATTATTCGATATAATTTTTAAAAAATACAAGAATTAATAGTGCCTCATTTTTCAATCCTCATGTGTTATCTGGAGTCACAACTTACACCGTAGACTTTCATACTATTTGTTCGCTAGACTAGTTTTTTTTGTCTTCACTTAAGTGGATGAATTTTTTTTAAGTTGAATAATCTGTAAACCGAACCGAACCAATCCGTAAATCACTGGTTTAAAAAATTTTCAATTCGAACCAAACCGTTATTTAATATTTTGGTTTGAGAGGTAAAAAACTGGAACGTAAAATATGGTTTGGTTCGGTTTTTAGCAAAAACCGAACCAAACCGAACCGCGCCCACCCCTAGTGAATAGTGGGAATTCTCGTGCCCCTAGAAGAAGACAGTTGAACTAATAACCTTGTCTAATGTTTACGCTCATCCTCAAATACACAACAAATAATATTGTTGATGGTGTTATTTGTGACCAAGTGTTTGAACAGTACGGCAAGGGCAGAGATGAAATTTCTCCTTTTGGGAGGACGAATGTTCTAAGGGTATTAGCCATTCTTCGACTAGGCATGGTGTTCAGAACCGGTTCCCTGGATTTGACCGACCTGAGGACACAGCATGATGCAGATTTCCGAGACCGACAACATCAGAGTCTAGACCGACCACTTTAGCCCGGTATCTTGTAGGAAACGCTTTCCTCGCGCGGTGGAAACGTCTTAGGCACACGGATCAGACTTGAAAAAATTTTATGCCATTCCCTTTGAGTAGCCGAATTGAATGTAAAATGCAAGAGTGGGCACTCTAAGCTATATGACATGTTATTCAAACAATTCGAAATAAACATATATATAACATAAAAAAATTATTTTACATTGACCAGACTCTTATTTTTCTTATACTAATCTAATTAGTACATAAAATTTACCAAGGCATCCCTTGGTCTTCCAATCCCGCTTCAAGGTGGTGTTGGCTCCTTTTGCGACTTCGGTGCGCCAAATTACAATAATTGAAATTTTACATAGGAAAATAAAATTACAACAATTGTAAACAATGGTCTTATGACCTTACATCCCAAAAACAAAACCAACTACAAAAATAAGAGCCGGAAAAATTTACGACCAATGTAAAATCCATTCATCACATGAAATTATAAAAAACATTCATCATATGAATATATTGTGCCCACTCATCTAAACATGCATATCATATTTATAACTCATATAAATATATTAAAAACAGAAAATTTAAATGAATAAGAGAATGGTTAAGAACACTTTTCAACCTCGCTCTTGATGCCAATTGTAGGAAACACTTTCCTCGCGCAGCAGAAACGTCTTAGGCACACGGATCGGACTTGAAAATTTTTTCTGCCCTTCCCTTTAAGTAGCCGAATGGAACCAGCAGCACCACTGAGAATTGTTCGTATTTTTTTGATTTATTTTGAAACATGAAATCACCAGAAAAATATCAAGACATGAGTCACGCACACTAATAGGTTTAAAATTTTAGAATCCTAAAAGGTCAAAATTTGTATTAAACTATTTAATAAATCTTAGTGTGTTATAAAATCCAATGGTACGTGGAATTTTATCCCGAGTGCAGACCATATTACCGTCCATTCGGATTCGGCTATGGAATTTATATCTGGGTATCCACCGTATATACCAATAGAATTTATTATGCACTAATTAAGCCCAATATAATAGAATTCAAATTTTAAACCATAAATCCAATTAATCCAATTAATTGATTTCCATGCATATCACATTCTAATTTAAACACTTTAAATTACATAAAATCATATTTTATGTCTATAATGATAATGCATCTAAAACATGTTATGGCATGTAAAATGCAAGAGTGGGCACCCTAAGCTATATGACATGTTATTCAAACAATTCGAAATAAACATACATATAACATAAAAAATTATTTTGCATTGACCGGGCTCTTATTTTTCTTAAGAGAATGGTTAAGAACAGTTTTCAACCTCGCTTTTGATGGCAATTGTAGGAAACGCTTTCCTCGTGCAGCCGAAACGTCTTAGGCACACGGATCGGACTTGAAAAAGTTTCTACCCTTCCCTTTGAGTAGCCGAATGGAACCAGCAGCACCACTGAGAATTGTTGGTATTTTTTTGATTTATTTTGAAACATGAAATCACCAGAAAAATATCAAGACATGAGCCACGAACCCTGGACCAGTCAAGCACACAGCAGCAAAATTGCTTGTGAAATTACAGTGACCTTTCGGCTTCTCCATTTAAAGTACCGTGCACTACATTGAATGGATTTCATATATACATTATGCATGTGCAACACTGATTTCATATTATATCATGCATGCGCAACAAATGCTAAATTACAAATGCGAATCATAAATAAATAAGCCACGCATTCAGCTTGCACCATGTGCTCCCTTCGTTCAATTGCCGAGCCATGTGTGATGATTTCTACATATAAATACAACCCTCACTACCGTGAGTTTATGTAAGATGGAGCAAGATGGATTTTTGGTTCAACACCCTAAGGGCTTCCGTGCTATGTCTCACAACCAACGGAAACAAGTGTGGGCTTGACTCACACAAAATTATCCCTAAACTATTTAGATATTTTGTCACACAAAATATTTTGTTTTTCTTCTTTTGTTCTTCAATGGAGTTTTTGAACTTTTGAGAGAATGGTGAAGAAGAAGAAGAAGAAGGCTAGAGTTTGCAAGAATAAGCGTTTAAAGAAAAATCTTATTTTTCTTTTTATACTAAGGATTATTTATTTCCAAAATAAACTAATCCTCTCCCCTCTTTAATTAGCAATAATCAGCCATGGCTAAAAAATTCCCTTTAAATTTCGTAACATATAACAAGTATTCATTGTCATCATGATGACAAAATAAATTACATATGTGAGTATATAATTGGACTATCCAATTATACTAAATCTGCTATAGTATATTAAGCTAGCACGGGGACCAAATGGACCTACGGTTCCGAGCTCCAATAATTAACTTCGGGTTATTCTACTAAAAACCCGAAGTTGCACTCTCGTTGCAGCAGATGATATATTAAGCCGAACCAAGTCGGTGTCCATCGATATAGTCACTACATATAAATTGACCCTTCACAAGTATCTCGTAATTAGAGTCGGGTCATGATGTCCGTTATACCCCTCTAATTATTTTTACCTTAAGTACCATTGATTCTCTAATGAACGATTTATTCATAACGATTATGAATTTTAATCTTTCTATTCGTAATAGAAAGACTTGAGTGCTCAAATCGTTCAAGCACTGAATCAACCCTTAAGAAAGATACTCCTCTACTTCTCGTAAGAAGGATTGAACTCCATGTCTATGTAAAACGTTCCCAGCTACACAACAGACCATGCCTCCAAAGTACATAGCTATTGGTCGGGACTGCTACACCAACCTCACCTTTGTAAATCAAATGACATAGCCTGCCATGTAGGAGTTCGTAGTACACTCAGGATTAAGATCAATCCATATATGACCATCTAGTATATCGAAATGACTTTCTTTATTTAACAGATATTATAAGAATGTCATTTCCATCTGGGTCCAGTCCTATGTGATCACATCATACAAGGTGCCTACATTCTCATGTCTCAACATGGACGATCCCGGATCAAGGTCGCCATACAAATATAGAATGGAACGTAGCTATAGATAACCACAAACAAAGTACCCGATTTGTTTACTCTCTATGGACTATTTAAGATTACTAACTTCTGGCTTAAATCCTCTTGTGTATGACACTCATACACTAAGTCTGAAGGCACATAAGTAATCTAGGGTATTCAATATAATTTATAATATGCGAAAATTAAACAAACACTTTGATAAATGAATAATGCATCATTTTATTTCAAAAACACATAAATCCATTTACATCACATGTAGCTCTAGGGCATACATCCCAACATATCTCGGTTCAGTCCTCTCATTCATCTTGGATCAGGAGAATGAGCTCGGATATTTTGGGTTAGTTCGGAAGTAGTTGGAGTAGTTCGGCGTAATGATTGGCCATCCACATGACGTCCGTCCGTGAAACTTTGACCGTTTGGACTTTTCCATTTGACATGTATCACCGTATGAGAGATCTTTACAGGATGTCATCATAATTGTTGAGTGTGGTAGTGTATAAAACAAAGTGATTTGATAGGGAGTCAGATGGCAGGCTTATTTTCGGCGAGGCAGTTGGGGCAGAAAGCCCGTCAATCGACTGGAAATCCACGTGGCTGACGTCATGGAGATATGGGAATAGTGTTGTATTTTTCTTAGTATATAAAGGGAGAGTAACATCATTTGTAGGGTTGGTTAGCAAAAAATCTCACTCAAGTACTATTTGTAAACTCACGAAAGTAAACAGCTCGGTAATATTTGACCATCATTAAAAAGAGGTCGGTCGAGCTCGATTCAGTAATAAAGCCAGTACTCTACTATGTTCCCGTGGACATAGGTTGAATTTATTCAGCCGAACCACGTAAATTGTCTATCGACTTTGTGCTTGTCTCGTTTCCTGTTAAGTTTACTTTTGGTCCCTCATAACCAAACAAATTCACGATTGTATGAGGATTGTTCGGGAGCATTGTCCTGAAATTACCCATTACACTAAAATCACTTGTCAATAGTTGGCGCCGTCTGTGGGGAGATAGCAAAAAGTAACTTGCGTAGTAAGACAATGGCAGGAGATGGGAACCACAGATCGTCGAAGGGTTCAACAACTGAGTGGGATGGAGAGAATGGAAGAAAGCATGAGAAAGGAAAGGGAGTCAAACAATACTTTCATGAAGGCCATGATGGAGAAACTGGAAAATTTAGAAAAGATTATCGATAATAGGTTGGAGGGTGGTTCAAGTCAGAGGATAGATGGGATAGCGAAAGGAAAAAGAGTAGTAGATCTGGGCGGAGATGATGAGCCTTGAAGGAGGGATCTCCAGAAGGTGAGATCAGTTGTGATAACTGGGGTCTTGCCCACCGAATGAGTATGGGAGGAAGAATAAGAGAGGCAAACTTCAGAGTCCTCTAGTAATATCTCACGCTCTAAGAAGGGCGGGTACGGAAGACATTGGGGGGATCGAGAGGTGTCCAGCCACGGCGTGCGTTGTGCCCAGAGTAGTCGGCATGAAGAAGTTCGTGGGAGGCAGCGCGATAATAATGATGACCAGATGAAGGACTGGTTCAGAAAAAAGATGAAGAAGTGGGAAGAAAACATAAAGGCAGACAAAGGGGATGGTCCGGACGGAGAAGCGACGTCCCCCTTTACGAATGAGATCTTATCAGCAGAATTCCCTAGAGGATTCAATATGCCATCTATGAACTCCTACAAGGGCCATACCGACTTTAAGTCCCATGTCTAGAGTTTTGTTTTGCTAATGGAGGTTTAAGAGATGGTGGGAGATTCCATCTGCAAGGTGTTCCCTTTGACTATGGGCGGGCCAGCGATTTTATGGTTCAGAAGTTTGACCCCATGGATCATCAGTAGTTTCTCTCAGCTCAGGAAATCCTTTGTTCGACATTTCTAAGGAGTGTGTGTGCCAAGGAAGATGGTGGGAGCACTTAGATTGATGAAGCAGATGGATGATAGACCCCTGGAGAATTTTATTGAAAGGTATCATAATCTGATGCTCGAGGTCGGAGCATACGAGTTATCAGAGGCCTTGGAAAGTCTCAATGGAGCTCTGAAGTTCGGTAAATTATGGACTCACCTAAGGATCCAGGACGTACCAGATTATGCCACTGCTTTGGAGCTGGCCAAAAAATTTATTCTGATGGAGGGAGAAGAGAAGGTTGCTCGAGGAGGAGGAACTCAGAAAGGAAAAGTGTTGAGATGGAGATACCATGAAGGTCGGACAGAGAATTAAGGAAACCGACCCCGAGACAAAGAGAGTTCAAGCCGATGCCTCAGAGCAATGCGCATCAGGAGAGAAGGACTCGGGTGCAAGTAAATTATATGGCCGAAGGGGCAGTATATACCCCTTTGAATAAGCCATTGGCTCAGATTGTCAGAGAAATCCAGAATAAGGGCCTCCTGGTGGAGCCATACCTGAGGAAGTATCCGGCGGAGAAGAAGGATGAGAGGTCATATTGTGTGCATCATAACCTGAGGGGGCACACAGTGGAAGGCTGTAGGGACCTGCGGGAGCAGGTGGAAAATCTGGCGTAAAATGGTTATTTGAATGATTATATCAACCAAGAGGCCATGGCGGCTCGGCAATGGCGGAAACCTAGACAAATGTATATCATCGTTGATGGAAGGACACTGGCCGGAGACTCAAACCGATCGAGAAAGAGTTACAGTAGATTCCGGGGACCGGAAGTGTTAACAACAGAGTAGGCCCCGAGGATTCAGAGGGGTCGATCAGTCCCTATTATGTTCACAGATGAGGATACCCACGGGGTGAGCTTCCCCCACGATGATGCATTAATAATCAAAGTTGTGATATGAGGATTGATGAGGGGTAATTATATCACTATTTCCCACTCATTTAACCTAATATCTTGTTAAGTTTCTTGAGTTTTGTCAATATTTTGATGTGTTTTGTGTTATTTTATAGATAAATAAATTTTCAGGACATTCTGGAGGTGATTTGGGGACAAAACAGTGAAAAGGACAACAAAGGGCAAAATGGTCATTTGGTGCACCGCGAAGCGCTACTCGCATCACGACGCCTAACGTGCACCGGCTTATGCCAACTTACGCCGCTTCATGCTAAAATGCTCCGTCAAAATCTGAGAAGTTTGCTAAAATACACTGATGCTAATATACGCCGCTAACTTGCGTCGGATGATAACGTGCGCCTGCCACGTGTCATCATCAGAATAGATCATGCTAACATGCGTCGTGCCATGTGTCACAATCATATGGTGCCGATAATCCACCTACCAAGTGTCATCTTCTGAATGGATCGCATCAATTACGTGACACATGTCAGCCACGTGTCATCTACGTGTCTGACACGTGTCTGTCAATCAGTTGTAATGCCGAGTCATCTGCCACGTGTCACCACATCATCAACAGCCAATCATAGTTCGCCACATGTCAGCATCTCAGTGGACCGAATTCTACCGTGTGCCACGTCTGCAGTCAGCAGTCAAAGCCGCGTGCCACGTCAGCAAGTCAACAATTCAACACGCATTTGACTTTTTAACGCGTCGTCGCGACGCAAGAACAACTTGTGCGTCGCGACGCGGGCCTGTCCAGATGCCTATAAATTGAGGCCATTTGCACTTCATTTGCTTGGTGCTTTCCTTAGGGTTTTCTTAGACTTTTAAGGATTGCATCTATTTTGTAAATTATTGTAATAATTAAATTATGTATTTTTAATTTTAATTTTAATTTATTTTATGTTTTGCATTTAAATTTCCGCTGGGGTAAAAGGTGAAACATTTAATATAATTATCTAAGTTAATCTCACTTAATTATAATATTTAAATTATAATTTAACCGGATTAATTAATGGCAGACTTTATTACCGCCTATATGGTCGGTTTAAATATAAATTACTTTACCGCATATATGGCTGGTCTTTATGTGACAGATAATTACCGCCTATATGGCTGATGTAGTTGGACTAAATGGATTACCGCCTATATGGCTGGTTTTAAATGTTTAACATTATTAATTCCTAAGAAAGCAGAACAGAAAATAATTTATATATTATAATAAGTGAGATTCATAGATTTGAAATATTAAATGTGGATCCTCTAACCCCAGAATTGTCATTTTATTCTAAGGAAGTGATGAAACACAATATTCACATTCTTAATAATTGATTTAATTATATATTGGGTAATTATTTAGTTTGTTTATTGAATCTTAAGCTTAATGCTTATTGTTGCCTGATCACCAATAAAATTGATGTGGTAAACTTAAAATGAACTTGGAAAAAGGATTTTAGGTTTCAGCCTTAAATTCAATAGCTCACGATCTTCCTTGAGGATAGATAACCCTTTAATAGATTTCCTTACAGGATATGAATATACATGTTGGGCGTGGATAGCCATAATTGGAACTTGAACTTAATAAATTCAGGTAACTTGGTTAACATAAGAATATGATTAATTGGGTTATTTGGGTATTTGCATCTGACCATTGACAGAGGCTTTTGCATAACTTTGTGTTCCAGGTTAGCAAATTAATTTATTACACATATATAATAGAATCAATTCATCTTTAGAATAATATTGTGTGGAGTCACAACCCTAGGTAATTTGTGTCTTTTGTTATTTTCCTTAGTTTTTTCTTTTGTGTTTATATTTATTTAGCAAATCCACAATCAACAACCCAATCAAACAATCATTCTCTTCTCCCTCAATTAGAAACATGTAAATAAATAGTATCAATAATTAATAACAATAGTAGGAATTAAGTCCTCGTGGGATCGATATTTATATACTACCTGAACGATACGTGCGCTTGCGTTATACGCGTATGATTACGCCGGTCAATGATCTGAAGTGGATAGGATCTTAGTAGATCCGTGGAGTGCGGTTGACATAATCTCCAAGGAAGCCTTGGATGGTCTAGGGGTGGAGTATGCCACTATGACCCAGGACGGAACACCTTTATACGGGTTTGGAGGCGCAAAAATCATTTCTTTGGGTAGAATACAGTTGGCCATGACGGTCGAGACCACTCCCCATACCCGGACGATCATGGACTTCACAGTGGTGGATTGTATTAACAGTTATCAGGTTATTGTAGGCCGACCTTTCATGATGAAAACAAAGGCAGCAATGTCCTGCTATTATATGAAATTAAAGTTTCCCACCCCAGACGGGATCGGGAGAGTGTGTGGTAGTTAGAAGGCAGCCATGAGCTGTTTCGCTACCGTCTCGAAGGAGACTCATTGCGTCGAAGAAGAAAATAAGAAGAGGAAAGGGAGAGAAGAAGAGGAAATGACAGTCGAATATTCGGACCCACAGCCCAAAGATTTTGCCCAGCTAGGGCGGGCGAGGAGTTAGAGTCAGTAGAACTCTTCGGCCCCCAGAAAAATTATAAAGGTGGGTGCGGGGTTGGATAAGAACTTGAAACAGGGTTTGCTCGAGTTTTTGGAGGGGCATACGGATATTTTCGCTTGGGGGCACGATGATATGCCCGGGATCAATCCCAAATTCATCGGCCATCATTTAGCAGTGGACCAAGCTCATAAGCCAGTCAAGCAGAAGAGAAGAATCTTCAATCAGGAGCGCTGCGAGGCGATAGGGGTCGAAGTAGAGAAATTACTAAAGGCCGATTTTATAAGAGAAGTGAAATACCCGGAGTGGGTATCCAATGTGATCCTGGTAAAGAAGGTCAGCGGAAATTGGAGGATGTGTGTAGACTTCTCCGACCTTAATAAGGTCTGCCCGAAGGATATTTTCTCGATCCCGAAGGTAGACCAACCGGTGGACTCGTCGACATGTCATAGACTACTTAGCTTCATGGATGCTTTCTCGGGCTATAATCAGGTCAAGATGAATCCCGAGGACGAGGAGAGAACAACCTTCATCATAGATCAGGGGCTGTATTGTTATAAGGTGATGTCTTTCGAATTGAAGAATGTTGGGGTCACGTTTCGGAGGTTGGTGAGCAAGGTTTTCAAGCCCCCCATCGACAGGACCATGCAGGTGTACGTGAATGATATGATAACAATGACCAAGAAGCCTGAGGATCACTTGGTCGACCTCGAAGGGACTTTCGAGTTATTAAGGAAGCATAATATGAGGCTGAACTCGGATAAGAGTGCATTCGGAGTAGTGTCGGGTAAATTTCTAGGATACACGGTCAGTGCTCGGGGTCTAGAAGCAAATCCACAGAAGATCTGGGCCGTTTTGGAATGGAAACCCCCCATGACGTTCAAAGAGGTGCAGAGTTTGACAAGCCGAGTAGCTGCATTAAACCGGTTTATCTCCAAAGCTACCAATAAATGTCATCCTTTCTTCAAGCTGATCAAGAAGGCAAATAAGGAAGTCAGTTGGACGGCATAATGCGAGGAGGCATTCTTATAGCTGAAGCAATACTTGGATCAACCCCCTCTTTTGGCCAAGCCGGTCCAAGGTGAGACCATGTTCCTATACTTAGCTGTTTTTGAGCATGCTGTGAGTTCAGTACTAGTGCAGGAGGTAGACAAGGTCAAGAGACCGGTGTACTATACCAGTAAGGCCTTGCTGGATGCTGAAACAAGATATCCGGCCCATGAATTAGTGGCAGTGTCCCTGATCACAACAGCCAGGAAGTTGCAGCCTTATTTCCAAGCTCATCCTATCGGGGTCTACACCGACCACCCTCTAAGGCAAATCCTACACAAGCCAGAAATCTCGGGTCGGTTAGTAAAATGGTCGGTGGAACTGAGTGAGCATGACATATCCTATCTGCCGAGAGCAGCAATAAAGGGGGAAGCTTTAGCCGAATTTATAGCCGAGTTCACAGGATCACAGATCTTAGAAGTCTCAGAGACCAAGTGGGAATTGTCAGTAGATGGTTCGGTCAATTCACAAGGTTGTGGGGCCGGAGTTGTTCTGCGGAGCAGTGATGGAGAAGAGGTGGTAGGCCTTGAGATTCTCCTTCGAGGCAACAAATAATGAGGCCGAGTATGAGGCCATTTTGGCCAGTTTGAGGTTGTGCATGGCAGTCGGTGTCCGAGATGTAACTGTAAAAAGTGACTCCCAGTTGGCTATCCAACAGTTAAAGGGTGAGGTCAGGCCAAGTATGCCATCGTTGCCATTGACTATTTCACCAAGTGGGTAGAAGCTGAGCCCCTGTTTATAATCATTGAGAAGAAGGCAACATATTTTGTGATGAGGAATATCATCTGTAGGTTGGGATTCCACAGGCCATTATCACCGATAATGGGAAGTAATTTGACAGCATAGATTTCAGGAAACTCTGTGAAGATCTCCAGATTGCCTTGAGTTTCGCTTCACCTGCTCACCCCAAGTCTAATGGGCAGGTCGAGGCAACCAACAAAACAATCAAGGCAAACCTGAAGGCCAGGCTCAGATCTTGTAAAAGATTGTGGGTTGAAGAGTTACCAGAAGTATTGTGAGCACATCGGACAACTTACAAAGATGCCACGGGGGAAACTCATTTTTCTTTGGCCTATGGTGTTGGGGTTTTGGGCGATGGGGCGCAGCGGAAGCGCGGGTTCGGGGGAAATTGTATTTTAAATTTTTTTCAAAATACTGAATAAATTATTCAATATCGAATATGAATAATTTACTCATTGTAGGCACTGCATTTTTACACATAGAACCCGATGATGAGTCTTATTTGGAGACAACTACCTTTTAAGTCACGGAGGTCACGGGAAACGGACATCGGAAAGGGAAATTTAGAATAAACAAGGTTCACTGTTTTCGTTCGTGCTACATTCGTGTTTACGTTCGAACGTCAAACGGATTGCGGGCGTTCGTGTCACGTTCGAGGAAGCGTTCGAACGGTGTCGGTAAATCTGGTTTTGCTGCTAGCCTCACATCCAGCCCAATTAGCCCCCCAAAGCCCATAAAACACATCCCAACTTAAATAAATAAATATTAATTAAAACATTAACTAAATAATATAATAATTAAATTAATTAAATGATTAAATAAAACATATACCAAACATAAAATAAACAATTACCAACTTAAACTAAAATCATGCCTAAATTAAACAAATCACACACTAAATCAAAATATAATCATACCAAGTTAAAATCAATCAACCAATTATATTCCCAATCTAATAAGATTATTCCCAAACTTAAAATATTGTATTCCTAATCCAAGCCAATCAAATATTCAACCTTCCCTATCTAGCCAAGATTTGTCCCCCCTCAATCTTTGACTTCCCTTAACCAAACCAAATCAAATCCCTCTTCAATTAGCCAAATCTCTTTCCTTGTCAAGCCCAACCCCTTTGCCTATAAAAAGAACCCTTCACCAACCATCTCAACCTTAGCTACTAGCTAGTCCCTAACTCATACACAACACACATAAAAATTACAGGAAGAAGACACCCCAATAATAGTAAGCAAAAGATAAAGAGGAAACGGCAGCGAAACCACAAGGAAACAATAGCAAAAGACGGAGAACGACGACTCAAAATAGAGACAGTGAAACTATCAGACTTGGAAGGGAATTAGTTCACCGAGCCGATCATCATAGACAGACTGAAGCAGTGTTTTGCCCGAGGAAAAGAAGACTAAGCAGTCACCAAGAGGATTGATGGAAGACCTAACCCGACGGGATAGGAACATGCATGCATGCATACACGTAACATATGCGCATCCTTTTTGTGTTTGTTCTGTTTTGTAATAACAGGTTTCAAAGGAGAAAAAGAGAAAGCGTCAAATACGAGCCAACCAGAAGCAGTAACAGTACAATATCAGCAGTTTTCGAGAATGAATCGCAAAGGGTCGAGGCCCGAATCAGTATCAGTTTTGGGGATGAGTCCCAGGGTCGAGGACCACATCAAACACAGTTTGGGAATGAGTCCCAGGGTCGAGGCCCACATTACATCAGTATCAGCATTGCCGGGCATGGCATTCTGAGGGCGAGGCCCATATTACATCAGATCAATTCTGCCGAGAATGGCACTCCGAGAATGGAGATATAGTCCGGGAATGGACAGTTCAAGAATGAACAAGCCGAGAATGGCAATCCAAGAATGGAGCAGAGTTCAAGAATGAACAAGTCGAGAATGGCACTCCGAGAATGGAGATATAGTCCGGGAATGGACAGTTCAAGAATGAACAAGCCGAGAATGGCAATCCAAGAATGGAGCAGAGTTCAAGAATGAACAAGTCGGAAATAGCACTCCGGGAATGGAGATATGGTCCGGGAATGGACAGTTCAATAATGAACAAGCCGGGAATGGCACTCCAAGAAATGGAAGCATGGTTCGGGAATGGACCACCTTACAGTAACAGTTCGAGAATGGACACCTCACAGTAACGGTTCGGGAATGGACCACCTCACGATAACAGTTCGAGAATGGACACCTCACAGTAACGGTTCGGGAATGGACCACCTCACGATAACAGTTATGGAATGAACACCTCACAGTAACAGTTCGGGAATGAACACTTTACAGTAACAGTTCGGGAATGAACACCTCACAGTGACGGTTCGGGAATGGACCACCTTACGGTAACGGTTCGGGAATGGACCACCTCACGGTAACGGTTCGGGAATAGACCACCTTACAGTAACGGTTCGAGAATGGACCACCTTACAGTAACGGTTCGGGAATGGACCACCTCACGGAAACGGTTCGGGAATGGACCACATCACAACACGGTTCGGGAATGAACCAGGGGTCGCAGCACCTCACCACCCAAATCAACTCAACACATGGTAAGTCAAGTGGCAGCTGGCGAGCCAGGTAAGTAGAAATGCATTGCATAACTTTGATAGGATTGTCACTGTTGCACATTACACAAGTCCCATCAAAGTGGGGGCGACTGTAGGCACTGCTTTTTACACATAGAACCCGATGATGAGTCTTATTTGGAGACAACTACCTTTTAAGTCACGGAGGTCACGGGAAACGGACATCGGAAGGGGAAATTCTGAATAAACAAGGTTCACTGTTTTCGTTCGTGCTACATTCGTGTTTACGTTCGAACGTCAAACGGATTGCGGGCGTTCGTGTCGCGTTCGAGGAAGCGTTCGAACGGTGTCGGTAAATCTGGTTTTGCTGCTAGCCTCACATCCAGCCCAATTAGCCCCCCAAAGCCCATAAAACACATCCCAACTTAAATAAATAAATATTAATTAAAACATTAACTAAATAATATAATAATTAAATTAATTAAATGATTAAATAAAACATATACCAAACATAAAATAAACAATTACCAACTTAAACTAAAATCATGCCTAAATAAAACAAATCACACACTAAATCAAAATATAATCATACCAAGTTAAAATCAATCAACCAATTATATTCCCAATCTAATAAGATTATTCCCAAACTTAAAATATTGTATTCCTAATCCAAGCCAATCAAATATTCAACCTTCCCTATCTAGCCAAGATTTGTCCCCCCTCAATCTTTGACTTCCCTTAACCAAACCAAATCAAATCCCTCTTCAATTAGCCAAATCTCTTTCCTTGTCAAGCCCAACCCCTTTGCCTATAAAAAGAACCCTTCACCAACCTTCTCAACCTTAGCTACTAGCTAGTCCCTAACTCATACACAACACACATAAAAATTACAGGAAGAAGACACCCCAATAATGGTAAGCAAAAGATAAAGAGGAAACGGCAGCGAAACCACAAGGAAACAATAGCAAAAGACGGAGAACGACGACTCAAAACAGTAAAGACAACGAACGAGAACAGTGAACCAGTGAACCGGGAGAGTTGCGGAGCATCCACCCTTCCGACGATCGTGTACCGTACATCCGAGAGGTGATTTAAAAGGTTAGACCTGAAGGTACCTTTTCATTAGTTTATATTCGTTTTTTTATTTATTATTATTGAATTCTATTCGTATGAGAGTCGTTTATGGATGCATGTTGTGGTCTTTGAGTAGATAAATATGCATGAATTATGAGATGTAATATGTTGTGGGTATTGGATGAATGAGAGATGTGTCAACTCTCGCGGTATATAGGATGGAAACCCGGACATAAATTTCATAGCCGATTCCGAATGGACGGTAATATGATATGTACTCGGGCCACAACTCCACGTACCGCTTGGGTAAACGGCACTATCTTTCTTTTGTTTTGTGTTGCTTTTGTTTATTTAGTTTTCTTCACTTGAATTCAATATGTTGTTATTATGCATGATTCAATCAAGCGCATGGGCTTAGTGAGTTAGTCCAAAGGTCCTCCATTTGGGAGATAAAGAGCCGAAAAGGCCACCCTTGTGACACTACTTCGCCGCGCCGGTTGATGTGTGTTCGGTTGGATGCAAGACACGTTCAATCGGACATACTTAGAATAGTATGATTGTCTTTGTGTTTGTATGCATGATGTGATGTGACGCGCATGGGCTTAGTATGTTGGTCTAAAGGTCCTCTCTTTGAGAGATCAAGAGCCCCCAAAAGGCCACCTTTACGGCAGTACTTCGCCGCGCCCCTTTATTTTGTTGTTCATGTATTGCGTCCCATTTCATGCAGCAGGTCTGTTCCCGTTCGAACGCATTTATGAACGCAACTCGAACGCGCATGCATTTTTGCCTTATCATGCATCAGGTCTCATCGCCGTTCGAACGCGTTTACGAACGCCATACGAACGTGAGCATTCTGTTTCATTTCCGTTCGAACGCGTTATCAAACGCCATACGAACGTGATCATTCTGTTTCATTTCCGTTCGAACGCGTTATCAAACGCCATACGAACGCGAACTTTCTGTTTACCGTTCGAACGCGTTTACGAACGCTACACGAACGCGCACACACTGAACTGAGTCGTCTTATCATATTCATGCATAATTGCTCTTGGTTGATCTTTCTTGTGTTATATAGCCAACTGTATTATTAGTACTCAAGCATGATTATGTTGTTCTTAGTTTTCCATATCATAGGATTGAAATATGTTCATGAGATTGCCATGTGATGTTGCATGTTGTGATGAACTTGTGATGTATGCATATGAATTTAGAAGCATGATATCTTTGGAAATAAATGTTATTTAAGCCTGGTTAAATTATCACATAAATCCTTTTATTACAAGTGACATAAGTAAGGGACCATTCCGAACCCAACGGTTTGAGGTCTTCCCTTGCGAGGGGTGAGTGCGGCCTTAAATCTCATTTTCCCGGTTCACACCGGGTGGCGACTCCATGTTATTTAATCCTTCCCAACTAGGCCGCGAGCCTAGGAACGGCGTCGCCCAGGTCCTGTTGTCCACACTCATATTACACTTTAACCTATTTATTTAATATCAAATATTAACATAAATATAGTTGAAACTTCGCAAAACTTTTACGAAAACTGATTTTTCGTAAAATGATGCAAAAAGTATTTTTGATCGAACCGACTACCCGACACTTAGGGAAACTGCCCAGGGCAGCTCCAATAGTGTTGGGACAGTTCATGGGCTGCCAAAACAGTGACGGATTCACTGTTTGGACAGTCGTCACCCGGTTGGCTCAAAATTCACACCCGGTAATGCAGTTTTTTGCCATTTTCGCTTATTTCAAGTCGAAAACACTTTCCAGCAATTGTGCCAACTCCCAAAACACATCTATTACATTTGTAAGACATCAAAAATATCCTAAAATTTCCAGTTTAACCAAATCTGATCAGAAACCAAAAATTCCTAATTTTTCATGCTTTAAACCAATTTTATCAAGATTAATCTAATTGATCAAACACCAATCCAAAGTCACCACAAATGAAGAACTCTAGAACAATTATAGGTATAATAAGAGTGGCTATCACACTCTAGAATGGCAACAAAATTGTCCTACAATAATTGATCAAATTGGACTAAAATTATACTAATTTTATCCAATCTACACTTCACACATGCATTATCTTCCTTCTCCATCAACCACAAACAAAAGCCCCAAATTTTGACAAGAAAAGGAACCCTAGAACTTTTTAACAATCAATAAATAAGAAACATTCTTTCTAGACTTTAGGATGTAGAGAGTTGCCTTTAAATCTCATGAATCCTTAAGTTTTCTTTGAGTTTCCTTCACTTTTTCTTCTTGTTTCACCAAACAAAAATGAGAATCCATTTTCCCTTTTTTTGGGTGAGTTTCGGCAGTGATGGAAGATGAAGAAGACAAAGAAAATAAATTTTCTCTTTCCTTTATATAAAAAACGAAATTTGGCTTGGAGGGTATTTTTGTGTTATTCAATTTTTAATCAAATTAAAAGCATTTACACTTTATATTAGGCAATCAAATTAGGACATAATAAAGTGTAATTAAAGCCATGCCATGTGCACCAATAATAACTACAAAAATTTCATTACATTAATGGAAAAAGATTATTAATTATTAAATTAAATATTTAACAATTAAATATCCAAAAAATTAATGTAATTATTATTATATATGTATTTTTATTTACAATAAATAATAAATACATATATTAATGGCATGTGTCAAAATCTCATTTGATGAATAATTAATGTGTATTTAATCGTATTATGTATCAAATACAAATACACAATAATTATTATCGGACAAAATCTCATATTGCATGTGTTATCGTTTAACCGATTAAACGATCCGAACTAACTCATTTAATCCAATGAAGTATTATGAATAATTTGTATTATCATATCGAGTTGCCCAAGTGCTCAACTAGTACACTTCATTTTGTGGGACTCTCTAAGTTTAGGCTTATCTGTCACGAAATCTAATTTCGTGTCCATAATTCACCCACTCATGAATTATGAGGACCACAGATAATCTCACTAAACTATGCAAGTCGAGGTCATAGCATACGTATAATCCCTCTGTCACAGGCTATCCGTATTATATCTGGGATATAGATCAAAATGTCAAATCCGTTCGTTATAATACAGTGGAATTTCAATTTACGATCACGAAATAACACTCGGAACTGATTTCCGAAGTTATACCACGGCCATGGATTTACTAGATCGTAAACACGTGCTGAATGCCTATGCCCTGTACACAGGACTGACGGATCTTATCTTGATACGCACTGGATATTATAAGCATCAGTCCACACCCAACGAACAGGCGAAGGTCTTATAATGGCTAGATCGTTGACGTGACTGCCATCAAAGTGTGGAGGATAGCTCATATATCCATAGTGGTATCTCAAGTCGAAGGACCACTATGCTCGCTCAACTCGAGAAGGTTCCTATTGACGTTGGTGTACCATCTATTAGGAAACCTTCAGTGAGTCATTCAGTGTCTTATCAAATAAACACCTACATGTCTATACGAGTCTCCTGAGACTCATGGTTCACTGGGATAAACCATCGAACCAAGTTACGATATACGACATGTACTGGTCTCAGCGGATTTTACTAACCGACCCGTGTTAGTAAATCTTGACCAGAAACTTTATTTAAAGATATACAACTAATATTGCGCTTCTCAATGTCAATTACAAACTACGTTGTAACTGCACACTATACTGTAAATCCTAGGGTCTTTGTCTAATATACACGTATCACTGAACCAGATTCAGTTTCGATCTAATCGTAATCAGATATCTGATCGTAATTAGATCGAATAAGCGTATAAAAGACAAGGGTGCTACCAATTAAATTAGTAATATTATGGAAAATACAATTGCTCGTATTTATGAATCGGACATAAATATGATCCAGATTGGCACTCCGAGCACCAACCCTAACATATGGTTGTGAAGCAGTCATCCCAGCGGAGATCAGGATGATCACCCACAGAGTCCAACATTTCGAGACCGGACAGAATGATGAGCTAGTTAAGAACCACCTCGACCTAATCGAAGAAAACGAGAGAGGTCGGCAGTCAAAATGGTCGTCTATCAACAGAGAATGGCCCGCTTCTACATTAAGAAGGTCCAGACTCAATTTTTCCTTCTTAGAGACTTGGTTTTGAGAAGATTTACGTTGAATACCTGGAAACCCGAAGAAGGTTCTATGGGTGCCAAATGGGAAGAGCCGTATAGAGTGGTGGAGATAGCTAGACCGGGTACTTATCTTTTGGGACAGCTGGACGGTACCCGGCTCAAGAAGCCTTGGAATGTCAAGATACTGAGGAAGTAATTCCAGTAGATTTCCTTCTTGAGCCACATAATGGAATGTAAAAGAGGTGGCAAAAGGTCACCAATTATGACTGAGCCGTAGAATGGAATGTAACGCTCGGAGTAAGCCGATTATGCACGCTACCCCTTGCGGATGAACAAGCTCATCCTAAAGAAGTTGTGGCAGTGGTTCAACCTACCGGATCTTGAGATTCAAGGCCAAGATGGTCCTATTAGAGCGGCCGGTGAGCTAGTACACCCGGAGCATTCGATCGATTTTCATGAGTGCCACTGGCATATTATGCAGTGGTCACCCCGAATGATGAGGAATGAGAAAAAACTCACGGGGAACCACTGGAAGACGCTGATGGAGTTCCCAACCAGGCCACAGATTTGTTCAGAAATGATTTTTAAAGGCTCGGTTTAGGGGACCCTATTTGTCAAGTTCAAACCATAAGAGAATTATCGGATGACCAGACAAAAGTCAGAAACTTATTGTAAAGCCTCTCTTGAAATGACCCGCAAAGAGTTGTAAGAAAGGCAGTAGGTCCCATGAATATGAATGAGACTTTCTCTTTTAAATTAAAAACTTGTTCATTTTACTTGTTTGTTAATTGAATGCGAAAGCCATGTTCAATATTCTTGGGATGTGCTCGGGGTGAAGGGGTGATCAGTAGCGGGAATGACACCAAGCTCGTGGCACACCAATCCAGGGTGACATTATCATACCCCTGGGTGGAAGTGTTCGGACCCAGGAACTTTCACTTTTGAGGATCCAGAACGCATCAAGGGATGAAGTACATGTGGGAAAAGCGCGAACCCCTCGTGGCACGCCAATCTCGGGTGTCATTATCAAATCCCCGAGGCCGGAGCGTTACTACCCCATGACTCGCATTTTTGAGGAACAGCTCGAGTAAACCGGACCCAGAGAGGTTTCTGCCCCTGTGAGTTGGCTGGGAATGTTGGGAAGCAGCAGCGAGTGCGCAACGGAAAATCAAGAAAAAAATTATGATGTCGCTATCCCTTTGCCCAAAACCCATTTGTTTTGATTATTATACAAGCCTAGGCATGTTACTATATATTCTAAGCATAAAAACTCATAAAATATGCAAAGAAAATAAACCTAAACATGGTAACTATCATAAGAACTCTAATTAAAATAAATAAAGAAAAAGACTTACTTGAACCGAAGCCTCCAGTCCTCCCTCCAATCTACAAGCTTTTCTCGAACTCGGCAAGCTCTTCCATGTTCCAAAGAGCCACCCAAGTGTGTGGCCTTCGAAGATGCACACACCAAAGCCAAAACTCAACGGCAAGACTACGCCTTGAGTGCACGGGTATTTTGCCTTTGGTGCTAGCCTAAGCAAATACCTCAAAACTTTTAACTCGAGGTTCCTCTAGTCAATTAGACTTAAGGATCCTCAAAATCAGTGGCTTACTCTTAAACTTTAGAGTTGCTCACTTATATAAACCCAAGATATGAAAGGTTTGGTGTAAAAATTTGTAAATAATTCTTTGGTTTATATATGTGCTCCAAAGACAACAAAATTAATTAAGAATCTGATGTGGGATAAATTCTAATTTAATCTTAGCCATTGGATCTTAATTTAGTGGTTTAATGAGATTATAACACCCTAATAAGTGTTTGGGTCGAATTGGAATTCAAAACAAATAACAAATAAAAACAAATTTATTATTCACGTTATTATTCATGTTTTTTTTATTTATTCCAATTCCCAAAGTGCCCCTATCGTCATTCATCAATCCATAAGCCACTATGGAACCTCATAAATGATCTGTTCAATAATTAAACACATTGAACCATTTATGAACAATTCCTACAGCAATCATATATGCTGTTAAATTTGTAATGTGCACTGTTAACCATTGATTTCGACTTTGTTGTGTGTGACCTTTTGGGTTCCCCTCAAATTAGACATGAAATGAATCGTGATAATTTAATCGAACATAAATTATCCTCCGATCAGATGGTCGTTCGATTTCAATGACCAAGGTTGACATCTAGCAACATGCCAAGGCCCCCAAATAAGAAGGAAATATATATACCCAATCTGTATGTGATTTACATATGAAACGGACTCCCGCCTCACTGTATCCCCACCGTTTGACCTAGGGTATGGAAAGTGTCTACCCATATAGTCAAAGGTATGATGTTGATAGTGTCATGAATCGTGCTAACCCAAGAATCTCACATGATTCTTCCGTTGAGGCCACAGTCTCAAGCACTAATCACACATATCAACCCGCGAACTAGAATATTACTCTTATAAGAAAATATTATCCGATAGAGTGGCAATTCTCTATTGTATCTTTACAAACTTCATGTGTTTCAACAAATGACCCAATCATACCCTTATGATCGGATCTTTTGAACCGGGGAAGGAGAATGTCAAAGTTATTTGATCCACACATAAGATTGTAAAGACCTCAAGTCTAAGGACTAGTCATACAATCGATACATGAAAGTTCTCACAGACACATGGGATAAACACTCCATGTGAAAACTTTCGGCGGTCAATTCGATGGACACGAGCAACTCATGCATCCATGTGATACACCAAGCGGACGGATCTCCGTTAGTAGCCTATGAGATCGGCTACCCCACTTAAGGGCGGATCATATCATCATGCTAGTCTCTCCACTTTGTGAACGCCCAGATTATTCACAAAACTATGACTAGGAACGTTTAAGAGTAATGATTCTCATAAGGCATGGAAGCCATCATCTTATTACTCAAAGGGCTTTATTACTGTGTTTGATGATTCATATAAGTTATGTAAGACACGTATAATAAAGATTGCCATTTTATTAATTAATGAAAATATTACAAATACATGTACATATAGCCCATCCACAAGTTGGGTATAGGGCATATCCCTAAAAATCTCCCACTTGCACTATAGCCAACTAGTATGAATCTGGACACCATACTCTCGGGTGTGCCTATCATGCTTTTGTTGAGTCAGCCCTTTAGTCATAGAATCTTCAAGATTATCTTCTGTGGGTATTTTCACTATAATAACTTCTTTTCTCTCAACAATCTCCCTGATGAGATGAAATCGCCTGAGTACATGCTTGGATTTCTGGTGGGACCTGGTTCCTTTGATTAAGCAATGGCGCCCGTGTTGTCACAGTACATCGTGACGCCATTCTTTATCGCGGGAAACACTTCCATCTCCGTGATGAACTTCTTTATCCAAACTGCTTCTTTAGCTGCCTCAGATGCTGTAATATACTCGGCTTCAGTGGTGGAGTCCGATGTAGTTGACTGCTTTGAGCTTTTCCAACTGACAGCTCCACCATTCAAAGTAAACAGATATCCTGTTTGTGATCTGCTGTCATCCCTATTGGTCTGAAAGCTCGCATCACAGTAACCAATGACTTTCATCTCAGAACAATCTCCGTATGTTAAGAACACATCCTTAGTTCTTCTCAGGTACTTGAGGATTGTTTTGACAGCTGCCCAGTGTTGCTCACCAGGATTTGTCTGATACCTGCTCATTATGCTAAGAGCATAAGAGACATCAAGTCTTGTACATAGCATGGCGTACATGATCGATCCTATTGCTAAAGTATAAGGGATCCTACTCATACGCTCTTTATCTGAAGGAGTATGTGGACATTGCTCTTTAGATAATTTGATTCCATGATAAGTAGGTAAATTACCTCTTTTGGAATCTTCCATTTTGAATCTTTTCAAAACTTTATCTATGTACGTAGATTGAGAAAGTCCTAACAACCTCTTAGATCTATTACGGTACATCTTAATGTCGAGGATGTAGGCTGCTTCTCTCCAAATCTTTCATGGAGAAATTCTGAGATAATCATTGCTTGGTCGCTTACATCATGGGAATATCATTCCCGATGATTAATATGTCATCGACATATAATACAAGAATATAACAGCACTCCCACTACTTTTCCTGTAAACACAAGGCTCGTCTATATTTTTGATTAAGTCAAATTCTTTGATTGTCTCATCAAATCGTATATTCCAACTTCTGGAGGCTTGCTTGAGTCCATAAATGGATCGTTTAAGCTTGTATACTTTATTATGATCATCCTTAGATGCAAACCCTGTTGGACAATTATGACCCATAGCGTCACTATTTGTACAGATCATGGGGTTGTTGTACAAATTAACTATGTGACAAAGGAGATTGCTCTCTTATCATTTGTGATTAGATCACCAAGATGTATAAATGATATGAGGTCCTTATGATTTGTTCCTGGATTGAGAATGATATGAGACAGTATCAGTCAAGGATAAATCATTAAATCCCTAGTCAGAGTATTATCGAGATTGGACATCGATAATACGTAAAAGACTAGTATTACACTTGTGCACATTGTGAGGGCACAACATCATAGTTCTCATAAATTTGGGTATAGGATACCCATGCAAGTGTGATAGGAGGTTGTGTTTTACCGATGGTACGGGAAACAGTTTCACTCTGGATAGACCCCGCGGAATCCCATTAGTAGTATGACTATGTGTCTATGAGAGTCTGCAATCAGGGTAGGTGTATTTGGTCTTAACCTGAGACTTGCACAGCTACTGCTTGCGACAATCAATATGCTTTGGTTTCGGTCGTCCAGGGCTTTAACAGGTTCTGTGTACGCCTATTCTGGGTATATTGAGAATCGTAGTGTGTTGGGTGTGATGTCAAGACGGAAGTATCACTCCAGTCATAGTGGAGATGATGGTCAAGTAGGATACGGAACTTGTTCTCTTAAATGCTCGAGCTATCAGGATATTATGACTAGGTCATGTATATCTGATTATAGAGACTAGTTACCAGACATCCGATATGTGCTTCGTACGGGGCAGACACAATTCCAGCCCCAGGCCTAGCACGTGATCATCAGATATTGGATTGACATACACAATACTACGTATACTACGCCTGATATAGATCGCTTATTCCTGTAAGCATATTTCTGGAGAATTGGGTAGGCATGGTGCTTTGCTAGAAGCCAACCTTGTCTTGTAAATCGGTATAAACGTAGTAATAGGTACTTACGTGTTCGGATAGTCCGACAACTGTATTTACTGCCAACATATCCGGGGATCTCATGGGTCGCTTCCCAAAGATTCATCGATGATGTATGACTCGCACTTTAATTAATCTGGGATTAATTTGATGAGAGAGAGAAAATTAATCTGGGATTAATTGCGGAGATATTTTATCTGGGATAAAATATCAATTAAAGAGAGAGAACGATTAATTTGGAATTAATCGATAAAATAATATATTTGATATATTATATGAAATTGGATTTCGACGCGGAATTGAAATTAGATTTTAATTCGGGCGAACGAGTTAATTTAGAATTAATTCGTTAGTGACGTGAATAGTGATTTCGCTAGGCATAATCATTTAATTACATCGCAACGGAAAATTTGTTAATTCGGAATTAGCGAACCCGAGCCCGAGTGTGTTGAGAGCGCATTCGCATTTCAAATTCCAATGCAGCACGTAAGTCACATCAAGCGTCAAATCGCTAGTCACATCAAGCGTCAAATCACATGTCACTTTAAGTGATGTGACAATTTGATTGATTGATTGAGTGATTGATGTGGTAGTTGAAAATCATTAATTGGTTTTTTTCTTTTTGACTTTTGGTAAATTGAAAAAGGTTTTTGGTATTTGATTTTTGGAAAATCAAATATATAAAAATATTTTTTTCTTCTCTCTCTCAACTTACTTACGGTTTCTAGGAAACCCATCTCTTTCCCTCTTCTTCTCTCACGGCTTTGAGCCATTTTCTTCTTTCTTCTTCCATTTCTGGTTCTGCCGAATACAAGAAGAGAAGCAAGAGAGTGATTTTGTTGCAAAATCAAGTGCTAGCACACACAATGAGTCTTCCTAAGGTGATAGGGAACCGATTTCGTGAGCTTGGAATCACAAAGCTTGGAGCTTCAATGAAGGACATCCATGGATGATTCTTGGAGGAGCAAGACCACCCATTGCCGAGCAGTCCACTGCAGAACAAGGAGCCCACTGCCGAGAGTTCAAGGGGCTTGAAGGCTTGTGTTCATCGCGTCGCAAGATCCGTTCAATGTGAGTGTGATTCCTCCATTCTCCTTTGTGTATTCACATGTGTTTTTTGTGCTTGATTTCATTCTTGAGACCTAATTAGAAACCAACAAACCCCTCAGGTTTTGTCATATAGACTTCCTCTACGAGGTTCCCATTAAGAAAAGCTGTTCTGACATCCATCTACCAAATCTCATAATCAAAGTGTGCAGCTAGTGCCAGTAAAATTTGAATGGACTTTATCATTGCAACAGGCGAGAAGGTTTCATCATAGTCAATTCCTTGGATTTGTCTATAACCTTTCGCCACCAACCTAGCCTTATAGGTTTGGATGTTGCCTTCTGCATCAGTTTACGCTTATAAATCCACTTGCAGCCTATGGGTTTTATCCCTTCAGGTGCATCCACCAAGTCCCAGACTTTATTATGATACATAGAGTCTATTTCAGATTTCATGGCCTCAAGCCACTTGACTGAATCAATGTCATGCATTGCTTCGTCATAAATGGTGGGATCGTCATTATCAATGACCTGATCATGTTCCTTATCAATATGGAAACCTTATCTTTCAGGCTCATATCTTTCCCTGCCAAACCTTTTAAGTTCATAACCTTGTGGTTGTTCCGTCGCTGCCCTTTTGAGGGGCCTGGGGTTTAGTTCTATGTTAGTTTGTTCTTCTCGTACCTCATTGAGGTCAAGTCTACTCCCACTATATTTCTTGAGAAGGAATTCATTCTCTAGAAATTTAGCATTTCGTGAGACAAATGTTCTTTGTTCATTTGGGACGTAGAACACGTATGCTCTTGAGTTCAAGGCATATCCTACAAACTTACATTTAACTGCCCTATCATCCAATTTGTTAGTTTGTGTGAGCTTAACATATGTGTCACATCCCCAAACTCTTAGATAACTAAGACTATGACGTTTCCCAGACCATAACTCATATGGTGTTTGACTAACAGTCTTGGAAGGAACTTGGTTTAGTAGTAGTGTTGCAGTTTCTAAAGCAAGACCCTAAAATGAAAGAGGTAGATCTGTGTCTAGCATCATTGATCGGACCATATCTAATAATGTCTGATTTCTCCTTTCAGATACCCCATTATGCTGTGGAGTCCCCGGAGGAGTCCACTGGGAAACAATGTCATTTTCTCTCAAGTAATCTTGAAATTCGTTGTTTAAGTATTCACTACCTCGGTCAGACCTTAATGACTTAATACTTTTATTAAGCTGGTTTTCTACTTCAGCTTTGAAGTCTTTGAATTTCTCAAAGGCTTCAGATTTGTACCTCATAAGGTACACATACCCATATCGCGAGTGATCATCGATAAAGGTAATGAAGTAGGAGAATCCACCTCTAGCGATAACTGACATTGGTCCGCATACATCAGAGTGTATGAGTTCTAATATCTTCGCTACACGCTGTCATTTACCTTTGAAGGGTAATTTGGTCATTTTACCAAGTAAACAAGACTCACAAGTTCCATAAGGTTCATATTTGAAGGGTCTGAAATACCCATCCTTATGTAGCTTAGTTAATCTTATTTCATTGATATGACCTAAGCGACTGTGCCATAGAAGTGATTCATTGAGATTATTCGAGTTAACATTGTATATATTAGAGGTTGAACATTCTTTGTTAGTTTGTAAGACATAGATACCATTATTAAAAAAAATGAAAAGAATGAAAAGAAAGAGACAAGAAAAAAGAATAAGACCATATCATGTTGAGTATAACGAAGTAATCACAGAGTGTGATCAAGACATCAAGTTGGTTAGACCCACAGATCCGATTCTCCGAAACGAAATCATCGAGTTAGTTCACTTAAGGAATAAACTACGAAAGAGCCCTGGCACACACACACTAGGAGTCTAGTTCAGATCACCTATTCAGAGGATCGGAGTTGAGTGTATCAAGTACTTTGAAAGTTCTCAGGTTTCGATGCAAAAGCATTAGTTGAGGACGAAAATATGTCTAGCTAACAGGATTATCTCATGAGAGGCAATTTAATATGTTGAAATGACACATTAGCATCAGCATCAGTCTTGCGGGGTATGGTACTCTTGGGGCGAAGCCCACATTATCATTATTAGTCTGGTCGAGTATGGCACTCTGGGGGCGAGGCCCATTTCAGTATCAGTTTGGGGCGAGGCCCACATCAGTATCAGTTTTTGGGGATGAGTCCCAGGGTCGAGGCCCACATCAGTATCAGTTTCAGGGATGAGTCTCAGAGCCGAGGCCTACGTCATCATCAGTATCAGTTTTGGGGATGACTCACAGGGTTGAGGCCCGCAACAGCATCAGTATCAGTTTTGGGGATGAGTCCCAGGGTCGAGACCCACATCAGCATCAACATCAGTTTAGGGATGAGTCTCAAGGTCGAGGCCCGCAGTAACATCAGTATCATTTTTAGGGATGAGTCTCAGGGTCGAGACCCACGTCAGCATCAGTAGCAGTTTTGGGGATGCGTCCCAAGGTTGTACCCACTTCTTCAGCATCAACGGTTTTGGGGATGCATCCCAGGGTCGAGGCCCACATCATATCAGTAGTTTTGGGGATGCGTCCCAGGGTTGTAACCCACTTCATCATATCAGCGGTTTTGGGGATGCGTCCCAAGGTTGTAACCCACTTCTTCAGTATCATCCATTTTGGGATGCGTCCCTAGGTTGTAACCCTATATCATCAGCAGTTTTTGGGACGCGTCCCAGGGTCGAGGCCCATTTTGGCTACGTTATCGGGATGCGTCCCAGGGCTGTGAGCCCACCTTGTCGGTTGCAGTTATCAGGATGCGTCCCAGGGCCGTTGGCCCCCTGCATATTTAGTTTTGGGGATGCGTCCCAGGGTCGAGGCCCATTTTGGCAACGTTATTGGGATGCGTCCTAGGGCTGTGAGCCCCCGTTTTCGGTTGCAGTTATCGGGATGCATCCAGGGCCGTTGTCCCCCTGCACATTTAGTTTTTGGGATGCGTCCCAGGGTCGAGGCCCATTTTTTCAGCGGTATTGGGATGCATCTCAGGGTCGAGGCCCCCGTTGTCGGTTGCAGTTATTGGGATGCGTCCCAGGATCAAGGTCCACTGCATCATCAGCTCACCGGAGCGCAGCAGACAAGTCAGGTGGCAGCTGGCGAACCAGGTAAGTAAAAATGCATTGCATAACTTTGATAGGATTGCTCTTATCACACACTGCACAAGTCCCATCAAAGTGGGGGCGACTGTAGGCATTGCATTTTTTCATGTGAGTCCCTATGATGAGTCTCATTTGGAGGCACTACCTTTTTAGTCGAGGAAGTCGCGGGAAACGGTCGTCGGAAGGGAATCGGAATTTCTTTAAATTTTATCCGCTTGTTTAGCTCCAAGCTCACTCGTTCGACCTCCGTTTTAAAGCACATTTGGCCTAAAAAATCCAGAACCATTTAACCATGGCCAAACCCACTCACCAAACCAACACAACACCTAGCCCACACACACTTGGCCCACACGCACAAGGCCCTCAAAATACATCCCAATTAAATAAAATATTAATTAAATAATATACCAAATTAAATAAAATAATTAATAAGTCATATACCAAATTAAATAAAATATTAAATCATATACCAAATCAAATAAAACATTAAATAAAATCATGCCTAATTAAAATCAATCATCAACAAAATATAGTCCTAATTAAAAATATTGTATTCCTAACTTAACAAATATCATGCCTAAACAACACAAATTAAATATATTGACTTCCTAAATTGAACTAATTTTGTCCCCCCATCAATCTTAGGATTTCCTTATTTGACACTAAATCAAATCTCCCTTAAATGCCAAATCCATTTCCTTGTCAAGCAAGGAGTAGCCCTACCCCCTTTGCCTGTAAAAACCAACCTCTCACAACCCTTGCATCCTCACACTCACACGCATACAGCAAGGAAAAAGCCTCTTGATTCACGCATACAGCAAGCAAATATATTTCTCTTCTCCTCCTACACCATTAGCTGAAAATCATAGCCCCATAACACCTCCCATTGCCGAAAACATTACAACCTGAAACACCACAGAAACAGCCCCAGATACAGCAGCACACATCACCGGAAAAAAGCCCCTATACACAGCACACACCACCGAAACAGCCCCTAAACAGGCCCATCCCCATTGACCGAAAAGCAGCCCCATTGACCGAAAAGCAGCCCCTATATAGCATCACACATCACCGAAAAATAGCTCATATACAGCAGCCCCATTATCACCAAAAATACCTTAAAAAACAGCCCCTAAATCACCTAAACCAGTGACTAAAAACTGCACTTTTAATCCCTAAAATAATAATTAAAAACTGCACTTAAAGCCTTTAAAAACACCTAAAACAGTAGCCTAAAACACCAAAAATAGTGACCAAGATACAGTAGAAGTACAGCAGTAAAACAGCAAGCCAAACAGAGCAAAAACAGTAGCTGAGCAGCGACAAACAGGAAAAACGTTAAAACCAGTGAACCAGAAAAGTTGCGGAGCTTTCACCATTCCGATCACCGTGAAACGCGAGTCCGAGAGTCGACAAAAAAGGTTAGACCTGAGGGTATTCTTTCACATCCGTTTTTTTCAGTTGTATTTTTATTATTATTGAATTTTGTTTGCATGATTATTGTAGAGTGAAGCATGTTGTGGCCCTTGAATAGATAGAAAATGCATGAATTGTAAAATGAATATGTTGTGGCCCTTGAATAAAATGAAAAATGTGTCGCCTCTCGTGGTATATAGGATGGAAACCCGGACATAAATTTCATAGCCGATTCCGAATGAACGGTAGTATGATCTGTACTCGGGATACAACTCCACGTACCACTTGAGCAAACGGCGCATATTTCGTTTTATGTTGTTTGATTTTTTATTATTCGCTACTTGATTTCCGCATGTTATTTGTTTATGTAATTGTAGGCATTGTATTTTTGCATGTAAAACCCGATGATGAGTCTCATTTGGAGGCACTACCTTTTGAGTCACGGAAGCCGCGGGAAACGGATATCGGAAGGGGAAATTCAGAATAAACAAGGTTCACGTTTTTGTTCGTGCTGCGTTCGTGTATGCGTTCGAACGGCAAACAGATTGCGGGCGTTCGTGTCACGTTCGAGGAAGCGTTTGACGGTGTCGGTAATTCTGGTTTTGCTGCTAGCCTCACACCCAAGCCCAATTAACCCACCAAAGCCCATAAAACACATCCCAATTTAATTAAATTAAACATTAAATAAAATATTAATTAAATAATATACCAAATTAAATAAAATAATTAATTAAGTCATATACCAAATTAAATAAAATATTAAATCATATACCAAATCAAATAAAACATTAAATAAAATCATGCCTAATTAAAATCAATCAACAAAATATTATTCCTAATTAAAAATATTGTATTCCTAACTTAACAAATATCATGCCTAAACAAACAAATTAAATATATTGACTTCCTAATTGAACTAATTTTGTCCCCCCATCAATCTTAGGATTTCCTTATTTGACACTAAATCAAATCTCCCTTAAATGCCAAATCCATTTCCTTGTCAAGCAAGGAGTAGCCCTACCCCCTTTGCCTATAAAAAACCAACCTCTCACAACCCTTGCATCCTCTCACTCACACGCATACAGCAAGGAAAAAGCCTCTTGATTCACGCATACAGCAAGCAAATATTTCTCTTCTCCTCCTACACCATTAGCTGAAAATCATAGCCCCATAAACCCCTCCATTGCCGAAAACATTACAACCTGAAACACCACAGAAACAGCCCCCTATACAGCAGCACACATCACCGGAAAAAAGCCCCTATACAGCAGCACACACCACCGAAACAGCCCCTAAACAGCATCCCCATTGACCGAAAAGCAGCCCCATTGACCGAAAAGCAGCCCCTATATAGCATCACACATCACCGAAAAATAGCTCATATACAGCAGCCCCATATCACCAAAAATACCTTAAAAAACAGCCCCTAAATCACCTAAACCAGTGACTAAAAACTGCACTTTTAATCCCTAAAATAATAATTAAAAACTGCACTTAAAGCCTTTAAAAACACCTAAAACAGTAGCCTAAAACACCAAAAATAGTGACCAAGATACAGTAGAAGTACAGCAGTAAAACAGCAGCCAAACAGAGCAAAAACAGTAGCTTGAGCAGCGAAACAATGAGGAAAAACGTAAACCAGTGAACCAGAAAAGTTGCGGAGCTTTCACCATTCCGATCACCGTGAAACGCGAGTCCGAGAGTCGACAAAAAAGGTTAGACCTGAGGGTATTCTTTCACATCCGTTTTTCAGTTGTATTTTTATTATTTATTGAATTTTGTTTGCATGATTATTGTAGAGTGAAGCATGTTGTGGCCCTTGAATAGATAGAAAATGCATGAATTGTAAAATGATATATGTTGTGGCCCTTGAATAAAATGAAAAATGTGTCGCCTCTCGTGGTATATAGGATGGAAACCCGGACATAAATTTCATAGCCGATTCCGAATGAACGGTAGTATGATCTGTACTCGGGATACAACTCCACGTACCACTTGAGCAAACGGCGCATATTTCGTTTTATGTTGTTTTGATTTGTTTATTATTCGCTACTTGATTTCCGCATGTTATTTGTTTATGTAATTGTAGGCATTGTATTTTTGCATGTAAAACCCGATGATGAGTCTCATTTGGAGGCACTCTACCTTTTGAGTCACGGAAGCCGCGGGAAACGGATATCGGAAGGGGAAATTCAGAATAAACAAGGTTCACTGTTTTTGTTCGTGCTGCGTTCGTGTATGCGTTCGAACGGCAAACAGATTGCGGGCGTTCGTGTCACGTTCGAGGAAGCGTTTGAACGGTGTCGGTAATTCTGGTTTTGCTGCTAGCCTCACACCCAAGCCCAATTAACCCACCAAAGCCCATAAAACACATCCCAATTTAATTAAATTAAACATTAAATAAAATATTTAAATCATTTACCAATTAAATAAACACAAAATATAATCATACCTAAAAAAGATAAATCAAATATATTAACTTCCTAACTAAACAAATCACATACTAAATTAAAAAGATGACATGCCTATTTAAAATCAATCAACACAAATTAAAGATATCACCTTCCTAATTTGAATTAACTTTGTCCCCCCTCAATCTTTGACTTTCCTTAAGACCAAATCCTAAATTCAATGCAGGATCCCTTCCTTGTGAGACAAGGTGAAGCCCTAGCCCTTCTCTATATAAACAACCCTTCACCAACCTTCTCAACCCTAGCTAGCTCATAGACATAAGATACACACACTCACACAAATCACAAGAGAAAAGAAAATAACCCCAAGCCTTCACATTAAAAGCACCATCACAACACACCAAGAGCCCTAGCCACTCAAGAAAATAACAAGAAAGAGTTCTCTTCATCCTCACCCTCCCATTGCCGAAATCATACCTTAATATAGCAGCCCCTTTAACACTAAAACAGTAGCCAAATCACGCCCAACCACCCCCTATACAGCAGCAAAATACACTTAAAACATCCCCTAAAAACCTTAAAATAGTAACATAAAATTGCATTCATAATCCTTAAAAGACTCACACAAGACCACACTAAAAACCCACACAAAAACTTGGAACAGTCCGTTGAAACGTCAAAACAGGTGACCTGAACAGCGAGCAGCAAAACGGAGGCCGAACAGTAGCAAATCGGAGTCTAAAGCAGCAGCGAAAGACGGAGAACGACGACTCCAAACAGTGAGACAACGAACGAGAACAGTGAACCAGTGAACCGAAAGAGTTGCGGAACATCCACCCTTCCGACGACCGTGTGCCGTACATCCGAGAGGTGATTTAAAAGGTTAGACCTGAGGGTACTTTTCACAATCATCTTTATTTGATTTTTGTTATTTTTTTGATCGTATTTTACTTATTTGTTAAATCTCGTTTGTGTATGATGTGTGTTGTGGGTATTGGATGAATGAGAGACGTGTCAACTCTCGCGGTATATCGGATGGAAACCCAGACATAAATTTCATAGGCCGATTCCGAATGGACGGTAATATGATCTGTACTCGGGACACAACTCTCACGTAACGCTTGAGTAAACGGCACCCTCTTTTGTTTTGTGTTGCTTTTGTTTATTTTTCGTCACTTGAATTCTGTATGTTGTTTATTTATGCATGATTCAATCGAGCTCATGGGCTTAGTAAGTGGAATGAAAAATCCCCTATGGGGAGGGGTTAAAGCCCTTTACCACGATGCTTTGCCGCGCTGATTGATGTGTGTTCGGTTGGATGCAAGATATATTCAATCGGGCATACTTAGTTTGATATTATTGTCTTTATCTTTTTATGCATGGTTCAATCAAGCGCATGGGCTTAGTAAGTGGAATGAAAGATCCCTTATGGGGAGGGGTTAAAACCCTTTACCACGATGCTTTGCCGCGCCGGTTGATGTGTGTTCGGATTGGATGTAAGATATGTTCAATCGGGCATACTTGGTTTTGATATGATTGGCTTTATTTTGTATGTATGATGCGATCGAGCGCATGGGCTTAGTGAGTTAGTCTAAAGGTCCTCTCTTTGAGAGACAAGAGCCCCAAAAGGCACCTTTACGGCAGTACTTCACCGCGCCCCTTTATTTTGTTGTTTATGTATTGCGTCCCATTTCATACATCAGGTCTGTTCCCGTTCGAACGCGTTTACGAACGCAACTCGAACGCGCATGCATTTGCCTTATCATGCATCAGGTCTCTTTTTCCTTCAACGCGTTCACGAACGCCATACGAACGTGAGCATTCTGTTTCATTTCGTTCGAACGCGTTAACAAACGCCATACGAATGTGAGCATTCTGTTTCATTTCCGTTCGAACGCGTTATCAAACGCCACACGAACGCGAACCTTTTGTTTACCGTTCGAACGCGTTTACGAACGCTACACGAATGCGAACACACTGAACTGAGACATATTCATCACATGCCATGTATAATTGTTTCTTAGGTGATTTTTTTATGGAACCACACATAGTCATTCTTATCTTTGTGCATATAATAATGAAAAGCATGTTTATTCCATTAGTTGTGTCATTTGCCTTAGTCTTGATTTAATGCATTACGATTCATATACCTATGCCATGATGACTTTGGAGTATTATTTCTTGTGATATATCGGATGGAAACCTAGACATAAATTCCGTAGCCGATTCCGAATGGACGGTAATGCGGTCTGTACTTGGGATACAATTCCACGTATCACTTGGAAAAGTGCTCACATGTATGCTTGTGCGGTTATTATATATGCTTGTGTTTTTCATGAATATGATATGATGAATGAAGTTGTATGTTCGTTGTTACTTTGAGGTATTTTCAGGCATGTGTGTTCTTAGATGTGAGATATATGTGAAATGTATGTATAAGTTTTATTTTGTACCCGTGAATTTAGAAGCATGATACTCTTGGAAATAAGTGCTACTTAAGCCTGATTAAATTATTACATAAATCATGTCATTACAAGTGGCATAAGTAAGGGACCATTCTGAACCCAATGGTTTGAGGTCTTCCCTTGCGAGGGGTGAGTGCGGACTTAAATCTCATTTTCCCGGTTCACACCGGGTGGCGACTCCATTATTCTCCGATTTAGTCCCCCGCGGGCTACTCCGTACTCCCACCTAGGCCGCGAGCCCAGGACAGCATGCGTCGCCCAGGTCCTGTGTTCCCACAGTCTGGCGACTCCACTGGGGATAGAGAATCGGCCCCGAAATATTGACTTGTGGTGTTTGGATTTATGTTTTAATTGACCGTGTCTATAGTGGATAAAGTGATGGTTAATCAAAGGCATTTTGAGGCTAGGTAATGGTTTGGTGTCTTCCTTCATTCACTACCCTTTAGAAGGAAAAGCTGTGAAGGCACCTAGATAGCCATATACTCGTAGCCTATTGTGATGGACTAATTTGGAGGACTCGTTGTTTATTCCTGACAACAAGCGATAAGAGCCTAAGAGGCTTGGATATTTAAGTGAGCCTCGCTCCACCTTCCCTCTGGGGAATCTACAACAGGAAATCCATTTGACAGTCCGTCACACACCATAGCTCGTTGGCACGTACCTTAGTGTATAAAAAGGGGTGCGCTCACTTGGTTGCTCGAACCTTTGAGTGGGGAGACCTAGTTGTGGGCCATCCTTCGCCGGTGAGAGCCTTTGTCTATGCTCTTGCTAACCCACCCATAGACCGGGTTGGCTAAAGTAACAATTATTTCCTTGAATATATGCTTGTGGACCATCCTCGTTTGGATGCAGTTGGACTATTGTCAGAAATGCAGGCTTGCTGGGCCATTTAAACTGGGGCAAGTTCGCACCTTATGCCTAATAGGCCAAAAGCTTCTGAAATGTTGATAGGCCGTTATGTAGAAATTATTATGTCATGTTTGCATCATCTTTCTTCTATGCTTGTGTTTGGGAACATCGTCGTTTGAATCCATTTGGACCATTTGTCATGGGATATGGGCTTGTTGGGCCATTTAAACTGGGACAAGAACGTATTTCATGACTATTGGGCCAAAGGCTTCTAAGTGATTGATGGGCCACTTTGTGATTGTGTTCGGAACGTTACCATTTGGGTTTAGTCGAGCACTTTGTCATGAGATGTGAACTCATTGGGCCATTTAAACTGGGATGGGTTCACTCCTATGACAATTAGCCCGAAAGATTCTAAAAGGATAACGGGCCGATTTGTTTGAGAATTTTAGTTGATTTAGTATGTTATATATGTTACATGCATCTCATGCACCCCATGCATACATACATCATGTTAACCTTTGTGTTCTGAAAGCCATCATAGATTCCCGTTGGATTAGAAAAGGGAAGAAGACTCACCAAAATACTGAGAACAGACATGAGTGAATCAGATATTGAGGCATCCCGGATAGATCAGTTGGAAAATGGCTTCGCCAAGATTACTGAACAGTTGCAAGCCTTGACTACTGCCATGACAAATATTGTTGTGCCTCGTGCCGGGGGAAATTCTGAGAATGTGAGGCGTGATGAGCCTTCGAATGGGTTGGGGGATGATGTCCCCACTTTTGATGATGATGGCAGAATATGCAACAGGCAGAGTGATTGGATCTCAGGCAGAATTTCAGAAGCTTCGGGATCAGGTTGAAACAGTTACCCGCAAAATGAGGGGTAAGAACGAGGATTTGCTAGATTATGAGGCAATGACCTTCGGAGAACAGTTGCCAGCTCAGTTTAAGATGCCCGACATGGCCAAGTTTAATGGGAACGGTGACCCGAGGGTCCATCTGCAGTAATATGTCTCAGTCATGAGTTCAATGGGCCTATCACAGCGCCAAGTCCAAAAGATGTTTGGGATGTCACTCGAGGGGGCACCTGTGGTTTGGTATCATAGCCTTGAGAATAAGGTTAAAGAAGATTGGAATGAGCTAGCTGATGCTTTTCTGAAGCAGTATGTTACAGATTTAGAAATTGACTTGTCACTCCGTGATTTGGAGAACACTAAGCAGAAGCCGGAAGAAAGCTTCAAGGAGTATGTAGACCGCTGGAGAAGCCAGCTTCTGAAAATGCAGACTCGGCCCTCTGAGAAGGACCAGATTAAAGTGATCATCAAGGGCACTAAGCCCTCGATCTACAGCAAGTTGAGGAGGATGACCTCCATGATTGTTGATTTCCGACAATTGAGGGAAACTGTCATGGACATTGAAGAAGAGGAGGCGGAAAACCGGAAGTTTTATGGCCAGAATAGAAGGAATTTTAGGGGACATCCTGAAGCCAAGTCTTCCAGTGCTGAGGTCACTGCCATCAGGAACAGACGTTTCTCCAACTTGGGTAGACCTCTATCAAAGGTGTTTGAGAAATTGAAGATGCAAGGACTCCTGAAACCCTTGGAACCTAAACCACTCCCCAGCCCTGTGCCGCACTACCTTGACTTGGACCTATTCTGTTATTTTCATCAGCAAAAGGGTCACGAAACTGACAACTGCCCCCGCCTTAGGCATGAGATCCAAGACCTGATTGACACCCACAAAATACCTGACCTAGAAAGAGAGCAACCCAGCACACACAGGAATCCTCTACCAAATTACCACTCCGTCCCACCACCATGATCAACTTTGGCTTGCTTGAAACCTTTGTCCTCCAAAACCTCAACCACCAAGCTTTTCACATAGGGATAAGGAATAATAACAACGAAGACCAGAGGCAGTGAGGAAGAAGGCACTGCTGTTTCTCCAAGTTTATCTTGCATTTTTAATAAAGACATTGATTTTGTTTGCTTGTTCGAACCTTTTCTCAACAATAATAAAGAAGTTCACTTCGCTTACTTGCTTGAATCTCAACTTCTCAACTTGCAACATAAGTGCATGTGACAAGAGCATTCAATCTTGGTACTATGCTACTCAGAACGTAGGGAATCCTCAGAAGAAGCAAGCAGAAAAGATAAGTTGGCCATTCAGAAATTGGGAAATGAAGGCAGTGAGATTGTTAGACTTGGAAAGGGAATGAGTTCACAGAACCAATTAGTGTAGACAGATTGAAGCAGTATTTTGCCTAAGGAAAAGAAAACCGGGCTGTCACTAAGGGAATTGACCGAAGACCCAACCCAATGGGATAGGAAACTCATGCATACATGCATACATGTAACACATTTTGCATCCTTTTTTGTGTTTGTTCTGTTTTATATTAACAGGTTTCGAAGAAAGAAAGAGAGAAAAGCAGCAAAGGCAAGATAGTCAGAAACAGAAACAGTACAGTTTCAGGAACGAATCCAAAGAATGAATCTCTCAGAGTTTGGAACGAATCCAAAGAATGAATCTCTCAGAGTTTGGAACGAATCCAAAGAATGAATCTCTCAGAGTTTGGAACGAATCCAGGGAATGAATCTCTCAGAATTTGGAACGGATCCGGGGAATGAATCTCTCAGAATTTGGAACGAATCCAGGGAAGGAATCTCTCAGAATTTTGGAACGAATCCAGAGAATGAATCTCTCAAGAATTTTGGAACGAATCCAGAGAATGAATCTCTCAAGAATTTTGGAACGAATCCAGAGAATGAATCTCTCAGATTTTGGAACGAATCCAATGAATGAATCTCTCAGAATTTTAGAATGAATCCAGGAATGAATCCCGAGGGTCGAGGCCCACATCAGTACCAGTCTGGGGGCGAGGCCCATATCAGTAGCAGTTAGGGCCGAGGCCCACTTCAGCATCAGTTTTAGGAATGAATCCTGGGAGTCGAGGCCCACATCAGTATCAGTCTGGGGACGAGGCCCATATCAGTAGCAGTTAGGGTCGAGGCCCCTTCAGCATTAGTTTTAGGAATGAATCCTGGGAGTCTGGGGGCGAGGCCCATATCAGTAGCAGTTAGGGCCGAGGCCCACTTCAGCATCAGTTTTAGGAATGAATCCCGAGGGTCGAGGCCCACATCACTATCAGTTTTGAGGATGAGTCTTAGGGTGAGGCCACAGCCGAGAATGGCACTCCAAGAACGGAAATACAGTTCGAGAATGAACAAGCCGGAATGGCACTCCAAGAATGGAAATACAGTTCAGGAATGAACAGCCGGGAATGACACTCCAAGAATGGGAGCACGGTTCGGAATGAACCACCACCTCAGTAACAGTTCGAGAATGGACCACCTTACGGCAACGGTTCGGGAATGGACCACATCACAACACGGTTCGGGAATGAACCAGGGGTGGCAGCACCTCACCACCCAAATCAACTCAACACATGGTAAGTCAAGTGACAGCTGGCGAGCCAGGTAAGTAGAAATGCATTGCATAACTTTGATAGGATTGTTCAAAGTCACACACTGCACGAGTCCCATCAAAGTGGGGGCGACTGTAGGCATTGTATTTTTGCATGTGAAACCCGATGATGAGTCTCATTTGGAGGCACTACCTTTTGAGTCACGGAATCCGCGGGGGAAACAGATATCAGAAGGGGAAATTCAGAATAAACAAGGTTCACTATTTTCGTTCGTGCTGCGTTCGTGTATGCGTTCGAACGGCAAACAGATTGCGGGAGTTCGTGTCGCGTTCGAGGAAGCGTTTGAACGGTGTCGGTAATTCTGGTTTTGCTGCTAGCCTCACACCCAAGCCCAATTAACCCACCAAAGCCCATAAAACACATCCCAATTTAATTAAATTAAACATTAAACATTAAATAAAATATTTAAATCATTTACCAATTAAATAAAACACTAAAATATAATCATACCTAATAAAGATAAATCAAATATATTAACTTCCTAACTAAACAAATCACATACTAAATTAAAAGATGTCATGCTAATTAAAATCAATCAACACAAATTAAAGATATCACCTTCCTATTTGAATTAACTTTGTCCCCCCTCAATCTTTGACTTTCCTTAAGACCAAATCCTAAATTCAATGCAGGATCCCTTCCTTGTGAGACAAGGTGAAGCCCTAGCCCTTCTCTATATAAACAACCCTTCACCAACCTTCTCAACCCTAGCAGCTCATACACATAAGATACACACAACTCACACAAATCACAAGAGAAAAGAAAATACCCCAAGCCTTCACATTAAAAGCACCATCACAATACACCAAGAGCCCTAGCCACTCAAGAAAATAACAAGAAAGAGTTCTCTTCATCCTCACCCTCCCATTGCCGAAATCATACCTTAATATATCAGCCCCTTTAACACTAAAATAGTATCCAAATCACGCCCCAAACCCCCCCCTTTACAGCAGCAAAATACACTTAAAACATCCCCTAAAAACCTTAAAAACAGTAACATAAAATTGGATTCATAATCCTTAAAAGACTCACACAAGACCACACTAAAAACCCACACAAAAACTTGGAACAGTCCGTTGAAACGTCAAAACAGGTGACCTGAACAGCGATAAGCAAAACAGAGGCCGAACAGTAGCAAATCGGAGTCTAAAGCAGCAGCGAAAGACGGAGAACGACGACTCCAAATAGTGAGACAACGAACGAGAACAGTGAACCAGTGACCAAAAGAGTTACGGAGCATCCACCCTTCCGACGACCGTGTGCCGTACATCCGAGAGGTGATTTAAAAGGTTAGACCTGAGGGTACTTTTTCACACTCATCTTTATTTGATTTTTGTTATTTATTTTGATCGTATTTTACTTATTTGTTAAATCTCGTTTGTGTATGATGTGTGTTGTGGGTATATGGATGAATGAGAGACGTGTCAACTCTCGCGGTATATCGGATGGAAACCCAGACATAAATTTCATAGCCGATTCCGAATGGACGATAATATGATATGTACTCGGGACACAACTCCACGTACCGCTTGAGTAAACGGCACCCTCTTTTGTTTTGTGTTGCTTTTTTTTATTTTTCGTCACTTGAATTCTGTATGTTGTTTATTTATGCATGATTCAATTGAGCTCATGGGCTTAGTAAGTTGAATGAAAAATCCCCTATGGGGAGGGGTTAAAGCCCTTTACCACGATGCTTTGCCGCGCTGGTTGATGTGTGTTCGGTTGGATGCAAGATACATTCAATCGGGCATACTTAGTTTGATATTATTGTCTTTATCTTTTTATGCATGGTTCAATCAAGCGCATGGGCTTAGTAAGTGGAATGAAAGATCCCTTATGGGGAGGGGTTAAAACCCTTTACCACGATGCTTTGCCGCGCCGGTTGATGTGTGTTCGGATTGGATGTAAGATGTGTTCAATCGGGCATACTTGGTTTTGATATGATTGGCTTTATTTTTGTATGTATGATGCGATCGAGCGCATGGGCTTAGTGAGTTGGTCTAAAGGTCCTCTCTTTGAGAGACCAAGAGCCCCAAAAGGCCACCTTTACGGCAGTACTTCACCGCGCCCCTTTATTTTATTGTTTATGTATTGCGTCCCATTTCATACATCAGGTTTGTTCCCGTTCGAACGCGTTTACGAACGCAACTCGAACGCGCATGCATTTTGCCTTATCATGCATCAGGTCTCATTTTCGTTCGAACGCGTTCACGAATGCCATACGAACGTGAGCATTCTGTTTCATTTCCGTTCAAACGCGTTAACAAACGCCATACGAATGTGAGCATTCTGTTTCATTTCCGTTCGAACCGTTATCAAACGCCATACGAACGCGAACCTTCTGTTTACGTTCGAACGTGTTTACGAATGCTACACGAACGCGAACACACTGAACTGAGACATATTCATCACATGCCATGTATAATTGTTTCTTAGGTGATTTTTTTATGGAACCACACATAGTCATTCTTATCTTTGTGCATATAATAATGAAAAGCATGTTTATTCCATTAGTTGCGTCATTTGCCTTAGTCTTGATTTAACGCATTACGATTCATATACCTATGCCATGATGACTTTGGAGTATTATTTCTTGTGATATATCGGATGGAAACCCAGACATAAATTCCGTAGCCAATTCCGAATGGACGGTAATGCGGTCTGTACTTGGGATACAATTCCACGTATCACTTGGAAAAGTGCTCACATGTATGCTTGTGCGGTTATTTGTATGCTTGTGTTTTTCATGAATATGATATGCTGAATGAAGTTGTATGTTCGTTGTTACTTTGAGGTATTTTCAGGCATGTGTTCTTAGATGTGAGATATATGTGAATGTATGTATAAGTTTTATTTTGTACCCGTGAATTTAGAAGCATGATACTCTTGGAAATAAGTGCTACTTAAGCCTGATTAAATATTACATAAATCATGTCATTACAAATGGCATAAGTAAGGGACCATTCCGAACCCAATGGTTTGAGGTCTTCCTTGCGAGGGGTGAGTGCGGCCTTAATCTCATTTTCCCGGTCACACCGGGTGGCGACTCCATTATTCTCCGGTTTAGTCCCCCGCGGGCTACTCCGTACTCCCACCTAGGCCGTGAGCCTAGGACAGCATGCGTCGCCCAGGTCCTGTGTTCCCACAGTAATGATGAGATAAAGCACATGGTCTTAGTATGTGCGATTAAAGGTCATCTACTTTGAGAGGTTAAAATCATTTACCCCGATGCTTTGCCGCGCCGGATAATGTATATTCGATTGGATGTGAGATATGTTCAATCAGATACACGAAGTCCGATATCATTGTCTTTACTTTATTATATGTATTGTGTTGTTTGCGCATGGGCTTAGTAAGTGCGATTAAAGGTCCTCTATTTTGAGAGGTTAAAATCCTTTACCACGATGTTTTGTCGCACCGGATAATGTATATTGATTGGATGTGAGTTATGTTCAATCGGATACACGAAGTCCGATACTGTGGTATTTACTTTGTATATGCATTGTGTTATTTGCACATGGGGTTGATAAGTTGGATGAAAGGTCCACTATGTCAAGAGGTTAAAAGCATTTACCACGATGTCTTGCCGCGCTTCTTACTATGTCATTTATCCTTTTGCACATCATTGCTTTATTTACGCATGCATTACGATGTTCCATATAGTCACCTTTATCTTTGTACGCATTGTAATGAAAAACGCATGGGCTTATTATGTTGGACTAAAAGGTTCTACATTTGGGGGAAGAAAAGCCTAAAAGGCTACCTTTACCATGATATTTGCCGCGTCTTTCATCTATTGATTGAATCATCTATCTTTGTCTTGGCTCGATCTATTATCATTTGTGTACCCATGTTATGATAGCATTTGGGCATTATTTCTCGTGGTATATAGGATGGAAACCCGGACATAAATTTCATAGCCGATTCTGAATGGATGGTAGTATGATCTGTACTCGGGATACAATTCCACGTACCACTTGGAAAAATGCCCACGTGTGTGTTTGTGTCAATATTAGTTATCTTCTTTTGCATCACATCATAGCATGTTTACTTTAATGCTTAATTGCCTCCTTAATTGTCTTTTTTGCATTATGTACCTAGTTGACTCTCTTATTTACGCATGAATATGTAATGGCTATTTGTTTATGTTTCCGCATGTATAAGTATGGTATGTTTATGAAATTGCATGTTCGCCATTATTTGATTCGCTTTTATGTGCGCTTGTGTGATTATTGTGTGTTTGCGTTTTCATGAATACAATATGCTTATGAAGTTGTATGTTTGTCGTTACTTTGATTCACTTCCGAGCATGCAGACTTAGATGTACGATGTATGCAAATTTAGGTGCAAGTTTTATTTTCGTGCATATGAACTTAGAAGCATAATACTCTTGGAAATAGGTGTTACTTAGGCTTGACTAAATTATTTCACAAATCCTTTCATTACAAGTGACATGAGTAAGGGACCATTCCGAACCCAACGGTTTGAGGTCTTCCTTGCGAGGGGTGAGTGCGGCCTTAAATCATTTTCCCGGTTCACACTGGGTGGCGACTCCATTATTCTCCGGTTTAGTCCCCCGCAGGCTACTCCGTACTCCCAACTAGGCTGTGAGCCTAGAACAGCATGCATCGCCCAGTTCTGTGTCCTACACCTAGTCCTGCCAACACGGTTTAAGCCCTTTGGGTCTATACTTTACAATGGGAGGCAAATTTTAGACTTAAATTATTATTGAGGATTTTAGCAAGTTTAAGTGAATAACTGTCAAATGAATTCCTCCATTGAAAAATCCTCAGGGGGAGGGTGGAGCGAACTCTCTTAAATACTCTTATCTCTTAGGCTCTTACTGCCTTGGTGACAGGAATAAACAATAGATCCTCCAAATTAGTCCAACACTTTAAATATGCTTTAAGGTAAGCTTTGAGTAAATGATTATCTAGATGTCTTCATAGCTTTTCCTTTTGGCTATAAAAAGGTAGTAAGTGAATGAAGACACCAAATCATTATCTAACTCTAGTAATACCTTTGGTTAAATTAACTTTAGTTTGGAAAGTTTTATTAACGCCTTGGTCACACCCCACTTGTATCTTTTATAATGTCTTTTATTATAAACAAGTGATTTATATTTATTAGCCTTAAAGGTAATAAATCTCTAAGTTAATCACAGAATAATTACTTAGCTAAGGGATAAGCAATACACTCTTTATTTCCTTAGAAAGTCTCTAGATGCTTGCACCCTAAAATAATCATGCCAATTCTAATCATACATAGAATCATCAAGCATATGAGTTTTAATATGTTGGAATTATTTTAGGCATTAAATAACTTTGATTAATATTTAATTATGATATTGCATTTTATTTTAATCAAATATATTTACTATTCACGTTTTTTACAGATGCGTGAATTTTAAATGCAATTTCACAATTTAAATCTTAACCAAATCATGCAAAACTTGTACCTAAAAGTACGTTCAGGGTGTTAGCTTTCCAACGAGCTTTAACACACCCAATTTCGATTTCAAATGAGAGAGAGCTAATCAAAACAAAAATGGCGCGCTGATACCACTGTTGGGAAGCGGCCGCAAGTGCGCAACGAAAAATTAAAAATTATGATGCCGCTATCCCTTTTCCCAAGACCCATTTATTTTTATTATTCTACAAGCCTAGGCTTGTTACTATATATTCTAAGCATAAAAACTCGTAAAATATGCAAAGAACATAAACCTAAACATGCTAACTATCATAAGAACTCTAATTAAAATAAAGAAAGAAAAGACTTACTTGAACCAAAGACACATTCAGTCCTCCCTCTAATCTACAAGCTTTTCTCGAACTCAACAAGCTCTTCCACGTTCCAAAGAGCCACCCAAGTGTGTGGCCTCCAAAGATGCACACCCCAAAGCCAAAACTCAACGGCAAGACTACGCCTTGAGTGCACAGGTATTTTGCCATTGGTGCTAGCCTAAATACCTCAAAACTTTTAACTCGAGGTTCCTCTAGTCAATTAGACTTAAGGATCCTCAAAATCAGTGCCTTACTCTTAAAATTAGAGTTGCTCACTTATATAAACCTGAGATATGAAAGGTTTGGTGTAAAAATTTGTAAAGAATTCTTTGGGTTTATATAGGTACTCCAAAGACAACAAAATTAATTAAGAATCTGATGTGGGATAAATGCTAATTTAATCTTAGCCATTGGATCTTAATTTAGTGGTTTAATGAGATTATAAAACCCTAATAAGAGTTTGGGCCGAATTGGAATTCAAAACAAATAACAAATAAAAACAAATTTGCCATTCACGTTATTATTCACGTTACTATTCATGTTTATTTATTTATTTATTTATTTATTTCAATTCCCAAAGTGCCCCTATCGTCATTCACCAATCCCTAAGCCACTATGGAACCTCATAAATGATTTGTTCAATAATTAAACACATTTAACCATTTTTGAACAATTCCTACAGAATCATATATGCTGTTAAATTTGTATTGTGCACTGTTAACCATTGATTTCGACTTTGTTATGTGTGACCTTTAGGGTTCCCCTCAAATTAGACATGAAATGAATTGTGATAATTTAGTTCGAACATAATTATCCTCCGATCAGATGGTCGTTCGATTTCAATGACCAAGGTTGACATCTAAAAACATGCTAATGCCCCCAAATGAGAAGAAAATATAGTCAAAGGAATGAATTTGATAGTGTCATGAATAGTGTTAACCCAAGAATCTCACATGATTCTTCCGCTGCGGCCACAGTCTCAAGCACTGATCACACATATCAACCCGCGAACTGGAATACTACTCTTATAAGAAAATATTATCCGAGAGAGTGGCGATTCTCTGTTGTATCTTTACAAACTTCATACGTTTCAACAAATGACCCAATCATACCCTTATGACCGGATCTTTTAACCGGGGAAGGAGAATGTCAAAGTTATTTGATCCACATATAAGATTGTAAAGACCTCAAGTCTAAGGACTAGTCATACAATCGATACATGAAAGTTCACACAGACACATGGGATAAACACTCCATGTGAAAACTTTCGGCCGTCAGTTCGATAGACACGAGCAACTCATGCATCCATGTGATACACAAAGCGAATGGATCTCCGCTACTAGCCTATGAGATCGGCTACCCCACTTAAGGGCGGATTATATCATCATGCTAGTCTCTCCGCTTTGTGAACGCCCAGATTATTCGCAAAACTATAACTAGGAATGTTTAAGAGTAATGATTCTCATACGGCGTGGAAGCCATCATCTTATTACTCTAAGGGCTTTATTACAGTGTTTGATGATTCATATAAGTTATGTAAGACACGTATAATAAAGATTGCCATTTTATTAATTAATGAAAATATTACAAATACATGTACATATAGCCCATCCACAAGTTGGGTATAGGGCATATCCCTAACAGTGAATCCAGTTGAGAACCACCAGGCACACGGCATGGGAATAGTCGAATGGCCTCCATGACCTTTGTGACCTCGGGTAAACCGGAAGCAATGAGGTTTCTACCCTTGTGCGTTGGCTGGTGAATCCGGTTGAGAACCATCAGGCACACGGCATATGGATGGTCGAATGGCCTCCATGACCTTTGTGACCTCGGGTAAACCGGACCCAGAGAGATTTCTGCCCATGCGAGTTGGTAGATGAGTCCTGTTGAGAAACACCAGGTGCACAGCACGGGGAATGCCCCAGGGCCTCCGTGACTCTTGCAACCTTAATGGGTGGCGAACACGGGGAGGTTTCTTCCCCCGTGTATAGTCTGCATAACCGCCTCGGCTCAGGAGAAGCATAGCATGTGGAGTTTTCTGCCCCACAGAGTTTGCAGACTCTAGACCCGCTGTGGGACATAGAAACCGGGCGACGCATGCTGTTCCGGGCTCGCGGCCCGGTTGGGAGTACAGAGTAACCCGCGGGGGACTAAACCGGAGAATAATGGAGTCGCCACCCGATGTGAACCGGGAAAATAGTTTAAGGCCGCACTCACCCCTCACAATGGAAGACCTCAAACCGTTGGGTTCGGAATGGTCTCTTACTTATGCCACTTGTAATAAAATGATTTGTGCAATAATTCAACCAAGCCTAAGCAACATTTATTTCCGAGGATAATTTACTCCTAAGCTCGCATGCATACATCAAAAGTTCATCTAGGTTCATATGTAACACATTTTCATATTTGCATACAACCTATTTGTATATAATCTATGCCCTAATTTGCATGCATAAAGGTAAATACAGCTAGCATACAATGTCATAAGCACATTACATTCGATCATAGGCATGCCAGTAGATAATAATTGTACAATCACGCATGAAAGAAAATTGGAGTAACGACAAGCATATGACTTCATGAACAAGTTGAATGGATGAATGCGGAAGCATAATTAGGTAACTATCGTGCAAACATGCATCATGGAAACGAACATGTAACCTTGTGAACACAATGAATGACTAAATGCGAGAACATGAGTAATCAAAAAGGCAAATGACAAAATGAGTAACCAAGCTTGAGATGTGATGGAAGATGACCTGTTTACCGTGGGCGTTCGTGCGGCGTTCGTATCCGCGTTCGAACGGTAAACAGAAGGTTCGCGTTCGAGTAGCATTCATAAACACGTTCGAACAGAAATGAAACAGAATGCTCACGTTCGTATGGCATTCGGAAACGCGTTCGAACGGAAATGAGACCTGATGCATGATAAGGCAAAATGCATGCGCGTTCGAGTTGCGTTCATAAACGTGTTCGAACGAGCTGAGACAGAAAACATGCGTTCATGCGGCATTCTGAAACGCATTCCAACGGGGTTACAGCAATGACCTCCAAAATGCAGTAAACAACATGACACATATATGAACAGATGAATAGATGACACCTAATAAATAATAACGGGCTAAAAGGCGAGGCAAAGCATTATGGTAAAGGATTTTAACCTCTCAAAATAGAGGACCTTTAATCGCACTTACTAAGCCCATGCGCAAACAACACAATACATATATAAAAAAGTAAAGACAACGATATCGGACTTCATGTATCTGATTGAACATATCTCACATCCAATCGAATGTACATTATCCGACGCGGCAAAGCACCGTGGTAAAGGATTTTAACCTCTCAAAATAGAGGACCTTTAATCGCACTTACTAAGCCCATGCGCTTTATTTCATCATTACAAAAACAAACAATATGCAGAAAATAAATAACGATAATAAACAAATCAAGATAACATGAAATAAAATATGTGTCGTATACTCAAATGGTATGTGGAGTTGTATCCCGACTGCAGATCATACTACCGTACATTCGAAATCGGCTATGAAATTTATGTCCGGGTTTCCATCCTATATACTACAAGAGGTGACACGTTTTCAATTTTATTTAAAACCACAACATGCATCCATAAATGACTCTCATGCGAAATAAAACAATTAAAAAAACGAATGGCAGTAAATAGAAAGAGTGCCCTCAGGTCTAACCTTTTAAATCAACTCTCGGACGTACGGTACACGATCATCGGAAGAGGCTAACGCTCCACAACTCCTCCGGTTCACTGGTTCACTGATCTCTTTCGTTGTCTCACTATTTTGAGCCGTCGTTCTCCCTGTTTTGCTGTTGTATTTCGCTGCTCATTCGGTGACATTTTCTGGTCACTGTTTTGGTGTTTTAGGCTACGATTTTTGGATGTTTTTGAAGGTTTAGGGTGCAGTTCTTAGTTACTATTTTAGGTGGTTAGTTGGCGTGGGTGGATGGTGTTTAGGGCTGTGATTTCGGTAATGCAAATGTGTTTAGGGGGTTGCTGTTTTCGGTTATGGAGAGTGTTTAACGGCTGTGATTTTTCTTGTATATGGCGTGAATTGAGAGAGCTTTTTGGTCTTGCAGAATTTTAGGTAGCTTTTCTATGAATGTGATAGGGGGTCTCAAGGGTTGGAATTGGGTTTCTTTTATAGGCAAAGGGCTAGGGTTAAATCTTGCTTGACAAGGAAGGGATTTGTGTATTTAATGGAGGATATGATTTGGGGTCATGCAAGGAAAGCCTAAGATTGATTGGGGGACAAAATTTGGCTTGTTTGGGATGTGATATATTTTGTTTAGGCATATAATTTGTTTAGTTTGGTATACAATATTTGTTGATTGATTTTAATTAGGCATGATTTTATTTGATATTTATTTTAATTTGGTATGTGATTTTTAGATTTTATTTAATTCACATGTGTTAAATATGTGTTTTATTAATTTGGATGTGTTTTATTGGCTTTGGTGGGCTAATTAGGCTTGGGTGTGAGGCTAGCAGCAAAACCAGAAATACCGACACCGTTCGAACGCCGATTCAAACACTACACGAATGCCCGCAATCTGCTTGACGTTCGAACGTGGTAATGAACGCAGAACGAACGAAAATAGTGAACTTTGTGAAATGAATCTGATGACATGCTTATTCTGAATTTCCCCTTCCGACGTCTGTTTCCCGCGACTTCCGTGACTTAAAAGGTAGTGTCTCCAAATGAGACTCATCACAGGGACTTATATGCAAAAATGTAGTGCCTACAGTCGCCCCCACTTTGATGGGAGTTGTGTAATGTGTAACAGTGACAATCCTATCAAAGTTATGCAATGCATTTTCAGTTACCTGGCTCACCAGCTGCCACCTGACTTGCCTGCTGTCTCGAATTGAGTTTGATGATGTGCCATTCCTGGCTTGCTAAACCCCGTACCTAGGGTTTCGCGGTAGTCCACAATAGTCCACACTAGTCCACGATAGTCCATGATAATCCACGATAGTCCACATAATCCACATAGTCCACATAGTCCACGATAGTCCACATAATCCACATAGTCCACATAGTCCACGATAATCCACGGTAGTCCACGATAATCCACGATAGTCCACATAATCCACATAGTCCACAACACTTCACGATAGTCCTCGGTAGTCCACGGTAGTCCATAACACTTTACGATAGTCCACGGTAGTCCACATAATCCACATAGTCCACATGCCGTACCTGGCAAAACTGTTTTGATGATGCAGTGGGCCTCGACCCTAGGACGCATCCCAATAACTGCAACCGACAACGGGGCCCTAGACCCGGGGAAGCATCCCAATTCCGCTGACAATATGGCCTCGACCCTGGGACGCATCCCAATAACTAATGATGCAGTGGGCCTCGACTCTAGGACGCATCCCAACAACTGCAACCGACAACGGGGGCATCGACCCTGGGACGTATCCCAATACCGCTGACAAAATGGGCCTCGACTCTGCGACGCATCCCATAACTGAAAGTGATGATGCTGTGGGCCTCGCCCCCAGACTGATACTGATATGGGCCTCGCCCCCAGACTGATACTGATATGGGCCTTGCCCCAAACTAATACTGATATGGGCCTCGCCCCAAACTGATACTGATATGGGCCTCGCCCCCAGACTGATAATGTTATGGGCCTCGCCCCAGACTGATACTGATATGGGCCTCGCCCCCAGACTAATACTGATATGGGCCTCACCCCCAAACTGATACTGATATGGGCTTTGCCCCCAGACTGATACTGAAGTGGGCCTCGGCCCTGGGACTCATTCCCAAACTGATGCTGATATGGGCCTCGCCCCCAGACTGATACTGAAGTGGGCCTCGGCCCTGGGACCCATCCCCAAACTGATGCTGATATGGGCCTCGCCCCAAAACTGATGCTGATATGGGCATCGCCCCCATACTGATACTGATATGGGCCTCAACCCTGTGATTCATTCTTGAAAACTACTGACACTGTACTGTTGCTGCTTCTGGTTGGCTTGCATTTGATGCTTTCTCTTTTTCTTCTTTGTAACCTGTGAATACAAAACAAAACAAACACAAAAAGGAATGCAAAATACGTTACATGTATGTATGTATGCGTGAATGAGTTTCCTATCCCGTTGGGTTAGGTCTTCTACCGGTACTCTTGGTGGCTGCTCGGTCTTTTGACAAGTCTGCCCTCTTCCCTAACTAACGGGTATCTATGATGGCTTTCAAGACAAAATCGGGTTAACATGGTGCATGTATGCATGAGGTGCATGTGATGCATGAGATGCATGTGATACAAGAAATATAACAACTCATTAAAATTTTCACACAAATCGGCCCATCATCATTATATAAGCTTTTGGGCTAACTGTCATAGGAGTGAACTCGCCTCAGTTTAAATGGCCCAACAAGTTCACATCTCATGGCAAGAAATCCAACCGTATCCAAATGATAATGTTCCTAAACACCACATATAATGGCCCATTGGCGTTTTAGGAGCTTTTTGCCCAATCGTCATAAGATACGTTCTTGACCCAGTTTAAATGGCCCAACAAGCCCATACCTCATGACAAAAGATCCGAATAGATCCAAACGACAATGTTCCTAAACACAAGCATACATAAATAATTTCTACAGAGTGGCCCATCAACATTTCAGAAGCTTTTGGCCCAATTGTCATAGGATACGAACTCGTCCCAGTTTAAATGGCCCAACAAGTTCGCATTTCTGACAAGAAGTCCAACTGCATCCAAATGAGGATGGTCCACAAGTACAAGGAAATAGTTGTTATAGGCCATACAATTCCGGAAAACGTGTGGGTTTGCGGGAGTGTAGACAAAGACTCTCGCTGGCGAAGGATTACCCACAACTAGGTCTCCCCACTCAAGGGTTCGAGCGACCAAGTGAGCGCACCTTTTTTATACCTTAAAGTATGTGCCAACGAGTTATGGTGTGTGACTGACTATCAAATGGATTTCCCGTTGTAGATTCCCCAGAGGGAGGGTGGAGCGAGGCTCTCTTAAGTACCCTAGCCTCTTAGGCTCTTATCGCTTGGTGACAAGAATAAACAATGAGTCCTCCAAATTAGTCCATCACAATAGGCCATAAGTAAGTGATTATCTAGGTGCCTTCACAGCTTTTCCTTATAGAAAGGTAGTGAATGAGGGAAGACACCAAACCATTACCTAGCCTTAAAATGCCTTTGATTAAACCCCTTTTAACCCAAAGTAGACACGGTTAATTAAAGCATAAATCATAATATTACAAGACATTATTTCGGGGCCGATTCTCTATCCCCAGTGGAGTCGCCAGACTGTGGGACACAGAAACTGGGCGACGCATGCTGTTCCGAGCTCGCTGCCCGGTTGGGAGTACGGAGTAACATGAGGGGGACTAAACCGGAGAATAATGGAGTCGCCACCCGATGTGAACCGGGAAAATAGTTTAAGGCCGCACTCACCCCTCGCAATGGAAGACCTCAAACCGTTGGGTTCGGAATGATCTCTTACTTATGCCACTCGTATCAAAACGATTTGTGCAATAATTCAACCAAGCCTAAGCAACATTTATTTCCGAGGATAATTTACTCCTAAGCTCGCATGCATACATCAAAAGTTCATCTAGGTTCATATGTAACAGATTTTCATATTTGCATACAACCTATTTGCATATAATCTATGTCCTAATTTGCATGTATAAAGGTAAATATAGCTAGCATACAATGTCATAAGCACATTACATTCGATCATAGGCATGCCAGTAGATAATAATTGTACAATCACGCATGAAAGAAAATTGGAGTAACGGCAAGCATATGACTTCATGAACATGTTGAATGGATGAATTCAGAAGCATAATTAGGTAACTATCGTGCAAACATGCATCATAGAAACGAACATGTAACCTTGTGAACACAATGAATGACTAAATGCGAGAACATGAGTAATCAAAAAGGCAAATGACAAAATGAGTAACCATGCTTGAGATGTGATGGAAGATGACTTGTTTACCGTGGGCGTTCGTGCGGCGTTCATATCCACGTTCGAACGGTAAACAGAAGGTTCACATTCGAGTAGCGTTCGTAAACGCGTTCGAACGGAAATGAAATAGAATGATCACGTTCGTATGGCGTTTGGAAACGCGTTCGAACAGAAATGAGACCTGATGCATGATAAGGCAAAATGCATGCGCATTCGAGTTGCGTTCGTAAACGCATTCGAACGAGCTGAGACAGAAAACATGTTTCTTGCGGCGTTCTGAAACGCATTCGAACGGGGTTACAGCAGTGACCTCCAAAATGCAGTAAACAACATGACACATATATGAACAGATGAATAGATGACACCTAATAAATAATAACGGGCTAAAAGGCGCGGCAAAGCATCGTGGTAAAGGATTTTAACCTCTCAAAATAGAGGACCTTTAATCGCACTTACTAAGCCCATGCGCAAACAACACAATACATATATAAAAAAGTAAAGACAACGATATCGGACTTCATGTATCTGATTGAACATATCTCACATCCAATCGAATGTACATTATCTGGCGCGGCAAAGCATCGTGGTAAGGGATTTTAACCTCTCAAAATAGATGACATTTAATCGCACTTACTAAGCCCATGGGCTTTATCTCATCATTACATAAACAAACAATATGTAGAAAATAAATAACGATAATAAACAAATCAATATAACATGAAATAAAATATGTGCCGTATACTCAAGTGGTATGTGGAGTTGTATCCCGAGTTCAGATCATACTACCGTCCATTCGGAATCGGCTATGAAATTTATGTCCGGGTTTCCATCCTATATACCACAAGACGCGACACGTTTTCATTTTTATTTAAAACCACAACATGCATCCATAAACGACAATCATGCGAAATAAAACAATTAAAAAATTGAATGGCAGTAAATAGAAAGAGTGCCATCAGGTCTAACATTTTAAATCAACTCTCGGACGTACGGTACACGATCGTCGGAAAGAGCTAACGCTCCATAACTCCTCTGGTTTCCTGGTTCACTGCTCTCGTTCGTTGTCTCACTATTTTGAGCGATCGTTCTCCCTATTTTGCTGTTGTATTTCGCTACTCTTTCGGTGACATTTTCTGGTCACTATTTTGGTGTTTTAGGCTACGATTTTTGGTTGTTTTTGAAGGTTTAGGGTGCAGTTTTTAGTTACTATTTTAGGTGGTTAGTTGGCATGGGTGGATGGTATTTTGGTCTGTGATTTCGGTAATGCAAAGGTCTTTAGGGGGTTTCTGTTTTCGGTTATGGAGAGTGTTTAACGGCTGTGTTTTTTCTTGTATATGGCGTGAATTGAGAGAGCTTTTTGGTCTTGCAGAATTTTATGTAGTTTTTCTATGAATGTGGTAGGGGATCTCAAGGGTTGGAATTGGGTTTCTTTTATAGGCAAAGGGCTAGGGTTAAATCTTGCTTGACAAAGAAGGGATTTGTGTATTTAATGGAGGATATGATTTGGTGTCATGCAAGGAAAGCCTACGATTGATTGGGGGACAAAATTTGGCTTGTTTGGGATGTGATTTATTTTGTTTAGGCATATAATTTGTTTAGTTTGGTATATAATATTTGTTGATTGATTTTAATTAGGCATGATTTTATTTGATATTTATTTTAATTTGGTATGTGATTTTTAGATTTTATTTAATTCCCCATGTCTTAAATATGTGTTTTATTAATTTGGATGTGTTTTATGGGCTTTGGTGGGCTAATTGGGCTTGGGTGTGAGGCTAGCAGCAAAACCAGAAATACCGACACCGTTCGAACGCCGATTCGAATGCTACACGAACGCCCGCAATCTGTTTGACGTTCGAACGTGGTAATGAACGCAGTACGAACGAAAATAGTGAACTTTGTGAAATGAATCTGATGACATGCTTATTCTGAATTTCCCTTTCCGACGTCTGTTTCCCGCGACTTCCGTGACTTAAAAGGTAGTGTCTCTAAATGAGACTCATCATATGGACTTATATGCAAAAATGCAGTGCCTACACCCGCCCAGCATAGACCCAGGTTCATGACTTGGCCGATCACCGATCCATAGCCCGGCTAGCCGGGACATTGAATTGTAAGGTTTAAAATTTTTCTTTTGGGAGGCACTGAGCAGGACGCTGCCTTGGCGCACCCGAGTTGTTATTTCTTTCGAGTCTGCGTGGAGTATGTGCTAAGTCACCTCCGTTGTGCTAACTTTGTCATGTTTCCACTTTTTAGTTTTTTTACTGATGCCCGGCAAGGGGACGCCTACGCCGGGATTTGCGGAGCTTCGGAGGTTGAAAAACTTCCCTCACTATTAACTCTCAATTGTCCCACTGGCTCGGTGATGTATTCGTTCCACTAAGGCCATTTGTTCCACTGGCTCGGGGCTGCATTCATTCCGCCGAGGCCAATTGTAATACCAGCTCGGGGTCGGATTATGTCCCACCGAGTGATTCATCATCGGCATAGTGTCAGAGAATCTCCCTCATGGCCGGATCTCAATTGGTCCGGGGAGGTAACATTCCCTCAGAACCAAGTATACCACCAGCTCGGGGTCGGGTTGCGTCCCACCGACTGATTCATCAATGACATGGGGTCGGAGCATCTCCCCCATGACCGGATCTCAATTGGTCTGGGGAGGTAACATTCCCCCGGAACCAAGTATACTACCAGCTCGGGGTCGGGTTATGTCCCACCGACTGATTCATCATCAGCATGGGGTCAGAGCATCTCCCCATGATCGGATCTCAATTGGTCTGGGGAGGTAACATTCCCTCAGAACCAAGTATACTACTAGCTCAGGGTCGGGTTACGTCCTACCGAGTGATTTATCATCGGCACGGGGTCAGAGCATATGCCCCATGGCCGGATCTCAATTGGTTCGGGGAGGTAACATTCCCTCGGAACCAAGTATACTACCAGCTCGGGATCAGGTTACGTCCCACCGAGTGATTCATCATCGGCACGGGGTCAGAGCATATGCCCTATGTCCGGATCTCAATTGGTCCGGGGAGGTAACATTCGCTCGGAACCAAGTATACTACCAGCTCGGGGTCGGGTTATGTCCCACCAACTGATTCATCATCGACATGGGGTCGGAGCATCTGCCCCATGGTCGGATCTCAATTGGTCCGGGGAGGTAACATTCCCTCGGAACCAAGTATACTACCAGCTCGGGGTCGGTTATGTCCCACCGACTGATTCATCATCGGTATGGGGTCGGAGCATCTCCCCATGATCATATCTCAATTGGTCTGTGGAGGTAACATTCCCTCGGAACCAAGTATACTACCAGCTCGGGGTCGGGTTACGTCCCACTGAGTGATTCATCATCGGCACGGGGTTAGAGCATCTGCCCGATGGCCGGATCTCAATTGGTTCGGGGAGGTAACATTCCCTCGGAACCAAGTATACTACCAGCTCGGGATCGGGTTACGTCCCACCGAGTGATTCATCATCGGCACGGGGTTAGAGCATCTGCCCTATGACCAGATCTCAATTAGTCCGGGGAGGTAACATTCGCTCGGAACCAAGTATACTTGTAGGCACTGCATTTTTGCATATCAGCCCGATGATGAGTCTCGTATGGAGACACTACCTCTTTAGTTGTGAAAGGCACGGGAAACGGACGTTGGAAGGGTAAAGTTGGAAATTATCATTTTGTCAGATTTAACTCGCTTGTTTCGCTTCGGGTTCGCTTGTTGGACCTCTATTTTTAAACACACCAAGCCCAATCCAAAATAATTAAAACATTTAAAATGCATGTCACAAATTAAATTAAAACCAATTAAATTAAACTTAAATTAAATTAAATTAAAACACTCGTCACAAATTAAATTCTTTTCCCAAATTAAAATATTCAAATGAAATTCCATAAATAACACTCCTAATTAAAATAAATCACATTCCTAATTTAATTAAATCACCTACCAATTTAAATAAATCATATCCTTAATTAAAAAGAACAAATCAAATCAATTCCCCTAATTAAAGATTTTCCCTATCACATAATAATTAAAAATATCTCACAATTAATACACAAATCCTTCTCCTTCCCAAACAAGGTAAACCCCCTCACTTAGCCTGTAAAAAGAACCCTTAACCCACACATTCAAACTGACTCATTCTCACGAAATCAACCCTAAAATTCTAAACTTTCTCCACTCGGCAACACACATGCTTCCCTTCACTGCTCCACGCTATCTCCAACAAACGAGCCCACTGCCTTATTCACGCATTTACACTGGCAACAGTTCAATTCATCAGCCCCTCATAGCCTTTAAACCGACAGCACAAGAACCCTTCCAACTAAACCCCTCACGCCATTTGCTCTTCACTTCACTGCCCAGCCACTGCCTTCAATCCACTACCTCTCGCCAACTCCACTCACTGTCGAGAATAAGCCACAAAGAACCCACACACCCTAAGCAATTCTCAGCAAAAAACCATCACCTCACGCCCTCCACAATCAGCCCACAATCACCTCACGTAATCCTCAACCTCATACGCCACTAACATCAACCGAAAACCCTAAGCAGCCCTCACTCACCTAACGCACACGTCAACAACCCCATGCATGCAACTACCCAGGACCGATCAAACAAGAAGCCACACTAAGCCAAAATAAGCCCCCACCGACCAAATACAAAGCAACAAAGTTACACACGTCAAAGCCACACAGCACCCCTTTTGACCAAGCCCACGAACTGCCAGCTAACCGCACACATGCCCTTCACTCATGCAGACCAGTCACGACATTAATAAACAATTATGACCGGCGAAACAACAAACAAATCAGCCCGACCAAACGCAAAAAACCAATGAACAAATTAACCCAAAACAGTCCCCGAATTAACCCGAACTGCAGCTAAAAACTGCCCAAAACAGTCCCCGAATTAACCCAAAATAGTGACCAGAAAATACCCTTAAAACAGCAGCAAAACGGAGTAAAAACAGCAATCCGAACAGCAAAACAGCGAGGAAAGACGTTGAGTTAGTGGACCGGGAGAGTTGCGGATCATCCACCCTTCCAACGGACGTGTAACGCCCTTTCGTGAGACGACAAAAGAGGTTAGACCTGAGGGCACCTTTTTATTTATATCTTTCATTTATTTTGTTTATTTAAAAATATTATCGCATGAGAGTCGTTTGAGGCATGTTGTGTTTGTTGGATGAGCGGAATATGTGTTCCCTTTTGTGGTATATAGGATGGAAACCCGGACGTAAATTTCGTAGCCGAATCCGAATGGACGGTACTGCGGTTTGTACTCGGGATACAATGCCACGTACCACTTAAGAGACACGTATTTCGTCTCATCCAAACTTGTGTTTGAGCATGATGTAGTTCGTAGATTATTTAGTTATTATTTAAAGCATGATGTAGTCTAGTTTATTGTTTATTTTCAAGCATGATTATGTTATTTTATGCATGATATTTTGTTTAATTTATGATTATGTTTAAATAGTTATTTGTTTATTTTGGTTTAATGGCTCAATGTGCTCATTGTGTGATATTGCGTGTTTGCCGTTTAAAGACTTATTTTCGAGCATGCAAGCTTATATTAGGAGTTATTTTGACGAATGCATATTAGACCTAAGTGACCCTTGAGCATATACGTTGAGTAGATTCGGTTAGTTTATTGCACAAATCATATCGTTACAACTGACATAAGTAAGGGACCATTCCGAACCCAACGGTTTGAGGTCTTCCCTTGCGAGGGGGAGTGCGGCCTTAAATCTTTGTCCCGGTTCACACCGGGTGGCGACTCCATGTTATTCCGTACTCCCAACTAGGCCGCGAGCCTAGAACAGCGTCGTCAAGTTCTGTGTTGTATACAATACTACCAGCTCGGGGTCGGGTTAGTTCCCACCAACTGATTCATCATCGGCATGGGGTCGAAGCATCTTCCCATGGCAGGATCTCAATTGGTCCGGGGAGGTAACATTCCCTCAGAACCAAGTATACTACTAGCTCGGGGTCGGGTTATATCCCACCGACTGATTCATTATCGGCATGGGGTCGGAGCATCTCCCTCATGGCCGGATCGCGATTGGTTCAGGGAGGTAACATTCCCTTGGAACCAAGTATACTACCAGCTCGGAGTCGGGTTACGTCCCACCGAGTTATTCATTGTCGGTATGGGATCAGAGTATCTCCCCCATGGCCAGATTCAGAATGGTCGGGATCAAAATTTCCCTCCATGATCAGATGTTGGAGATCAAGTTAACATATTAAATATGGAAATCATACTAAGTGTTGAAGACATGAAGTAAAAGTTTTCATTGAGTTACCAAAAAAGGAAAAGTGTGAATATTATTACAAAAAATATATATAGATTGTTTGTTACACAGGGCCCCCTTGGGGTCGCCCTCATTCCTCAGCCTGCACATGGGCGACTGGTTCATCTTGGTAAGGCTCTGGAGGTAAATCCTCTGGCTCAGGCTCCACAGAAGGGATCTCAGTTTCATTTTGGTCGGCAGAAGGAGCTTCGACTTCTGCTGGAGGCATTTTCGACTCAGGAGCAGGGGCCTCAGGCTGCGCTTCCTCAGGAGCTGGGGACATTGGCACAGTAGACATAGGTTCGGGGTCTTGAATTTTCTCTGGAGGAGGGGCGAGTAGTGGAAGAGCTTCTTCCTCGAGAGTTCCCCCTTATAGTATTGGATGGCAATATGAACGGGTCCCATGTACACCCCAGGCACCAACATCGCGATGATCTCCACGCAATCCCCAATCTCTTCAAGCTTGGCCTTCTCCAGGTCCTCTTCCAGCTTGGCCTCTTTTTTTTTTAGGTTGTCACGGGCCTGATCCCTCTCCTTGATTACCGTTTTGAGTTTGGAATCCAAGCTTGCGGTCTCCCACCTCAGATGTTTAGCTTCATCCTCGGAGGCATCCATTTTTCTCTTTGCAACAACGGAGGCATTGCGGAGGGAATCAATCAGTGCGGTGGCCTCGGCCGCGGCCAGTTTCAGCATTTGGTTCTTTTTTTTCTTTCTGGCTAGTTTTGCCTCCCGCTCTGTAATCTTAGATTAGAGCCTCTGTACTTGGCCTCCCTCAGATAGTAGGCTCGTCAGCAGGTCCTTGTTCTGAGCCATCATGTAACCCATCTGCAAGAGAGAAAGAAAATCTTAGAATTCTCCAAGTAAAAACAAAGAATGGAAATAGAAAAAAGTGTGTACCTTGAGGATTTGGGCAGAGAACTTGGAAATCACCTCCTCGGGGGAGATATCCTCATATTTTTGGATCTGCTCAAGGTGAACCGATTCGGCCAGTAAGTTGAATGTTGGCACCAGATGGGCTACCGTATCCTGGACCTTCTCATTAAGGTCATTCACCCCCAACACAACCCCACTCTTCCCAGTCCTAGAGGGAGCCTCAATAGTTTTTCTACTTCCGGGCGGCAGCCTTCTTGGTGGGAAGTTCTGCTTCTTCCTCTCCTTTCAAGCTCGACTACTTCATCGCCGAGCAGACGGCGACGTTTGCTCGAAGGTCTGGATGAGGCGGGAAACAGTTGGACTGTTGGGCTCGGAGCAGCCAGTGTGAGAGAAGGTTGATGAGGTGCCACCGGATGAGCAAGAAATTTAGCTTTTCCCTTGGCCTCATGAGGAATCGGAGTGGTCAATCGCCGCCGAGAACTTCCAGTTTCACCATGACCGGCCTTTTTGGCCAGACTTTGGATCTGCCCATTGATAATTCCCGACTTTTTCATTCCTGTAAAATAAAATGCAGAAAATATGGTCAGTTTCCGAGCACGAGTAACCCCAGTCAGATTCAGGCAGAGTACAAGAAACTTGTTAGTATATCGGGGGATAACTACCTAATCTTCCTAGAGTCTGTGAAGGTATGTTCCGAATGAGGCCCGATTCTACAAGCTTTCTTAATCTTGGTCCGGACCTCATGGCTGACTTTGGGAGGATCCCTCCATCATGCTGAAAAGGTTTGGGAAGTTAGTATTTTCTCATAAGAGTTCATATAAAACTAAGGGATCAGATCTTCACCTCCTCCCGTAAAGACGTCTAGGACGTCTATCTCTATAAAATATGTTGACCAAGATCGGCCCCAGTTGCCCGTGGCCCAGAACCATGGATCTTTGAAGTTCTTGTTAGTTTGGGGGAGCTCGGTGATGAGGGCAGATACGTCGGCGTAAGAAGAAATGTAGAACCAACCGTGATGAGATTTTGGGTTGGCCTTCAGGTTGTATAATCTTTGCAGCTCCATAAAGGTCGGATCTCCAAGGCTCCGCTCGGTGCCATATCACATGAAGACCGACCAGTATCCTTCAAACTGTTCAGATTTAGCTGGCATGGGGAACTTCCATCAAGACAAGCATCCTCGAAAAGTATGACTGGATGGGTAGCCGTAGACCGCACTCGAAGAAGGAATGGAGAAGAGCTATCGAGCTAGACTTAGGCCGACTTGCAAACTCACCGAGCCCCGGGACCTCAAGTGTTATGTCTATGGGGACCTCATATTGGTGGCGGAGCATACTCAAAGCATCTTCCGTGATGGTTGAAGGACGATCCATGTCCAGAGAGGACCAATATAATTCGCCTGGTTCAGGATTTTTTCCGGGGAATTCGGTGATGGTAAGTGTCTTTCTCTTCCTGAGAAGGGGTTGCAGTGGTATATAATTCCTCTAAGCTAGCCGAGCTGGAGGAAACCTCTTTAGTACGAGGAGATTGGGAGATTGGGGGTCGAGCTGATTACAACTCAACGTTTGACATTCCTAGCAATGGCAGGGTTCGAGAAGGGCAGTTAGTAATCAGTTTAGGGGAGTCATACGCTAAAAGGTTATTCTAGCAATTGGGGACTCACACCAGAAGTCTCTAAACGTCCTAGCAATGGCCAAAAGTAATAAATCTCTTCCTAAAACATCAAAACAAACACATGCTAACAGCAAAACCGAGAAATTCGAAAATCATGTATCCAGACTCACAGCCCATCAATCGACCTAGAAACACACACATCTTACACCATGACTGACGTAATCACATGTGTATAACACAAGCGCACGTATTGTTCAAGTAGTATAAAAATATCGATTCCACGAGGACTTAATTCCTATTGTTGTTACTAATTATTGAATCTATTTATTTACAAGTATCTAATTAAGGGAGAAGAGAATGATTGCTTGATTGGTTGTTTGAATGTGGATTTGCTAAATAAAATAACTAAATACACAAAAGAAAATACTAAGGAAAATAAACAAAATACATAAATATCTAGGGTTGTGATTCCACACAATATTATTCAAATGATGAATTGATTCTCTTATATATGTGTAATAAATCAGTCTGCTAACCTGGAACACGAAATTATGTAAAACCCTCTTCCGATGGTCAGACACAAATACCCAGTATAACCCAATTAATCATATTCATATGTTAACCAAGTTATATGAATTCATTAAGTTCAAGTTCCAATTATGGCTACCCACGCCCGACAGGTATATTCCTATCCTGTAAGGAAATCTATTAAAGGGTTATTTATCCTCAAGGAAGATCGTGAGCTATTGATGTTGGAGTTTCTAGGTCCATAGGATCGAACAATAAACATGAAACAAGTGCGAAAACAAATTGAGAAAGTCGCGGAATACTTACATCGAGCGGTTGAGCGACGCGGAGGACACGAAAATAAAGTTTATGCCCACTGGTTTCACGCCAACTGCAGCGGTCCAAGCCACTGGTTTGCGCCATTTTGAGTTCCTTCGTCAAGCTCCAAGCTTCATCAAATGGTTCCCGGCTCATGGGTGAGCTTCCCTATCACCTTCGCATTGATTTCGGAGTGTGCTAGCACTCTCGATTTTGCCACAAAATCACACTTGCTTCCCTTTTGTCCCTCCATTTCCACGGCAGTGAACTTCAAGAACAGAACAAAAATTACCCTCCAAGGGCGTGAGAGGAGAAAGAAATAAAGAGAGAGAGAGATGTGTTTGTTTGTTAAAAAATGGTAAATGATTTTCCTAAAAATATATACACTATTTTCCCCTCCAAAAGCTAAGCATTTAATGCTTTCCATCTACTCAAATCAACTCACATCAACCTCCCATCAATCATGAATAGTGACTGGCATCAATCACTCAAAGTGAAAGACATCCATCACTTGATTGACGGATGATGTGACGTTAGAAGCGACTAGCGATTTGACGCTTGATTTGATATGCCGCACTCGAATTCGAAATGCGAATGCGCTCGTAAATAATCTCGAGCTCAGGTTCGCTAATTCTAAATTAACGAATTTTCTGTTGCATCGTTATTAAATCTAATTTAATTAAATAATCATGTCAATAATAATTACTATTCACGTCGCTAACAAATTAATTCTAAATTAATTCGTTCGCCCAAATTAAAATCTAATTTTAATTCCTCGTCGAAATCTAATTTCGTTTAATATATCAAATATATTAATTTACCGATTAATTCCAAATTAATCGTTCTCTCTCTTTAAATGATATTTTATCCCAGATAAAATATCTCCGCAATTAATCCCAGATTAATTTTCTCTCTCATCTAATTAATCCCATATTAATTAAAAGTGCGAGTCATACGTCATCGGTGAATCTTTGGGAAGCGACCCATGAGATCCCCGGATATGTTGGCAGTAAATTCGGTCGTCGGACTATCCGAACATATAAGTACCTCGTACTACGTTTATACCGATTTACAAGACAAGGTTGGCCTCTAGCAAAGTGCCATGCCTACCCAATTCTCCGGAAATATCCTTACAGGAATAAAGGATCTATATCAGGCGTAGTATACGAAGTATTGCGTATTTCTGTCCAGTATCGGATGATCACATGCGAGGCCTGGGGCTGGTACAGTGTCTGCCCCGTACGAAGCATATATCGGATTACGAGCAACTAGTCTCTTTAATATCGGATAATCATGACCAAGTCATATTATCCCGACGGTTGCAACCTTATATAGAGAACCAGTTCTGTATCCTCTGCGTGATCATCAACTCCATATGACTGGAGTGACATTTTCGTCTTGACATCACACCCAACACACTACGATTCTCGATATACCCAGAATTGGCGTATATAAAAACCGGTTAAAGCCCTGGACGACCTCAACCAAAGTATATTGATTGTCGTATGCATTAGCGGTGCAAGTCTCAGGTTAAGACCAAATACACCTACCCTGATTTCGGACTTCCATAGACACATAGTCATACTACCAATGGAATTCTGAGGGGGTCTTATCCAGAGCGAAGCTGTTTCCCGTACCATCGGTGAAACACAACCTCCTATTACACTTGCATGAGTATCATATACCCAAATATATGAGAACTATGTCGTTGTGCCCTCACAACTCGCACTGGTGTAATACTAGTCTTTTACGCATTCATCGATGTCCAATCTCGATAATGCTCTGACTAGGGATATTTACTGATTTATCATTCGTGGATTGATACTGTCTCATATCATTCTTAATCCAGGAACAAATCACAGGGACCTCTCATCATTTATACCTCTAGGTGATCTAATCACAAATGATAAGAGTGCAATCTCTTTTGACACATAGTTAATTTGTACAACAACACCATGATCTGTACAAATAGTGACGCTATAGGTCATAATTGTCCAACAATCTCCCACTTTGCCTATAGCCAATCACTCGAGTGCTTGACACCCGAACTATGTACGGTTGGCTCAAACTGCTGAGAAAGGCTTTCGTCAGCGGATTTACATGATTATCATCTTGATGCGATTTATTCGATCATTGCATCGCCACGATGTATGATCCGAACGAATCAGATGAATATCGAAGTATGTATCTGGATCGTTGATGAGACCATTAATTCTTTAGCCTGTGCTCAAGCCTAGCTCAGCCGCTAACAGAATTATATCTAATCTAATTAGATTTATTATCGACCCATAAGGCTTCTATTGCCACTTCAGCTGCAGCAATAACCCGCATTTGTTGTTTATTCGGTAACAGTATCTTGTTTGGAATATTTCCAGCTCATTGTTCCGTTATTCAAACTTTGTAGTACCGTTTGCGACTTATAGTCGTTTATCGGTTAGGAAACTTGCTACAGTGATCCCAGTCACTTCAAGTTCTCATTCTCCATAGATTAAGATAGCATTCTTAGATCTCTCAGATACTAATGGATGTTCTTAACATCAATCCAGTGACTATCACTTGGATTGGCCTGTTTGTGAATCCATATGCTCAAAACGTATAAGACACCAGGTAGCGTACATTTTTCAATGTACGATTCCACGGAGAGTTTTCGAAAGCCAAGCTTTCGCCGATAGTTATTTTATGGGAATATCATTTCCAAGAAATGACGTATTATCATTATTTATTGGACAGCCACTGTCAGTGCGCTCCTACTAGCCCTCTTATATACACAAGAATCCTTTCGTTTTGAAATAAATCATATACCATTATGATTACATCAAAATGATAGTTCTAAGAACCTAATGCTTGCTTCAATCCAAACATGGATCGAATAACCCGCAAACCTTGTTTGCTAGTTATGGTACGATAAAACCGACAGGATATTGTAAACATCCTCCAAAAGGTTTCCTTTTCAGGAAAGTGATTTTCCCGTTAAGCTGTCATATTTCATAAATGAAACATGCAGCGTCAGCAAGCATTATCCAAATGGATTTACCGTGTCAACAGTTAAAAGGTTGAATCGTAATCAACACAATGTTGATAACGATACATGTCCGCTAAAAGCCTAGCTTTAGAACGTTGGTATGTTGCCATCCATGTATGTCTTCCTTGAAGACTTATATAGTACCAATAGGCACAATGCATCGTAGTACATCAACTAGTTCTAAACATGTTGATATACATGGAATCCATTTCGGACTCATGACACTTTTTCATAATAGGGAGTCGATACCTTGTATCACTTCCTCATACGTAGTAAGTTGGTATACCTCAATAAGATAAACATCTTTATGAGGTGAGATCAGAAACCCATACCCCATGTTGTTTTCTAACTCTCTCCGATCTACGCGGTTCTTGTGTATTCGAAGATTATTGGAATAGTTTCATCCTTGATGAACTATTTATGTTCGATTAAGGATTCGATGCCTGGAATAGTATTAATCCGATTTTCATCGAGTTTTACTATCCTCCCACTTACCACTGCATATCGGTATTCCTCTTAGGAAAACCGCATGGTGAGCAACAATATAATTGTTCTCTTATGAGTTGTATAAGTACAATACTTTGGTATCCCTAGGATAACCTACAATTGGCACGAAATCTGTCAAACAGATTTTTATGGAACCTTATTCTAAATAAGTTATGCACTGTTAATGCTTATCCGTTGAAGGAAATGGTAGCTCAGAGCGACTCATGATTAACCTTATCATGTCTAACGAAATTCGGTTACTCGGTTCGGACACACCGTCAAACTGATGTGTTCCGGGAGGAGTCATCATTGAAAGAATACTATACTCTTTCAAGTATATGAGAAACTTATTGCTTAAGTATTTTCCATTACAGTCATACCGTGACGGTTTAATACTTTAGCCGATCTGTTTATCTATTTCGTGTCGAAACTTTAAAAGTTTCCGATTTGTGTTCTTCAAAAGAAACACACAACCATTACGCGATGCCACATCCGTATAGGTCACGAAATATTCATATCCACCTATAGCCTAGCTAGACATGGGCCCACTTGCTTCACAATGAACTAGGGCTAACAGATTGGTGGCATTTGCACTTTTACCAAGTAAATAGTGTTTTAGGCACTTTGCCCAATAAACTAGATTAGTAGACTTTATTTGAATGGAATCAAAACAGTCCGAGTACCCACTCTTCAAAAGTGTGGATATACGAGTCTTGTTTAATTGTGTCCCAGACAACAATGCCACAAATTAGTTTCTTCTGATCAAATCAGTTTGAGCTATTTGTTTGTCATTATATACGTTTGAGATTTTATTTATATTCTAAATATAAATATTGTTATTCACATCTAATGTGTTTATCTCAATATCATCTTTATATAATGAAACACTTTAGTGTTCTAGAATATAAAGGTTCACCCTCAGCGAGTTAAACACTGATATAGAGATATTGTATCTAGTCAAACTAGTTACATTATAACAGTTTCCAAATCCTGCTCATAGCAGATTCTGAACATCAGTATATATTTATGTACCACACTAAGTATTTAAAATCTAATTTTAATACTAGTAGTGAACATAATTTTGACAAACATATTTGAAGTTAGAGCCTTGCTCGTTCTTCAATTCCTTCATGTCTGCTTTGTCCAAACGGTAGTCACGCTTCCGCGATCCCGTTTGCCACATCCAACAGACATTTTGGGATATGTCCTTTTATCTTTCTAAAAGATTATAATGATTTTGCATTTTCCCATTTCAACACTCTAGAAGCCTTTGGCCTTCTAGAATATCGAAGAAATGTGCGCCTTGCGCCACTTGCCTAATTGCAAAGTTTTGACTTTATCTCCTTGAGAATAGTCACTAATTCTCCAAGAATTATATATTGCAATTTTAGTACTTTTAAAATCTAAACATAGATTTATGAAGATCCTTCAATTTCTTTATCATACTTTAAGGATCTAATCCTTAGGAATCTACCGCGACAAGCTTAATTGATTAAGCACTTAAGTTATCATTACATAATCTTCCAAAGATTATGATCTACTGTTTGCTTAACTCCGAGCTTAGGCCTAATATATTATTTTTTTTAAATAAGATAACTTATTAATTTTCCAGGACCATCCTGAAAATTATTCCCAATTTGAAAATTAAACCATTTAAAACATTTTGCCTAGGATTATGTATTAAACGTCAATCTTTCAACTTTATATCTTGATTTCAATAGTCCAACTATTTAATCAACGATTAATTAGGTACTATTAAATATAATGATTATTATAGTCCAACTATATTAATCAACTATAATTAATTAAATCAAATATATTGATTATTATAATCCAATTATATAATCAAATATAAATGAATAGTTTGAATATATAGTCTAACTATTTATTAAAACAACAATTTAAATATTAGTCCAACTAACATTTAATACGTTTGACGAATGATATAGTTTGAGCGCGTATGGCGAGTAATTGAACGAATATTGCAAATTCAATTCTTGCCTCCCACTATTTTTCGGCGAGCCTCTAACCCTCTGTCGAGTACTCGGGAAACTGTGTTTCCTATTAGGCTAGGATCCTGTTAAATATCACACAATCTTGACTTTGGCCAACAAATTGTATGATAATTAACTAGGTAGATCTCTAAGATCGATTGGATCCAATCCAATTCCTAGATCCGGTAGGCGGACATCCAAGTCCTAAACATATATCTTATACATGCCAATACATCCAATTTATTACCTAACCTTTTTCATCTGAATCAACTAAGCCTTGGCTTTGGCACAACAAACTTAGTGATCCCAGTTAAGCGCGACCCATTGACCATGGAAAGCTTCGTAATCAATGTCGATGGACAAGAAGTGGTCTTGACTTTGGCCAACAAACCACAACTTGGACAAGACACTGACATGTAACAAAGCTTTCGTGATTCAAACACATCTTCGACAGACAAAGGCCTTGACTTTGGCCAACAAACCAATGCCGTCTTAGATCTTGAGTAAGAATCACTCAATGGAAGGAATGACGCTTAATATTTTGCGATGGTTTTTCGAGTGCAAATTGGCAACCAATTTATTATCTTTGTTAAGGTCTCATCATCATACACCCTTAAACATGCATTCTAAACACATAATAAAGCGTGTATGAAAAATAATAATGATATGCGGATGGATACTTTACACATTGATCCTAGATCAAATCTCTCGCTTTCTCTCTCCCGCTAGCACATGTATTACTTATACCCGTTACACTACACTTCTAAAGAAACCTCATTTACATTGAGGGGAATAGGTGAGAAGAGAATACAAAGAATAGGAGGTGATAAGGCTGGACACGCAGGTCCAATTAATAAATCAAATTTATTACACAATTTCTAAAATTGTCCCACCCATCTAATATCCATCCGATATACATTATTCATGCATTGCAACTATGTATTCACACAAGCATGTTATCAATCAATCTAATCAAATTAATTAATCTGATAATTAGTGACCATCCAATGTTCAAACAACGATTTGATTTTGCTCGAGTCAAACTCGTTTTTGTGAATAAGTACTTAAAGTACGAATTCTCGAATTAATTAAACTACACAATTAAATCCAATTCAATTTGTATTTAATTCTAATTCGCTATTTAATTCCAAATTAAATATCACACATTTTAATAATGAACTTTTACGACTTAAATTCCAAATTTAATCGTTACGGGTCTCAAAGCCTGATTAACGTCCAACGTCAATTTAATTAAAGTCCAATGGGCTTTTAATTAATTTCTTAAGGCGTGGACTTTTGGTAAACTCAGGTCAAACCGAATAACCAAAATCCAATCCGGGAGTTACCCCATAAGCCTAGAAATCAATCTTGGCCCATTAGGCCCAATTAAACTTAAAGGTCCATTAAGTCGCATTTGGGCTTTATGGAGGCGGTTTTGGGCCCAATTGGATCCAATCCAATTTGCCTTAACCCAACTTTGTACAACAAAGCCCATTAAGCCCAATAACAATATTCAAGCCCAATTTCACAAAATAGGCCCAATTAATTAAATCACAAAAACCCAATTTCATAATTTAATTACCAAAGTGCATTAACACAATTAATTACCAAATTAACATTTCTAAAACATCAATTAACACAACTAATCATGCTCATTAACCACAAAACATGTCCAACATATTTTGATCAAAAATCAAACCAATTTATCATGCTTTAACTCTCGGCCAAGGGGAATTATTATGCCAATTTTCAAATCCAATTCAATTGAATCAAATTCAACATTAAATCAATATCCCCATTGATTTCTAACACATCCAATGAATCAAAAAACCAAAATCACCAAGAACACAAAGGGCATTATTTTCGGCCAAGCTCAAAAATTGGGGAAATTTGTTCCAAACAAGATTTCTTCAAATTTATTAAATCAATCATAATAAAAACACATTTAAACACATTCATTCATCCAATTTCACAAATCATGCTCAAACACATTTTTACCCAAATTTTAACCCCTATTCGTATTTCATGCTTTTACTCGCTCTGATACCATTGTTGGAGTTTCTAGGTCCATAGGATCGAACAAAAAACATGAAAAAAGTGCGAATACAAATTGAGAAAGTCACGGAATACTTACATCGAGCGGTTGAGCGACGCGGAGGACACGAAAATGAAGTTTTTGCCCACTGGTTTCACGCCAACTGCAGCAGTCCAAGCCACTGGTTTGCGCCATTTTGAGTTCCTTCGTCAAGCTCCAAGCTTCGTCGAATGGTTCCCGGCTCATGGGTGAGCTTCCCTATCACATTCGCATTGTTTTCGGAGTATGCTAGCACTCTCGATTTTGCCACAAAATCACACTTGCTTCCCTTTTGTCCCTCCATTTCCACGGCAGTGAACTGCCAAGAACAGAACAAAAATTACCCTCCAAGGGCGTGAGAGGAGAAAGAAATAAAGAGAGAGAGAGATGTGTTTGTTTTGTTAAAAAAATGGTAAATGATTTTCCTAAAAATATATACACCATTTTCCCCTCCAAAAGCTAAGCATTTAATGCTTTCCATCTACTCAAATCAACTCACATCAACTTCCCATCAATCATGAATAGTGACTGGCATCAATCACTCAAAGTGAAAGACATCCATCACTTGATTGACGGATGATGTGACGTTAGAAGCGACTAGCGATTTGACGCTTGATTTGATTTGCCGCACTCGAATTCGAAATGCGAATGCGCTCGCAAATAATCTCGAGCTCAGGTTCGCTAATTCTAAATTAACGAATTTTCTGTTGCATCGTTATTAAATCTAATTTAATTAAATAATCATGTCAAGAATAATTACTATTCACGTCGCTAAAGAATTAATTCTAAATTAATTCGTTCGCCCAAATTAAAATCTAATTTTAATTCCGCGTCGAAATCTAATTTCGTTTAATATATCAAATATATTAATTTACCGATTAATTCCAAATTAATCGTTCTCTCTCTTTAAATGATATTTTATCCCATATAAAATATCTCTGCAATTAATCCCAGATTAATTTTCTCTCTCATCTAATTAATCCCAGATTAATTAAAAGTGCGAGTCATACGTCATCGGTGAATCTTTGGGAAGCGACCCAAGAGATCCCCGGATATGTTGGCAGTAAATTCGGTCGTCGGACTATCCGAACACGTAAGTACCTCGTAATACGTTTATACCGATTTACAAGACAAGGTTGGCCTCTAGCAAAGCGCCATGCCTACCCAATTCTCCGGAAATATCCTTACAGGAATAAAGGATCTATATCAGGCGTAGTATACGAAGTATTGCGTATTTCTATCCAGTATCAGATGATCACATGCGAGGCCTGGGGCTGTGATGAGCGGAAAATATATCAATATTTACCACCCATTTTACTTTATATTTTGTTTAGTTTCTCGGGTTTGATGAACGTTTTGATATCTTTTAGTTTATTTTACAGATAAAATAATATTGGGACTTAATGAAATCATTTAGGACGAAATATGGGTCAAATAAGGGCAAAAATTGGACTTGACATATTAATTTTGGAGATTGGAAACTTGAAAGGGCGTTTTAACGAAGTGCAGTTTTGGAAATTCCAATTTTGTGCATCTGTCGTAATTTGGGCATAACGTTTTACTCCGATATCGGATTGAGCTGATTCAAGTTCCAGATTAAAGAAGACTCAAAGATATACATCTTTGAAAGACAAAATAATTTGGAATTCTGAAGATTTCATGCCCGAAATTGATGAATCATCCATAAGTGTGTTGTGTGTAATTATTAAATTCACTTTCAATCATTTTCAAAGCAACAAATAAATTAATAAATAAATAATAAAAATTATCAAATCATCACCAAACATGATAAGAGATTAGTGGAGCAATTAATAATGGATTTGGTGGAGCAATTAGTGGAGCAATTAATAATTGATTTGGTGGATGATTTGATGTAGGCAAAATTTTGCCTATAAATACCAAGCCATTTAATTTGTAAAATTCATACTTTCTTCTAAGGAATTCCTTAAGAATACTAAGAAGATTGTATCTTGTTTGTTTATTTACAGCTTTCAGTAATTAATTTCCGCTTTCGCACTTTCTTTTCTTTACTTTTCAGTTTTTACTTTCCGCAATTTACTTTTACGCACAGTACTTTTCTTTCTTTAAATTTACTTTTACGTACAGTAATTAACCTACTTTCGAACAATTTTATTTACTTGTTTTTAAATTTAGAATCGTCACCATTTCAAATCAATCAAACAACCTGTTAGCTACTAGTAATCATTTGACCTCATAAAATTAATAGGATTAGATATTAAGTCCTCGTGGGATCGATATTTTTATACTACTTGAATGATACGTGCGCTTGCATTATACGTGTGTATTTACGCCGGTCAGGCTGGTACAGTGTCTGCCCCGTACGAAGCATATATCGGATTACAAGCAACTAGTCTCTTTAATATAAGATAATCATGACCAAATCATTTTTTATCCCGACGGTTGCAACCTTATATAAAGAACCAGTTTTGTATCCCTGTGTGATCATCAACTTCATATGACTGGAGTGACACTTCCGTCTTGACATCACACCCAACACACTACGATTCTCGATATACCCAGAATTGGCGTACACAGAAACCGGTTAAAGCCCTGGACGACCTCAACCAAAGTATATTGATTTTCGTATGCATTAGCGGTGCAAGTCTTAGGTTAAGACCAAATACACCTACCCTGATTTCGGACTTCCATAGACACACAGTCATACTACCAATGGAATTCTGAGGGGGGCTTATCCAGAGCGAAGTTGTTTCCCGTACCATCGGTGAAACACAACCTCCTATTACACTTGCATGAGTATCTTGTACCCAAATATATGAGAACTATGCCGTTGTGCCCTCACAACGCGCACAAGTGTAATACTAGTCTTTTACGCATTCATCGATGTCCAATCTCGATAATGCTCTGACTAGGGATATTTAGTGATTTATCCTTTGTGGATTGATACTGTCTCATATCATTCTTAATCCAGGAACAAATCACAGGGACCTCTCATCATTTATACATCTAGGTGATCTAATCACAAATGATAAGAATGCAATCTCCTTTGTCACATAGTTAATTTGTACAACAACACCATGATCTGTACAAATAGTGACGCTATGGGTCATAATTGTCCAACAATTGAATCTAAGGCTGAAACCTAAAATCCATTTTCCAAGTTCGTTTTTAGTTTACCATATCAATCTTAAGATTCAATAAACAAACTAAAGGCGGTATCCTAATTAAGTCAGATTTAATTAATTCCAACCGATCATATAGGCGATATCCCATTAAGTCAGGTTAAAATCAATTTAATTAAGTCCAACCGACGAATAAGGCGGTATCCAATTAAGTCAGGTTTTAAGATAATTTATATATTATAATTGAGGGAGATTAATCTAAATTATAAAAGTAAAAAGCTTTACCGTTACCGTAACGGTAAATTAACTACTGAACATAAAAGAAATAAAAAGAAAATAAATAAAAATAATTACTGAAAGTAAAAGTGCATAATTAAAATTAATAAAAAGTAAAAGTACTGAAAGTAAAAGTGCTGAAAGTAAAAGTGCTGAAAAGAAATTACTGAAAGTAAAAGTGCTGAAAGTAAAATGCAGAAAGTAAATAAAGAAAAATACTTGATTTAAATTACAAAAACTTAAACAAATAAGCTACAATCTTTAAGCTCCTATTAGGAACTCTAGGAAGGTATGATTTGAATTCTGAAATCGAGCTGAATTTATAGGCACCAATAGGCCTTGGGCGTCGCGACGCGGACAACCTTGCGCGTCGCGATGCGCCTTTGATTCACGACGCGTGGCACGCGGGTTGCGGAGATGGTGACACGTGGCAGAGCTTGAATAATTAACTCAATTATTGTGCTGATGTGGCATTGAGGTGGCGTTTGACTGAATTATTATGCTGATGTGGCGATGTCGATTGTCAGCAGCATGTTATAGTGACACGTGGCATAAGATGATTGGCTGATGATGACGTGGCTGACACGTGGCAAGCTGACTAGGCATGTGACTGATATGGACGCCACGTGGCTGACACGTGGATGACACGTGGCGATGGTAATTGTCGGCATCATGTGATGATGACACGTGGCACAGCACACATTAGCGGATCTGCTATAATGTTGACACGTGGTAGGCGCACGTTAGCAAAGGCGCATGTTAGTAGACTTCTCAGATTTTGACACATGTTCCGGCACATTTTAGCATGATTCGACGCACGTTAGCGGTCGCGATGCATAAGGCTTTCGCGTCACGACGCCCATGTTGGACAATTATGGCCCATATCATCACTATTTGTACAGATCATGGTGTTGTTGTACAAATTAACTATGTGACAAAGGAAATTGCCCTTTTATCATTTGTAATTAGATTACCAAGATATATAAATGATAGAAGATCCTTATGATTAGTTCCGGATTGAGATGATATTAGACAGTATCAATCCACGAAGGTTTAATCATTAAATATCCATAGTCAGAGTATTATCGAGATTAGACATCGATAATACGTAAAAGACTAGTATTACACTTGTGCGCGTTGTGGGAGCATAACGACATAGTTCTCATATATTTGGGTATAAGATACTCATGCAAGTGTAATAGGAGGTTGTGTTTACCGATGGTACGGAAACAGCTTCGCTCTGGATAGACCCCTCGAAATTCCATTGGTAGTATGACTATGTGTCTATGGAAGTTCGAATCAGGGTAGATGTATTTTGTCTTGACCTGAGACTTGCACCGCTAATACTTGCGACAATCAATATACTTTGGTTTTGGTTGTCCAGGGCTTTAACAGGTTCTATGTATGCCTCTTCTAGGTATATTGAGAATCGTAGTGTATTGGGTGTGATGTCGAGATGGAAGTATCACTCTAGTCATAGTGGAGATGATGATCACGTAGGATACGGAACTGGTGCTCTTATATGCTGCAGTTATCGGGATATTATGACTAGGTCATGTTTATCTGATTATAGAGACTAGTTACCAGAGATCTGATATGTGTTTCGTACGGGACAGACACAATTCCAGCCTCCGGCCTTGCACGTGACATCCGATGCTGAATCGAAATACGCAATACTACTTATACTACGCCTGATATAGATCACATATTCCAGTAAGAATATTTATGGAGAATTGGGTAGGCACGGTGCTTTGCTAGAAGCCAACCATGTCTTGTAAATCGGTAAAAACGTAGTACTAGGTACGTACGTGTTCGGATAGTCTGACGACCGGATTTACTACCAACATATCTGGGGATCTCATGGGTCGCTTCCCGAAGATTCACCGATGACGTATGACTCGCACTTAATTAATCTGGGATTAATTATAAGAGAGAGAAAATTAATCTGGGATTAATTGCGGAGATATTTTATCTGGGATAAAATATTATTTAAAGAGAGAGAACGATTAATTTGGAATTAATCGATAAAATAATATATTCGATATATTATACGAAATTGGATTTCGACGCGGAATTAAAATTAGATTTTAATTCGGGCGAATGAGTTAATTTAGAATTAATTCGCAAGCGAGATGAATAGTAATTTTGCTAGGCACAATTATTTAATTGAATTTGATTTAATTACGTCGCAACGGAAAATTCGTTAATTCGGAATTAGCGAACCCGAGCCCGAGAGTGTTTGCGGGCGCACTCGCATTTCGAATTCAAGTGCGGCCCACAAGTCACATCAAGCGTCAAATCACTAGTCAATCAATTGATGTGATGTCTAGTCACTTTGAGTGATATGACAACTTGTCACTTGTGATTGATGGTGGTAGTTGGAAAGCATTAATTGCTTTTGGCTCCAAAATTTTATTGACTTTTTGAAAGCCATTTACAAAATTTTGGATTAGATTTTTGGTATTAGGTTTTTAGAAAACCAAACCAACACACTTCACTCTTCTCTCTCCCAAAAATTTTCGGCCAAGGGCCATATTTTCTTCTCTCTCTTTTTCTCTCACAAAACTGAGAGCTTGATGATGAACATGGAAGATTTGTGGCAAATCTTGCCAATGCTAGCACATGAAGAGTCATCCTAAGGTGATAGGGAAACCAACTTGTGAGCATGGAATCACCAAATGAAACTTGGAGCTTGGAGATCCATCAATGGAGGTTGACGAATTTGGAGGACACAATGAGCAAAAATCGTTAGCTTCAAGAGAGCAAAAAGTTTTGTGTTCCTCGCATCGCATAACGATCAATGTAAGATTATGATTCCGCCGTACTTCTTGATGTATTCATACATGTTTCATTGCTTGAAATCGATCTTGGGACTAATCTAGAAACCCAACAGCCCAAAAGTCAGTTTTTTTTTTTGTCTGTTTTCACTGTTTGGCCCCCTGAATTACCTCCATAGAGTCCTGAAACCTTATTTATCTACAAAATAACACAAAAACACATCAAATATTCACAAAACTCAAGAAACTATACAAAATATTAGGTCAAATGAGTGGGAAATAGTGATACATTTACCACTCATCAACCACCACCCAACCACCCCCAAACCACACATTTACAAAACAGAACAGAGGCATAAACATAATAGAAAGCAACAAGAAAAAATACGTGAACTTTCGCAGGCATCAAATGGAACACTAAAGGTATTAGAGATGGGTAGAAGGAGGTCGAGCAGAAAATTTACTTGATTTAAGAGGTTTGTATCGACAGGTTGGTCTGGTCGGTCTTGAAGTTTGCTGATCTCAGACGAGTGGGGAAAAAGTCTCTTACGCTTCGGAAGTGCTAGTTTCGTAAAAGAAAGAAAGGTGTGTTTGTTCCCGTTTTTTGTAGGCAGCTCTGGGCATTCTGGCCGTTAGATCCGAGAAAGGCCTCGATGCGCTCCGCGTGTCATTTTCAAATTCCATATACTCAAAACGCAATGAACGGCGAGATTGGAAAACCTTCTATTGCCCTCGAACGGTTGATTGTTTTGATTTGGTGGGAGAGTTGTGGATGCTCGACAAGTGTCAAGGCCGATTAAACCCCTAAAAATGATTTGATGGGAATTTATGAGGTAATGATGGGTTTACGGTTTTTCAATGGACGGCTACCAGAAGGGTATAAAAGGGGCATCTCGCTTCAAGATACGAGCGCCGTCTGGAGGGCATTAGAATTCTCGATGACCGAGCACATGAAGATGACCGGGATGACCTGATTGGTAGCCGAGGCAGTTTTTTTGTTGCTCCCAGAGGCAATCACCACCCGGCGGTTGATCGACATTCCCATGAATTCATAGTTCCCAGTACCAACTCGTACACTCGTTGAAACCGAGAAACTAAGGGATAAGTTGATGGTGTTATTTGTGACCAAGTGTTTTGAACAATAAGGCAAGGGCAGAGATGGAATTTCTCCTTTTAGGATGATGAATTTCTAAGGGTATTAGTCATTCTTCGACCAGGCATGGTGTTCAGACCCGGTTCCCTGGATTGACCGACCTGAGGACACTGCATGATGCAGATTTCCGAGACCGACAACATCAGAGTCTAGACCGACCACTTTAGCCGGGTGGTTAGACTCGGTTCAGTCCTATCATTCATCTTGGATCGGGAGAATGAGCTCGGATATTTTGGGGTCAGTTCGGAAGTAGTTGGAGTAGTTCTGCGCAATGATTTTTCGTCCACATGACGTCCGCCGTGAGACCGGTACCGTTTGGACTTTTCCCTCTGACAGTATCACCGTATAAGAGATCTTTACATGTTGTCATCATAATGGTGAGTGTGGCAGTGTATAAAACAGAGTGATTTGATGGGGAGTCAGATGGCAGGCTTACTTTCGGCGACGGCAGCAGTCGGGGGTAGAAAGCCTGTCAATCGGCCAGAAATCTACGTGGATGACGTCATGAGATAGTGAATAGGTTGTATTTTTTCTTAGTATATAAAGGGAGGGTAACATCATTTCTAGGGTGGTTAGTAAAAAATCTCACTCAAGTACTATTTGTAAACTCACGAAAGCAAACAGCTCGGCATATTTGACCACCATTAAAAAAGGTCGGCCGAGACTCGGTTCAGTAATAAAACCCAGTACTCTACTATGTTCCGTGGACGTAGGTTGGATTTTATTCAGCCGAACCACGTAAATCCTCTATCGACTTTGTGCTTGTCTCGTTTGCTGCTAAGTTTGTTTTTGATCCCATAACCAAACAAATTCACGGTTGGAGGAGGATTGTTCCGGGAGCATTGTCCCGAAATTGCCCCGGAACTAAAATCACCACTCAACAATTACATTCCAACAACTATGCGAGTTCTTCTACTGCTTTCAATCTACTTAGGGAATCATCACCTTTTTGCTACAGTAGTTGATTCTCTCGGAGGTAATCATACAATTTCAAAGCTTTGTAGCTTAGTTTTGTAGTTTGGAATACTATTATACTTTTTTCAAGGTCTGTGTGTTCGAGTTGTAAGGGAAATCTAACCTGTCTGAGAGCAAGTACCCCAATTACAGCTCAACCATTGTACATAACCTTGCAAGTTCCAGTAAAATCTCTTCTGTTAATTATTCATTTTCCTCCATGAATTATGATCCTTGTTTATTTAATGTTCAACTATTTTGGTCTTGTTTAGTTTCTTCGTTGATTTCGATGACTTTGGCAGATGATATTGATTTGTGTTATTTGTTCAGTTTATCCAGAAGCTGAGTGAAAGATTATGTACTGAGAGCGTTTTGGATTATTCGCTAGCTAATGTTCATCAGGAGATGCAATAATCTCTCTCTCTCTCTCTCAAAGTTTGCCATTGTTTGCAAGGCCGGTCCTAGCTATAGGCAGACCACATATTAGCTCTCAAATTTTTGTAAAATAATTAATGGCCAAGATTTTTTATTATAATATTATGTCATCGCCAAGAGTCACAGTGAAAATGATTCCGAGAATATCATGATCAGCCCTGATTGTTTGACATAGTATGCTAGCTTGCCAAGTAATGGCAATAGGAACTTCTGAATTCCATGAAACGATGTTTGCATGTTTGTAACATTTAGTAAAATTTCACACTAATTATGTCTGGTGAAGTTTACAACACTATAGCAAAATAATGTCTCAAGAAATTATAGTGTAATCTGCTTATAGTTCTTCTGCCTATACTGTGATCAAATAGAAAAAATAAATAAAAAAAAAAAAAAAACTATTTTTTTTAACCTTGCATTTTTGTTTGTTAACATATATTAGCATGTTAGTGATTTGAAAGGAGTAAGTAATAGATGTTTTAAACCTAAATGATCTGCCAATTATAGCTTCCTTTTTGAGTTTTGATAAAATACAGAATTTTATTCATTCTTATAGCTTGCTTAAGCATTAGATGGGCTCATTTAGCACTATATCGACTCAATTCTTATAAAAACTGTTTGAAGTTTGGTATAGCACACCCATGATCCAAACACGACCGTACATTTTGATTTTGTTAATCTAGTGATTGGTTAAGGAGAGGGTGTTTTGATGTGTGTGTTTGGGATGGCAATTTCGCTTGTAAACTCGTAAAAATTTGTCTGTACTGAATATAATTTGGTCAATATTTAATTGGATTTAGAGCGGGTTTAGTAATTTAAAATAAAATCTGCTGTGGATTTGGGGGTGAGTTTGGTAATTAAGCAAAATTAGCGGATATCCGCTATCTATAAACTTAAATTTTTTTGTTTTATATTTTTTGGTTATAAAAAAAAATCATTCATATAAAAGGATTCACAAATTCACAATTTTTGCATTTCTCTCTTAATTTGTGAGAGAATTTTTAGCATTTATGATAATAAAGTGAGTTATTATAATTTATTATAAAATAGCATAGACATTAACTCATAATGGATGGTCCTAGTGATTTTTTTGAATATATTTGTTTGATATCTTTTTAAGTTTGTGCAAGATTAAAACAAAAAATTAATTACTTTTCGACAAATTGCAGTAGCAATTAGATAATCAAATATAATGAAAAGAGATGACATGGTTGATGGAACATGATGATGATGATGTGATGATGATAAGGAAGATGATATGATATTGAGCACAAGTATTTGAAAAAAAAAAAAAAAAACAAAACAAACATAATGATTGATGGAAACATAGGCTATGATTGAGCGAATACGAGTGTGAATTTGAAGCCATATATATATGGTTTGAAAATAATGGTTTGTGTTTATCATGATGGTAGTAATTTTCAAATTTAAATTGAGATTTCGAATCATTTATTATAAAATTTTGAATAATTTTTCGTTATAAATATAAAAATATAATTGAGAGTCGAAATAAAAAATTGTTTCGATTCAAAAATTAACATGAAATTTATAATAATTTTTCATTTTGAATCCACATGAAATCAAAATAGACAAATCTTGATCTTTCACAACCGATTGTGCACTGTAATTCATTTTATTATTCAAATTCAATGGTAAAAAATTCTCAAAATTTTGTGTTACGTCTTTGTTGCTTATGTAGAAATTTAAAAGGTTAAATATAAATAAATGAGGGGTGTTTTTCCCCATCAGACTACCCCTTATCGCCACAATTAAAAAGTTGCCCCTCTTCTCAAAATTTATAATTATATAAGGATTTTATTTAATTAATTTATTATAATATATTATTTTATTGATTAAATATATTTATTTTATAAATTATTATTTTTTTGTTAAATTTATAATTTTTTGCTCTTTATGTATCTATTATTTTTTATTTGTTTAATAAATATTATAAATTTCTTGTTTCTTGTTATTTATTCTATGTTCATTTATTCATTTAATTTTTTTATTTTTTAATTTATTTAACATTACTTATGTATAATAAAAATATTCTCATATATATTAGAAAAATATATTTTAAAAGAATAGTATAAGTAAAAATATAAAAAGTAACACTTAAAAATATAAAAACATAAAGTCTGATATATGTTGCCTCCAAAGTCTCCTCCTGGCACACTTGGTGATATACCAAATACTTCGTATCATAATCGATTACGTATCCTATAACGAGTGGCTCATTCTTTAGCTTCGTACGATGAATGTTCCCAACACCACGTTGGGAATAGTGGTACAAAGTAATAAGGGTGTAAGAAAACTTGCACGAAGTCTTTGCAACATTAGCAATAACTATTTCTTGACGCTCTTGGTCTGGAACTGCATGGGACCTTAATGGTAAGTGAGTATAACAACTCCAAATATTCTCACCAAATTTATACAGTGCAAGATTGTACCTTGATGCGATGACAATTTATAAACTCATCGAGTCCATCCAATTTACCTCTGGTGCCGGCAACTAGAAGAAATGCAATAAGTATAATAGATTATCTCCATTCGTTTGATCACTACAAAAAAAGGGTTTTAGCGTCGAAATTTTTCGACGTTAAAGTACAAATTTTGACGCTAAAGGTTATTAGCGTCGAAAATTTTCGACGCTAATTTTCGACGTTAAAACTTGGACGAAAGATAATTAGCGTCGAAATAAAAAATTTCGACGCTAAAGTACAATATTTTGCGTCAAAAATATTTCGACGTTAAAACATGTATTTGGCGACGAATAATTTCGACGCCCAAAAAGTGACCTTTAGAGTCGAAATATTCGACGCTAAATGTGATATAATATAAAAAAATATATATTTATTTACCTTTGGCGTCGAATATTTCGACGCTAAAAGGGATAAGAATATTATTAGGACAAATTAATCTCAAACTAATTTCATTACAAAAGTAATTAAATTGGTATAAAAAATTATTAAAAATTGGGGTACTAAAATTTATAAGAATGACAGGGTTTTTATTATAGAAAACGAAAATTACAAAATTTATCACAACGAAAAAAAGAAAAGGAAATGATTATTTGATGAATAAAACTAAAATTAGAAAAAACACAAAAAAATATACAACATGAAAAATGGACAATGGGAAAGAACAACTTCCATTCTTCACTTCATTTCACAATTTCATATTCATATACAAAAACAAAGAATAAAATAAATTAGATGTGAATATAAAATACACAAAACAAAACAAACAAACAAAAACATTTAAGGAAAAATAAATTTAGAGAGGAAAAAGAGTATGAGAGAAAGAAAGTGATAATAGAAGAAATAAATAGCAAATGAATTTATAGGCAAAAAAAAAAAAAACCTTTAGCGACGAAAAGGATTCGTCGCTAAAAATCCTCAAATAGCGGGAATTTTTCCGCCAAAATTTGATCTTTAGCGTCGAAATATTTGACTTTTAGCGTCGAATATTCGTCGCTAAATGTCAAAAAATTTAAAATTAAATTTATTAGGCGGGGTAAATTCAAATTTGTTAAGGGGGAATTCGAAAATTTTAAAATCAACCTTTAGCGTCGAAATTTAGATTCGACGCTAAAGGTTCAACCTTCAGCTTCGATTTTTTGACTTTTAGCGTCGAAAATTTGGTCGCTAAATGTCAAAATTTAAATTTGAATTTATTAGTCGATAAATTCAAATTTTAAGGAGGAATTCGAAAAATTAAAATTAAACTTTAGCGTCGAAATTTAGATTCGACGCTAGAGGTTGAACCTTTAGCGTCCAAATAATATTTCGATGCTAAAGGTTCAACGTTAGCTCTAAATAATTTTTTGTCGCTAAATGATGGAACCTTTAGCGTCGAAATAGAAATTCGACGCTAAATCATAAATCCTTTGGCGTCAAATAATTATTTCGACACTAAAAGATAAACCTTTAGCGACGAATCTAATTTCGACGCTAAAGAGTTTATTGGCGTCGAAAAAAAATTTTGACGCTAAATGTTTGGACGCTAAAGTGTCTATTTTGTTGTAGTGGATGGATAAAGTCGATCATATAAATCATTATTTTGTTGAATCTTTTCAATAATAGGTAGCATCGTACTTGACCTCAATCTCTTCACCATACCCGACTATTGCTCTAATCCACAATGATCGTAATCTTGAACATCACAGTGTGAGGAATATAATGTTGATATGCTACATGTAATTTCTTAATATATAGGTATCACAGATCTGGAACTGGACTATGATCATGGGTCGATTGAGTATTGTGAACCATCGATCTCCTCCTACGACTCCATCTTCCTCGAGTTGTTTCAATCGGTTAAGTGACCCTAAATCATGAAGTGGATGCATCTCCATAAGAAGGTATGCGACTTCTGCTTAGCTCATCTCTACATGTAGGTCGACCTATATGTTCAGTGTTGTATAAAAGGATTCGAATTGTGTTTTGAGATGGATCCACCATATCGAGAAATTTTTCTATCATATGCTCTCGCATACACGGATCCATAATGTTCTACTAGGATGATAACTCTATCATAAGAAGAGAGAATGATAGGCTGAAAGGGAAAGAGAGAATAAGATATCAGAGAGGCTCAAATGATCTTCTAAATAATCTTACATTCAAACTTACAAACTATGATCTCTTTATATAAGAAGTAACAAAAAATAACTTTTAATTAAGTAAAAGTATATATGGATACTGATTTACAAAATTAAATAAGATAAATAACTTTTAATAAAGAAAAAATCAGAATCAGAATCAGAATCAACATAACTTTTAATAAAAACAAAAATAAAAGAGATTCCCCCCGACAAATAAACTATCAAAATATATAAATATAAAAAATATTTAAGATTTAAAAAATAGAAGAATTAAATCATAAAGTAGTGAAGAGAGAATAAATGGGGTAAATAAGTAGTGTTAAATAATTTTTTTTTTTAAAAAAATCTCTATTGTATATAAGTATTGTTAAATAAATTAAAAAAGAATCAAAAAATTAAATGAACACAAAATAAATAACAATAAATAAGAAATTTATAATATTTATTAAATAAATAAAAAAGATTACATAATTACATATATAAAGAGCAGAAAAATATAAATTTAACAAAAATAAAAAACTAATTTATAAAATGAAAATATTTAATTGATAAAATAAGATAAGTATGTTATTTATGGATTAAAAATTGATTTTGGAGCAAGGAGTAATTGATTTTGAGGAAATTGATAATTTTGTAATTTGGGGGATGTTTTCTAAACAAATTTAAAGTTTATTTTTCAAGTCCAAAGTCTAAATATGACATAATGTCAATCATTCAAACATTTCAATCTCATGGCACTTTGAATTTGAACATAAATATCTTTGACGTGCAGTTTTGACCTCTTATATAATTATTTACATATTCTAACATTTCTAATTGCATGAAATTGCAGCGACAGAATTTAATGTTGAAATATTTCGTTTTAAAATTTAGAGACTAAATAGAGACATAATTTAAACGATAACGAGATTTAGGGATTCAAAAAAATTTTGTCCCTAAAAAATGGCTCAAGTACAATAACGCGAATTTAGTGACGAAATAACGATGGAATTTGCGACGAAATTGGCGACGGAAAATATGTATGTCCCAATTTTCATCGCTAATTAGCAAATGATTAGGAAATCTATTGCTAATTAGTGACAGACTCTAAAATGTATTGTTAATTAGCAACGGATAAAGTCCGCATCTAATTAGCGACGGTTATTTTCCGTAGCTAATTAGTGACGAATTATGAAATCTGTGCTAATTAGCGATGAATTGAAAAATCTGATCTGTTTCTAATTAGTGACGGATAAAGTCCGTCTCTAATTAGCGACGGTTATTTTCCGTAGCTAATTAGTGACGAATTATGAAATCTGTGCTAATTAGCGATGAATTGAAAAATCTGATATGTTTCTAATTAGTGACGGATAAAGTCCGTCTCTAATTAGCGACGATTATTTTCCGTTGTTAATTAGTGAAGGATACAACTTCCATTGTTTATTAGTGACAAAATAATTCATCGTTAAATATAAACGAAATCAATATTCCGTGACTAATTTTTAAAATTTTCAATCCCCCAAAATTTTAATCCTTGACACCACTTTTATTATTTATTTTTTTAAAAAAAAAACATAGCGGTGGATTTTTTGTCGCTAAATAGAAACGAAATATCTATTCTATCGTAAAATTTTGTAAAATTTCAAAACTTTCTCACTTTTCGAAAATTTCAAATGTCTCAAAAATTTACAAATCTTTCCGCTTCTCCTATCTTCTTCCTCTATATATACACCACAATTTTTTTATCTCTCAACTCTCATACACCATCAAAAAATTCTTACTCAATTCCATATAACATTAAAAATTCTCATACCTCAATTCCCATCATCAAATTCTCATTTTTCTTATCTCTTCATTTACACTTTCCTGAAAAACAAACACTAATATTCTTTTTGTTTAAGGCGGCGCGAGTGGATGGTGGTGTTTCAAAACTAACGGTGGACATTACAGTGTCATGTGGAATTGAGATGTACATACAATAATTAAAAAAAGTCACATTTTTAAAATTTTCTGCCATTCTAAAATTTTAAAAAATTTCTCTCTCTAAAATTTAAAAATTTCTCACATCTCTACAATTTTAAAATTTCCAGCCTTTTTGAAAATTTCAAAATAAAATTTTCAAATTTGTTGTTATTCAAAAATTTAAAAATTTCACGCTTCTCTTAAATTTTAAATTTCCCGCCTCTCTAAAATTTTAAAACTTCATGCTTTTTAGAAAATTTTAAAATAAATAACTACGGAAATTTCGTTGTTATTTAGTTATGAAATTTCCGCCGCTAGTTAGCGACAAAATTTTTTTTGTCGCTAATTAGTTACGGAATTTCGATACGAAATTTCCGTCGCTATTTATTTGGACTAAACCGATCGTTTCAGTTCGAATTGTGAACCGAACTCGTAAATCGATTAGTTTGTAAGATCATTAATCGAACCGATCGGTTTGTGGTTAATTTTTCTAAAAAATCGATTCGGTTCAAAACCGAACCGAATCAAACTAAATCGGTTCATTTCGATTTGATCTGATATATATATATATATATATTACCAATTTTACCGAGACAATAATTCCTGATAGATTATAATAACATCAAGATATGGTAAAATATCTTTATTTGATTGGTTGGTTGATATCTCTTTTGCGAAGAAAGTCGAATGAGCTTAAGAATCATAATGTTTATTCCATTGACTAAAAACATTCAATTACTTTGTGGAGCTATTACATCCCTGAACAATTCAAAATACATACCCACTAAGTAACGACTCCAGTGGGATATATATATATGCTAACACAATTTTAGAATAGTCAAACACTTCAAGATCATTATATATATAGCATAGTAATTAATTCCTAAATATTATTTAAATCATAAAGTTGAAATTCCAATCTGTTGATCCATTCTTAATCTTTGAATATTCAAAATAAGGGAATAAACAAATAGTATCAAAAGTATATTTTCTAAAGAGCCAGCAGCCTGTTTACAATTATTGAAACTCTAGCTTGTTAGCTCTAAAAATTATAATAGCTATATATAGATAAAAAAAAAAATTAATGGAATTTTTCGGGGTTTCTTGTCCCATACTTTCCCTGCAAATTGCAGCATCACAGGATAAGATAACGGGACAATGTATAATGATAATGGGTGATAATGGTCATGATTATGCATGACAATGAAACAAAGCATGGAAAATGTATAATGATTGTATTTTAGAAAAGGAATAAGATCGATGCTTCCATTTTTAAAGTTGCATGCCAAATTTGTAGAATATAATATGAGTGCTTGTTCTTACAGGCAATAAGAGAACAACAGTAAATTACAAATAGAGTGAAATGAAATTTAAATACACAACAAGTAAAATATGCAACCATCAGCAATGACAGCAGTAAAATGGGTTCCGAGTCTTGTGCAGCACAATCTTTTTAAAACAGTTTTACCTCCTATCGATGGTGCTTAGGATCATATAGGCGTGATAATTTCGGAACACTTCCAAATTACACACAGAGTGAACGGATTTGTACGTATAAACTTGATCAAAATAAAACGAAATATGTCTCTTTGGTGCTCAGCTTCGATGTCAAAAAATCGTGTGAATGGTTGTGGTTTTTGTTATAAAAAAAACTTGAGTATAAATGTCATGAGTTTATAAAAAGATTTAAGAAAACAAACCCTACAAATTCGATAACCATTGGGAATTAAATTCATCATTGATTTCTATATTGAATATCACATTCAATAAGAAGATCATGGCTAAAGCTATTATAGAACATGAAAAGCCACCAAAAATGAAGGAAAAAATAGCAATACCCAAGCTAACGCGAGTCTAGCTCGATTTGGGCTGCAATCGTGTACGCAGGTCATGCGGGCGTACATTGGTTCAAGGCGGACTAACCCCGTATCGGGCTGTGATTTGCACCCCTGCAGGAGCACGTGTAGAGATAACCTCTATCCACAGGTTCTTACCAACCCATAATTTCACATCTTTATATAAGCTCTTCTTAGCTTAGTTAGATTTTAAATGTGAGATAACATTCTTTTCCTTTATTTTCCTTCTCAATTGGTGCATTTTGTGATATAAATTCTCATTCACCCGATCATCATTTTGAGCGTATATATATACCATTTCGAAGTACTCACGGAGGAGAATCCAAATAGCTCATGATTTCACCCGATCATCATTTTGAGCGTATCTATATACCATTTCAAAGTACTCACGGAGGAGAATCCAAATAGCTCATGATCTCATCATTTTCATAAGTGGGTCTCATTTAAAATTATGTCTCAAAATAGCCAACAATGTTATTACTTAAAGCTTATTTTCCAACAAAATTCTCCCACCTTAATCATTAATTAACCCCCCTCCCAAAAAAAAAAAAAAAAAAAAACCCAAACCCCAAATTATTGTTTCCAAAAATAATGTGATGATCCAGTGTTAACCGTTTAGTTATCGGTTTGAATTTTATAAACATATTTTTTATATAAAAAATAATAATAAAGATAAAACTGTGTATATCATGATTTTTTCCAAAATTACTTAAGAGAAGACTTATACATTAGATATCACCTTTATTTTTATTTTTATTTTTTATATTTTAGCACTTTACAGAGAGTATGCAATCATATAAATGATATGAAACTTTGTATTTTTTTCAAAAAAAATATACTTTTTCTTTATTTATTTATTTTTTGTTTCACTAATTGGAGGCAGATTAACACTAAAAAAAATACACATTTATTAAAAGAAAAATTAATCATTTTACACTTGTAGTTTCAGTAATCCCCTTAATTTTGCACATTTGTAAAATAATAATTAAATTTATGTTTTATATATTTTTATTGTGATTTTATTTCTTATGTAGGTGAAATAATATTTTAGATGTATAACTAGAAAAATGGATGTGACATTTGGATTTTGGAGGCTAAAAACTTAAAAGGAAGTTCTAACAGTGTACAATTTTGGAAATTTCAACTTTGAACAATTTTCGTATTTTGGCCATAACATTTTACTACGATATCGGATTAAGGCAATTCCAGTTCCAGATGAAAAATACTCAAATATCTACAACTTTGTTGTTGACAAGATTTTTTAATTCTGAGGTTTTCATGACCGAAATTGATGAAGAATTCAAAGTGTGTTATATGTAATTAAAAAAATATATAAAATTAAAAAATTAAAAATTAATTTTGATGGATGGTCACCATCCACCTTTCGGTGGATGCCTCCTCACAATTACAAATTACAATTGTGAGGGTTGAGCTTCCTCTATAAATTAGAGGATGCTCAGCCTTCAAAAACCTCATACTTTCTTTCAATTCTCTGTAGAATTTTGTGAGAGAGTGTCTTGTGTATTTTAATTTTTTTAAAACTTTCTTATAATTTCTTTTTCTTTTAGTAATAAAATTATCAGTGTTTTTATTCAAATTATGAGTAGCTAATTTCATTTTGCTGTGGTAAATGATGAAATTTTTAATATAAAAATATAAATTAATCTTATTTATTTTATAATATATAAATTATAATCTAATGATTAATACTTAATTTAAATCTAGATTAATTATTGACAAATTTTATTACTGCTTATATGACTGATTTTATTTATTTGGCATAATTGAGTACCTGACTGGACTTGTTATAGACAAATATTTTCACCGTTTTTATGACTGGTTTTATATGTTTTGGCATAATTAATTCCTGAAATAAATTAATTGGGTAATAATGATAATTTATATATTATAAAAAGTGAGATTTCTAAATTTAAAATATTAAAAGTGGATCTCCTGACCTCCAATATTTTATTTTATTGTTGCAGTCCAATTTAAAAAATTTCAATCACTTCAAACAGCTAAATCTTTTTATTTTCACTCAAATTATTATTTTATTTTACTAAATTTATTCCATGTTGATCAACTCTGAACTTACCGAGTTATTTTATTACTTCGACACTCTTATACTTGGGAGTAAATAACTATTTTTTGAGTGTGTCACATTATATAGGGCAATTTCATTTAAGACATTGCTCATGTGTTTGTCGGCTGAGTCATTGAGTGGCATGTTTAGGGTCTGCTGGAGACCTTCTGAGTTGTGTGACCTTTTAAGTTTCTAACCTCCAAAATCCAAGGTATTATTTCACCTACATAAGAAATAAAAAAATCACAATAAAAATATAGAAAACATAAATTTAATTGTTATGTCACAAATGCGCTAAATTAAAGGGATTAATGAAATCACAAGTGTAAAATGAATAATTATTCTTTTAATAAATGTGTACTTTTTAATGTCATCACACCCCCAACCAGCTTATTACTAGTCCCTAGTAATTTAAGCGAAAATTAAAAGGAAAAATTTCTTATTCAAGTTAGTAATTATTTTCTTTCTTTCTAAAGTATCAAATTAGTAAATCCTCTTATACATTTACCATTTTTCCATACGCATATGAGACAGAGTATCAATCAATTTATTGTACCCACAATATTCACACATCTTGTTGAAAAGAGAGTAATATTTTTGTCCTAAAATTATATCAGAATTCACACCTTTTGACAATGATAGTTTATTTATTTACAAATAGTTTTCTAAAAATAATAATACATATTTAACCCTTATAACAAGATTTGGGCTAGTGACTCCCAAATCATTTGGCTTTAGGGCACTAGGTGTTAAGACACCCCTACAGATTTAATTGCTCGGATCTCATATGACAAAAAGAAAAGTGTCTGATTTTCTTAAGCTTTCACTTTAACTCATTTAACGATCTTTGGGTTAGTGACTCTCATACAAGTTGGCCTTAGGGCACTAAGTGTTAATACACCCCTACAGACTTAATTGCTCGAGTTAGAGAGACTACGAAATCAAAATTATTCACACTTTTTTAAGCTCTACCGTTTTACGCGAACAATCACTGCTTGCTGAGGTAAGATATTCGGTTATAAAGTACAAGTTTGGTTAGTTTTTTTTTTTTATTTTTTTGAAATAAAAACACAAACTTCATTGCTTTAAGGTGCTGCCTCCAACAAACTAGAGAACTGAATATTAAAAAAAATTCATTTACAACCCATGATCATATATTACCATGTATATTGATAATACTTGTCAAATGAGCATATGAAAATCAAATTTAAATAATTTTATGGAGAATTCATAAATTTAAAATATTTAAAATGAAATTAAAAAAATAACTTGTTAAGAAATAACATAAAAATAAAAATAATTTTTTATTTTTTTTACACACAAAATAAAATAGTTTTTTAAAAAATAAAAATAAAAATAATTTTTTATTTTTTTTACACACAAAATAAAATAGTTTTTTAAAAAATAAAAATAAAAATAAAAGCATTCTAGTCAACTATCCCCTTCGTCCAACAAAATTGAGCCATGTTCCTCAATGTCTTAATAAGAAGAAGTAGAGTTTAGAAGACATCACATGATTCATGTGGTATTGACAATTGAATCTACAACACTGCTACTAAAAAGAAATATTATAGCTTAAATAATAAAAGAAAATAAAAACAGTAAATTGAAATATAGTTGTGATTGTGACTCACATCTTCATCTCGTTTTACGTACGGTAACGGCTTGAACGCCCTCTATAGGTTGAAGATATGCTTCCAATCCAATTTTCTTATAAATCGGCAAAAATGATCTTTTAAAGTCGGATTCTCGAAACTATAATTTAGCAAAATATTTTTTTTTACAAAATATAAAAAAACAACAAAATAGAAAATATTTTAAAAAAAAAAACACACAAAACTGAAAAAAATACAATAATAATATATTATTACTCAATCTATTAAATTTTATTCCCCGACAATGGCGCGAAAAACTTGACACACTTACAAAATGGTTATTTTACTCCCAAGTATAAGAGTGTCGAATTAATAAATAACCTGGTAAGTCCGGGATCAATTCACAGGGAATAGACTTAATATGATAAAATAATAATTCAACTAATAAAATAAAAATAATAAAATAAAATATTATGGTTATGGGATCAACTCTTGATATTTCAAATATAAAATAATTTTACTTGTTATAAAATATAAATTATAATTATTTCCCAAACAATTTTATTTTATAATTATCAGGTATTAATTATGCCAACGCATGTAATTCGTCATATCGATAATTTTTTCTGCCAAGGTATTAAATATGCAAAAATATATAAAACCAGCCATAAAGGCGGTGATAATATTTGTCTATAACAAGTCTAGTTAGGTACTCAATTATGCCAAATATATAAAACCAGACATATATGTAACAACCCAGTAATCCCGACGACTACTAAGATATGGATGACATAATATATGATGTAAATCGTGTTCAAGCATGTATGTGCTCATGAAATTACTTTTGGGACATAAGCCAAATTCCTTGCAGTTCCCATACCAAATTTGTTCGATATTCTACTCCGGACAGTCCTTAGTATTTGGGCTTTAAATTTTTCATACAATCTCCAAGTTTTATAAAGTTTATATCATCGGAAAGCTAAGATCGAGACCTACAACTTTTCTATTGGACATTTTTCCAAGTTCAGATCATAAGTAGGTCAACAATCATGATTTATGGGACAGCTATAGTGAAATTTGAGAATGAGCTAGAATTGGATGACATGGCACAACCCTAGCCACTCATTTCATAACA